>BGPR01000007.1:71642-119026 GCA_013235015.1 Araneus ventricosus | reverse complement strand
TTTTTTTTCCTCTATTTTGATCATTCCTTTATCTGATTTTTCCCATTCTTTTGGGGGGTTAGGGGAAGGGTATTCTTGAATAGATTCTATCATCATAAACCCCTTCGTAGGGGAGGACAAAAGGTTGCTCATTAGAACACAGTGGTTTAGTCTTCAAAAGAATGTTTCCAAAGGACAAAATACTGAAAACCTTTCACTATCGGTTTCAGAACAAAGAAAGAATCGATAGAAACGGGAGTTAAGAATTTTTTTTCACATTCTTCCTTAAAGAAATTTACTAGTGAGGGAATACATGAGAGGGGTGAAAATGGCATTTCTTCGCAGAACGAAAAATTCTGCTGAAAACAAAAAAAATAATAAAATAAAATAAAAAATAAAAGAAAGAACGAAAATGAAAATTGCATGAGGTTCGTTTTGCTTTCAACCCTCTCTTTTCCCCTCTTCTTATCTTCTTGCACGAAAAAAATAAAAAAAATGCAGATGAATTTAGCTATGATTGAAAAATGAAAAAGAAGAGTCAAGTACTGTGGAGAAAGAGAAGACAGAGGAACTGGTTTAGTACGGAGATTCAGAGAGTTTAGGCTGCGTTAAAAATATCGTGAGTAAAAATAAACAACACATTTTAGTGGTTATGAAGAATTGCAACTGCTCAGTGTCTTCTCGAGAAATGAGGAATAATCAGGTATATAGAATATTTTTACATAAATTTTTGTCATTTCATGTGATATGTGAGCGAAACCGTACATTTTGTGCGAAGAATTCACTTTTCTGTTCTCGCATTTTGCTATGCAAATGCTGTGCACAGAAAGGATTTCATGCCATATCTTAAATTATTTCTTTTCTGTAAAACAGAAAACAGTATAAGAGTCACGCTGTTTCATCCAACCATAACTGAAGAATCGTTGATGTTTACAAAACAAAAGAAATTCCCAACTATACTTATTTGCATTTCTATCGCTCTTGAAGTTTTAGGTACTGAATATTTGTTTTGCCATCAAATGTAATTAATATTTGCTAAAATAAGAATATTATTTATTGTGTAAGTGAACATTCACCAGTAGCATTAGCTTTGCTAACAAGTTATTAACAGTTATATAACTATATTAACAGTTATATGCTGGAAAAATTATTTCAGAAGAAAAAAATATAAATAATTAATACAAACCATCAATCCTGGACAAAGTCACTGAAAGTAAATCATATCACGATCCTTTTTTGGAGCAGATCATATTCAGGCATATTCCCCATTCTAAAAATTGTATAAAAAAAGCTAAAACTGAAAATCGATTTGAAAATTATACATTAATTGATAATAAACAAAAATGAATTCAACTATATATTTGCAGTTTAGCACATAATAATGAAACGTCTGATATCAAGGTTTTACTTATAATTGCATAAAACTGCAGAAGTTTTCTAATATAGAGTGCATCATTTGAGGTCGAGATCTTCGACATTGTTTAAGGTAACCAGCGGTTTCAGAAACCCTGGGTTGCAAAGTTTGTCCTATATTCTGTGCAAAATAATGCTTCTACACTCGCTCCGAAGGTGTGCTTTATTCTCAACAGTCTTCATTAGGACTGTAAAGAAAAATTTCCTAGGAAGAAACAGTTTTCAAACACTTTCATTGAACATGATGCTTTATATTTGTGCAAATAGAATTTTGTATACTTGTGTATTATCAATGACAATGAACTACTTTAAAATTTCAAGAACTTAAACTGAAAAAGCAAAACTGAAATACTCATTTGTAAAAGTTCTAGATGTGAATTTTTACGTACTGTTACATTCTAAATGCTTTAGCAGCATATATTATAATGCTTTAGCAGTTATAATATATTAACGTTTATGTAAAAATTAAAACGTTATACCAGCAATGTTCGACCTTTATGTATTTGGCCCCTAAACAGTGTTAATTACGACGGTTCTAGAGTCTTCTGTAGAATTTTTCACTTCTTCTAGAAATTTCGCATCTCAATAAAATTTCTCTCAACATCTCTTTAACTACTCAAACTGTGCTTACCAATATTTTAGGATGCCATTTTATTTTTGAATTAACGGAACATATTATATTATTTTCACTTCAATAAGCATTATCGAATCTTTTGCCTTTTTTTCAGGCTTGCCCTCTCCACTTCTTCATAGGATGATAAATAATGCAAACTTTTAACACTGCTAATTGGTTCTAACGCTTAGCTGTATATTTGGATGTAAATACACGATCAAAATTAAACTATGATATACACTATTTTAAAATACAATATTTTACAATGACCTCCTACTTCTCATCTATCTGTCTCTAGACAGCTATTCTAGGGTCTACAGTGACCTGGTCGACTTCAATATCTGAAGATCGCGGGTTCGAGACTAGATTCCACAGATGATCTGCTGTATATGGGAAACTGGGCACCTTAAATATGTTATCCTGAATTTAACCCCCCTCACTCTTGTGTAGTGGAAGTTTGCAAAGTGGAATATTGTTGATGTCATCCGAACGCGGTCCAAAATAGCCGTCGGGTAGCTTCAGAGTGGTACACTGATCTTAAAACAATCTCTCAGGTTTTTATTATTATTACGTTACCTGTAAAAGCAGGAAAAATATTAGAGCCAATTCTTGCTGTCGTGATACTCAATAAAATGGCGAGAAAATTTAATATTTGAATTAATTGCACACTTTTCAAGAGGGAAAAGGATGTGGTGTCAAAGCACAGCATAAGACAACGCGCAGTTAAATGTCAGATGGCATGTGCAGTTACGTTTGTCTTGTGATTGTGACGGCGCTTAAAAAACTCGCGTTTTAGTTATATTAGCGTCCCGATTTGAAGCAACTCGAGAGCTATTTTGGGATGGATCTCGTAATTTTGAACTACGGTCAGATGAGGAAGAAGACACCTGAGCTAGCACCCCCTCTCCAGCTTCCGCACCACACCAGCTCCCGCCCATCCCTGTGGACTCTAAATCCTATGGGTGAGTCGGTGGTGGACGTGGGTTGTGGGCACCACACCAGCTGAGGGACGTTTCACTCACATCAGATTTAACGGTCATCAGGCAAAGAAACACGACGGATCTTTAGTCGAATTAGGTTTCGATCCCTCCGAAGCCGATACCATTGGCCATGGCTTCTAACGCCATATGGTTATGTTCTTGGATAGCTATTAACGGATCTCAGGTCGAGTACTTAATGATTAAATTTTACAAATTTGCATTAAATTATAAAAACTGTGATGAAAGAATTTGATTATTATTATGAAGTGCGCATAAATGCGTCTAAATAATTAAAAGCATTGAAACGATAGTGAAATAACTCAAATCCATATTCCATTCTTATTTAAAGTTTATCTGCTACTATTGTTTAAGCGATGGTTATGTTATTAGATTGTTTACTATTTAAAATTTCGCTAGGAAATAAGATCCCAGCTTCAAAAATAACTGATTCCTCGGGGGAAATGAACAAAATGGCACTTGCAATCTATAATTTTAATCTCAGGATTGGCGACACACGCTGACCTCATTACAAAATGTATTTAATCGCAGAATACATTGAAGTAAAAACCACAAGGTCCAGGACGCAAGACGATTTTATTATGTATGTATCAATTTGCATTAAACGAAAGTGCATCGGGATAAAATGTGTTGACAGGAAACGAGAGTCTAAATTAACATAAGTTAATTTACACATTTGTTAATTCTAAATAGAAGCTAAATTAAAGATACAAAATAATTCAGTGTTAATAGCTTCGTATTCTGCTGAAATGAAGTCGTATTAGGATGAAAGCTAAGGAAATGACTAACACAACTGTAGCTCGGAGGGAAAGAGCTATCTCTTATTGTCTTTGAATCATTAATGAAATAACGTCTCTATCTAGATACGAGCTTTTCCTAGAGTGAATACTCTTATTCCCCATTTGGGAACAGGAAACGTTCCTATAACAAACATTCTCGGAGATTAAAGCCCGCCGAGGAAGAAAAAGGATAGTATTCTTACCATTATTATACTGTATAAAAATTAAAGCGTATGCATCAGAGACAATAGAATATTCTCTAAAATTTACAGTTTGATGTCTTAAGATACAGTGAGAATGTACGCAAAATTTCATTATGTGAAAAGACATCTTGTATATTTGTATTTGGATAGGTTTATCGATTATATTAGAGTCTCATTTTTAAGATACACGAGAGCTTTTAGAATGGACGGAATTGAAGCGTATGCATCACAGACAATAGAATATTCTCCAAAATTTTACAGTTTGATGTCTTAAGATACAGTAAGAATGTACGCAAAATTTCACTATGTTAAAAGTCATCTTGTATATTTGTATTTGGATAGGTTTATAGATTATATTTGCGTCTCATTTTGAAGGTACAGAACCCCTGTCAGATAACAAGATGGACATTTCAACCGGCATAAGAACTCCAAATTTCGAAATCGCACTACATCAAAAGGAGGACGCTTAATTTATTTGCAAAGTTTTAACATTAGAGATTTGTGTAATCTTGTACTATTCATAGAAATTTTATTAGTTTCTTGCTTTTCTAACATGACCTCTTAATTTTACACTCTGTTTGATTACATTTATCAGCTGCTTACACCATCTTTTGCGTTTGGTTTGGTTTAATTCAGTTAACTTTTAAGTTATATTAACTTTCCGTTTTCAAGCAACACGAGGGCAATTTTGGGACAGACCACGTAATTTTGAACCGACTTCAGATGACAAGAATGACACCCAAGTTGGCACTCCACCAAAGGAAGGGAGTTTGAACCATGACGTCAAATTTAACGGCTCGCACACACGATGTGGCGTAATATGGTCGTATTCGGCTTTTACGCCATTAAACTGAAATTAACCAACCACAGACGCGGTGAACCTTCAGTGGAATCGGGTTTCGAACTTGGAATCCTGCGGCTTCGAATACGATACCTCATACCTAGGCCTCTATTTTCTTGGCGGAATAAAGTCAATTATTTCTATTGTGCAATAAAACTCAAAACTCCTATCCAATCCAACGGTACTGCGCTTTATCACAACGGATGATTCAACGCGCGACAGGTGCACAACACCACAGACACTCTATGGAATCAAGTCTCGAGTCAATGACCATCTGCTCCTGGAATAAATCTCTGTCACCAGGCCAACGTGGTCCAGGACACACGTGCTACTTTAAAAGTGCTCAATATTTTTTATATGCTAATTTATGTTATGAATCTATCGTTGTAGTCCATTTATCAAATTTCAATTGATACTGGAAAACTTACCGATTAGTATAAAATTTGCAATGGCACAGAGATGTGTATTAGTATACATAAAAGTAGAATTTTTTATTTTAATTGTTTTCTACTTTTCAGTCCCTTATTTATAATTCATTATTATAAATATTATGGATTCTTGAAATATTTTTTCGGAAATTTATTACCAGGTGTAGCCAGTCGTGTGGAACCAAACTTTAATTTAATTAGTCGACTATACGGCATGAAAATATTAAAACAGTGTATTGTCATCCAGGATACACAAGCTTACAAAATTTCAAAACTCTAGCACATCGGAAAGCGAGTGAAAAACCGATGACAAAATTTCAGTTTTACAAACATTAAACAAGTCGTTGGTTGGTTGAGGTTTAATGGCGCAAGAGCCATTTTTGGCTAAACTGCGCCAATCAAATGTTAAAATTCAACATAGTGGTAATAAAATTCAATAATGCCAAAACGAAATTGTTTGAAATGAGCCAGATGTACAAAAAGCAGAAAATCAAGTTAAAAGGAGTAAATGCTCATAAAAAAACCCAATGGTCTTTAAAAAATTAAAAATATTTGGATGGTGTTTCTCATCCACCAAGTCTTACAAGGTTAGAGACAATTAATTAAAATGGTACTCACGATGACATTTAAAAGAAGAACATTCAATTAAAATATGGTGAATAGTAAAATTAACTTGGCAAGTAGGACACCATGGTGCCCTCTTGCCCAAGAAGATATGTATGTGCGTAAAGCGAGTATGCCCTATACGGAGGCGAGTCAGTTTGACATCAACCTGTCGTATAGGCAGAATGGGCCACAATCCAATTGAAGGTTTGAGAGAATGCAGTTTATTGTCCGTCTGAAGATTCCATTTATGCTCCCAAACAGAAAATAAGTGAGAAACTAAAGACTTTTTAATATCCCGATAAGGAAGTGTTCGTGGAAGAAAAGCTGAGGAAAATTTTGCAATAGCATCAGCTGTTTCATTACCAGAAATGCCCACATTACTCGGAACCCAACAGAAAATAATATTAAAACCTTTATTCCGAAGAAACTGTAAAACAGATAAAATTTTCAAACCAACCGGATGCATTTGAATGTCATAATGAGAAAGAATTTCCAAAGCACTCATGCTATCAGTATAAAGTTCTGCTGATTAGAAGGTGAAATTTCCTGGAGAGCACAGAAAATTGCCTCTAACTCAGCAGTAAAAACAGAGCAACAATTATGCAGACGACAGCTTAGTGTATCAGATGGAAAAACTACACCACAACCAACATGCCCATCTGATTTCAAGCCGTCTGTAAAAATTGGTATGAAGGAAGAATACTGATAGCGATGGTGGTGAAAAGGTTGTTGAAAAGCAACCGCGACAGTTGAGGATTTGTAGAATCCCGAAAACGGATTCAAATAAGAAAATTGTGGGATATCCCAAGGCCGGAAACAGAAAAAATCATGAAACAAGTCAAGTTAAATAAAAGTGTGTAAATACACGACATTTTAGCTTGAAATCTTCCGAGAAAATAATTATTTGATGTGATAATGTTCAACTTTTCAAAGATGACGAACCATTCATTTATTTCATTTCATTTATTCATTTATCTATTTTTAGTCCAAATTTTTCCCTGGAGATTTTTAACGAAATGCAAGAAAAAATATGCGTTAGCCACTTTGGAATTAAACGTGAGAATTTTACGGTTTGACTAACTGGTGTGTTGAATGTTAGCCTACACTATTACCATAAATAATAGAGCAATGTGTATTTTACCCCAGAAGAATTTCGTATAATTTAATGACCACATTGTTCTATACTCCCATTCCTACAGCAATCTCGCACTTAGGTATCGTGTAATGTAATTCAGTGATAAGAGTAAGTATTGTACATTAATTAATGCTCAATTCATAAAATCTAAAAGCTAATAAAATATTAATCCTATAAACAATAACAAGAATCATAGTATTAATTAAAAGTAAAAAATCTTTTCATTCATATACAACAAAACTGTAGCCAAGAGTTCTCAGTTTCGCATGATCTACTTGATGTGGCTGAGACTGTCAGGGAGTAAATTAGGTTGAACCAATGCGGCAGCTTACCTTGGCACCCTCACTTTAAGCTTCACGTCAGCCGATGGTGGATTAGAGAGCCTTTAATCATATTGTACCATGGCAATCAAAACTCTCTATAGAATTGCTGAAAGTGTCAGATCAATTGGTAAGCTTACTCCATCAAAGGACAATCGGATGATTACAAAACACGGTTTAACTCACGAAAGAACATAAAACAGTAAGAACTAATTGACTTAGATTAGGCTAATGAAAACAACGAATTTATTTCCTTGTCAAACGTACTTAATATCAGAAAGGATTCAAGGGTACATAAGAGATGAAGATCACTAAAATTACTCGTTTTAACACATTTTTTTATTACTTCGAGGAATGTGAAAACATTCTAAAAAATGATTCTATAAATGATGTTTGATAACGGTTAAATCCTTTTTTTAGCATAATGAATGTTTCAACGAAAAATGTCTCCGAAGAGAAAGTATCGTTCCTACTTTTCATCTCATTAAATAATTATTGCTGAACATAATATTAAAAAAATTTAAAAAACGTTTTGATAGCGCAAATGCGTATATCACCGCAAACTACATACATAAAGCAAAAATATTATCTCTGCATTTTGTATGTCAGAAACTTTTTGAATTGTTTTTGGAGAAAATTAGGGATGATTTTGAAAAGCCTATTTTATCACAAATTAATGTGTCTCTTAACGATTTGCAATTGGTTAACTGGATAAAAAGCAAACTAAGCAACTGATAAATTACTGTAGATACTTTTTCTTTAGTTTTCAATATTAACCACTTAACTGAATAGTTTTCTTTACTATCTAATAAGATGATCCCTCCTGTTTTGGAAAGGGGCTGTCGTTTTCATTCATCTAAGAAGGCACAGGATACTTAAGATGTTTATGGATCCTACATATTTTTTGTGTCAAATTATAAAGCTAATTAATGATTCAATTTTAGTTTATAAGACTAAAATTTGGATAATTCGATGCACGAGTATTTTCGGGCTGTTAAGTTAAGCGGTTAACAAACACAGATAAATGTTTACATTTTCAGTATACAAAATAATTTAACCTTTAGACCATAAGCATTTCTACAAATCTTACGGGTATCAATTTTTGTCTGATATTTATTTTTGTAAGAGACGATTTCTAGTAAAGAGATGACAACTTCCATCAAACAACAGATATTTTCATGACGAATGATTCCTCCTTGTTAAAAAATTATCTTAAGAAAAATAGATCAGTGTTCATAGTTCTTCAACTCTGCTTTGCAGTTTGCTTCCTATTTTTAGAAAACTGTTAACATTTCTTGTTTTGTTTTTCTTCTTTTGTACGACTTTAGATTTCAATTATTTAAAACTTAAACCAGTTTCTACTAAGAGAATGAAAATTGTTTCTTTAGAAATGCATAGTAAATATAACGCATGCTTATGAAAAAATAACTTTTTTCATCACGTTTCTGATAAAAAGTAGCTGTTATTATTTGGTAAGGAAATATGCAAGCTTCGAAAGTATATGCTTGAAAAGTGATTTATACCACATTAACAAGATGAGGAATTCTGTTATGAAAATATTTTGTCATTTTATCCATTAAAAATCCATAATATTTATAAATTCCATTTCATTTTTGTATCGAATTATAATGTCTGTGAGTGATATCAATTCAATTTATAAGATTAAAAATTACATGTCTGACACACTGGCAGATTACTTGAAAAAATAAATTTTTATAAGAATTACCTTAAATTAATTTGAATTATCCCATGCAAAAACATTGTGATGAATGTTCTGTAATAATAAAATGTAAGTGCTGTGTATCATTCTTGTATGAATGAAACGCTGAAACTTGTGTCTTCCCTTTTCAACTCTACTGCCGTTACTAATAAAAATATAAAAACATCATTATCTCTTAAGAAAATAGCACAGATTGTGCTCCTATGTTAAATTTATAGTTTATTCAAATGTTAATGTTTTGATATTTAACATTCCCACATCAGGATATTTTTTCTGTACAAAATTGTAGATTCCTTATGATCACCATTTTTATGCAACGCTTGAGAATAAATCCAAAAAATTTTGCGATAAAGTAAGTTCCTACTCTTACGCAACTCTATAATAACGTTTCTTCCAAATCTACATCGAATAACTGAGACGCTATGTTGTCCGAGGAAAATTTCAATAAAACTCAATTCAGTCAAAACGAAACAGAACGATATCTTTAAAAAATATAAAAATTCGAATTGTTTCAAAATAGTTGAAATAAGATCATTTTCATATTCATGAAAGGATTTCATGTGATGTTTTTAAAGAAAATATTTTCGATTTCTAATCAACATTTTAGTTGATTAGAAATCGAAAATATTTTCCGTTTTTATTTTTCGACTTTGATTTTCGAAAATAATTTCTTACTCAAATAATGTAGTATTTAAAAAATACTAGTCGGCATCATTTTTCATTTGAATAAATATTTCAAATTCAAGTTTCGATGCATTAAAAAATAGCAAGATCTTGGTTTTTGATTTCAAAGCGGGAAGAAACTTGATTTTCCCTTATTTCTGGATTAAAAGTGCAGTTATTTTTCATCTTAAAAATTATTTTAAATTTAAACTCTAATTCCTTAGATATCAACAAAATCTTGAGGGGGTGTTTTCCTTTCAAAATCAAAATAAACAAAAAATTCTAATTTTCCTCGTTTCTGCATTAAAAGTGGAAAAAAGTAAAAATCATTATTTAAATGACAATAATTCAAAAATAAATTAATGGAAATACTTCATATGAATGCATTACGAATCAAGAAATCGCAACCCAATTCCCTAATGGGAATCGTTAGTCAAAATTAATTATTATCATGCAATTGGTTCCAGCTAGATTTGTGAAATCAATCTCCCATAAATATATTGAGGGGAGTGAAATCTTAGTAAACACTATTATTCACTATCATTTGAGCTTTATCAATCTTATAAATCATTATATCAGACATCACTTAAACCTATTAATGAAGATATAATATCGCAATACTGATATCAGATTAAATTCAGTTTCAATGATTTCGATAAGCTAGTTTTCATTTGAGTAATTCAAGAAAATACGCTGAAAGTTACTCATAATCATCGTAATTCCAATAATGAAAAATGAATGAAAAACGGTTTTACACATTAATAAAAATCATTTTAAAAATCACATTTTTACTCATGTATTAAGAAGTAGAATTTTGATTATTTTCAGCTCTTTAGTCTTTAATTTATAAGTCATAATTTTAAATACTACTGAATCTTGCAATCATTTTTACACAAATTCACCACCAGGTGGAGCTACTAGTATAGAATCAAATACAAGAGATAAATAATTATTATTTATTGAAATATTTCCATTTTATACAGATTACCTATAAAGTTGGTGCACAATTTAAATAGCCTTAACTTTTTAGATATATATGATAGAAAGGGACCAGAAAGAAGAAATATCTCCTCACTTAACAATCAACGCCTCCTATCACATTTTTTTAATTTCAAAGATGAATAAAGAATACTCAATTGTTCGCAACCAATAACGAATATTTTTTTATTTTTTTAATCATCTGATATGAACATGAGACCGCATGTTCCTACTAGGGGTTGAAAAGTACAGAAATATTAGTTATTGGTTGCAGAAAAATGGGTATTTTCTTCCTTTTTGAAATTTCAAAAAAAGAAAGATGGTGTTGCTTGTTAAGCAACGATTTGAATTTTCTTTTGTTCTTTCAATCAACAATATATACAAGAGAAGCTACAATTTCTTCAATAGCATGTAGCCGACCAGATTGTAACCTGTCATAGACAAAGCCTGTTTCTTTAAATTAGGTTTAATCCACATTAATATGAAATTTCTGTGTGGTACTTACTTTTGCACTATGCTCAAAACCGAGTAGAGATATATTTTAGCTCAACCAAACAAACAAAACAAAAAAAAAAGATTTTCTTTCATTTTTAGTGAAGATTTGTGTCGACGCTTGTTCTAAAAAGCCAAGTGATTCTTAAATTAAATTTTTAAAAATAAAAATTATAAAAAAAACGGATACATAAGGCTATATTAATCCTCTTTAAGAATGTTTTTCTATCACACATACTATAAAAATTACAACAATTTTGAACAGCACACGATGTACACCCTGTATATTAGGATCTACTTAACATATCAACACCACACCGCCATGTCTAGACCTCATGGGGATCCTCTACGGTTTAGTATAGACGTAGGTGGACTTTATTTAATTGCAAAAAATAACACATCAATTAGATTAATGAAAATATAAAAATTACAAAGTTAATGATTGTACATACAATTGGGATAACAATAATATAAGGAAAAATGCTCAATATCTTGAATACCAGAATACTGAAGGAGCGAAAATGGTAATGCACAATATGAAAAAACGTACGTCAAAGCACAATTTATTAAAGTAAGCGTCATTGAGGGTTAAGCTTGAATAATTTAATAAAAATATTTGAACGGTGTCGACCAGTAGAGCCCAATCCCCACATTCAAGTAAGGTAATAAAAGTTCCTGAAAACGTCCGAGTAGCAGTGCGAGATTTTCTGCCTCTTTTCTACTAGAATGACTGATGTAATGCCTCGAGCGTTCTCATTCTTTGTATATTCGTACGTCATCTCGAGCTATTTGCAGGGACATTGGAAAAATCAGGTTCTTTTTCACCATTTCCCCTTTCAACCTTCAGCTGACTGAATTTTATCTTTGTATACTGACCGAGCTATTGACTGACCAGTCAATATGGATTTTTGACGAGATACAGAATGGCTCAATGATCTTAAAATAAAATAAACATGGTTTTACCGGATTTTGGAATTTATTATGATCACGATTACAGTAACCAAAGTAGAATTTTTTTACTATGCTTTACATATACATGTACTCTTTTATTGATAAATATTAATAATATATTCCATACTGACCAACTTTGGCTATCCGATGGTTGGCCAAGGTTATTGAGCAAGAAAAATTCCAATAAAAATTTTATGGGTGGCTTGGTATTAATATTTCCGCGGCAAAGTATTTTTTTAATTTCAAATTTTAATAAACATTAATTCGTATTATTTTAGAAGTCATACACCTGTTCTGTTCATTGTGCTATGCACCTGTCTCTCACTTTTATCTGCCATATCACCTAATATTTGAACTTTAATCTGAAAAGGGAAATGATTAAACTTCAACTAACACAATAGCTTGCTTGTTGAATTGAAACATACTCATTAAATTCATAAAAATAGTAAGTGAAATCATTTAGCATTGGAGTGTTTCGTGTAATACCGAAAATGTTTCATAATTTTTGTAACATCTTAGAGAATTTTTGTTCACTAATTCAATAAAAAATTTAAAGCACTACAATAAAAAAAAGCAAAACTTCATGCTTAAAGAGCCATAATATGTTTTTATACTTCCAAGTGCATGACAGAAAAAATGGGCAGCGGTTAGAAATGTACAAAATATAAAAGATCTTCATCATTGTGTACTTTTAAAGTAAAACCTTATCAGTAATTACCACAAAACTAAAATAAAATATTTTTTATTAAAACCATGCTTTAAAAAACCCTACTCAATATGAAAAAATTCAGAAAATATTCATACCTTGCCTCATTATTATTACTAAAATGGAAGAAAAACCAAGGATAAAATATTTGTGATAACAATGAAAGCAATTTGAATTTCAGTACAAGAGTGAAAAGTATTGTTGTAAAATGTACCTAAAATATTTTTAAAAATTTATTAACAGCCTTTGTTATAACAACAGTACGTTGATATAACTAGATTATTTTCTCTTTTGCCTAGGGGCTTATAAAATGTACATACCGTAAAAGTATTGGAGTTTCATCATCCTCGTACAAATAATATTTAAGTTCTCTAATCCCATTAATAATAATTTATTATAAGTAGTAATAATAATTTATTAGAAATACCGTTTTGAAAATTCATCATTTATATGGCAAATTATGCAAAACACTAATCCCAATGTAAGTAATTTTATTTACTTACTAGCAGTACTCGCACGGCGTTGACTGTGGAATCAGGATTTCAACAAAATGAAAAAAAAGCCCACAATGACACGAAAAAGTTTTGAAAACAAAAGATACATAGTATTGATTTTTCTTCGTTATAATGACATTTCAACCGTAGAAAAACAGTACAGAGTACGTTAATCTGAAACAATTTTTAAAAATTGCAACGTTAAAATGATTAGTATACAGAAAGCAAAATATGCGAGACAAATAAACACATTAAGATAGTACCGAAAATAATAATCGAAGGCATTCAGTTGATGAATATGACGTATCCTGCGCTCTGCACCGTCAGCCAATGAAATTGCAACAATGCATGTTGGGAAGGCTTACCGAATGAAATTTTAAATGATTTCAAATCGAACAATACGACAAACACAATTTTTGTGGTATTTAAATATATCCAAAATGAATCAGAGAAGGGGGGAAAAAAGAGAGAGAGATGAAATCTTCCACTTCAGGTTTAAACTTTGAAGCCACATTACGTAAATAGCTCCTTGAAGACATATTTAATTTTTTCCAGTCTTCTGTAACTAAAGATGTCAGACGCGAAGCAAAGGGATTATGACGTCACGTGGTTTCGACGAAATGCATGTTGGCAAAATACGTCACGCGACCTTGATTACGAAGAATCGTGAAAGGGATTTTGAAGCTAAAATGTTTTACCACTTCCGAAAAAAAAATTAATTAAAATTCAACCATCTGTTCAATTTTAACCATTCTTGTTTTAAATCACGGAGAAACGTTATATTTATTACTTCAATAAATTTCAAATTGATCACAAAATTAGAACGGCGGTTGCAAGAAATTGAAGTTCCAAATTAGGAGGTAGGGTTAACCGACTATTTTTTAAAATTTTTTCAAAATTCAGTAACTTATGTTAGAAATTTAAAACTAACTTCATTAGAACGGAAATCGTTTTCTCTTTCCGATGGTGTATCTAATTTTTTCATATAATTATTCAAATCCATGCTATTGAGAAATTAGTGCGAAAAATCCCTCAAAACAACACAAAATACTAAATAAAGAATTTTCTACATGAAATTTTAAAATTCTGGCCTCGAGGCGCATTGAGTCACCATTAACACTACCTGTGTGCCAAATTTCAAGGATGTAAGTGCGATAGATTCGTCTGGACATCGCACGCACGCACACAAACATTGCCTTTTATAAGTATAGATCCGTTTGTATTCACGTGTGGAGGCGAACTTTATTTCTTTCGGGAAAACAAAAGTTGGTAACAAAACAGGGTGCGGGTTGAAATAGGTGACATATATTATCTTTAAATGGATTGAAAAGGTGGTCCTTGTATTAAGATATGTTTGAAATTTCTTAGTCGTAATCTAGAGATTAATTAATTCTGTAAAAAACAGTTATCACGACTTTCATATAAAACTAGTTTTGAAGTTACATTAACTCCTTTGAGTCTACATCTTGAGGGAGAAATCCACTTATGCGCGTTGTGCTTAACCAGAACTAAATTCTTCTGGAGCTATAAGAAAATGGAGTATTTTTTTCCTAGTCAAGTAATTAGGGTTCTGAAATAATATAATTTTAAAACCCTATGATACAGATTACAGTCTAGTCCAACTGTCGGTTATTCCGGGCCATACTCAGTTCATAATCCTTATAACTTAAGGAAGCTATATACACCTTCCATTAGGCATGGAGCACTTGTCCAGTAGGTTATAATATATTTTCGGGAGAAACGTGAAGTTTCTGCTTTTTTTTCGTGAAATATGCCTGCATCACACTGTTGCATAGTTTTCTTAAATACTGGTATATTTCTGAAATATGAATCATACTTCTAGATCTCTCTTATCATAACCGAAAATATTTGAGTTATTTTTTACTTTTTTTAAAGTTTGTCTTTTTTTATGCTGTGTTTAGTATATCGATATATTCCAAATTCGTCATAAACATTTTTGTGAAGTTCAGAGGAAAATCATTATCACAAAACCATTTAAAAGATTTGCGATGGACAGAATACAAGTGACGAAAGTGAGGAATGAAAAATGGAAGATACAAATTACTGGCGAAAACTTGATTGGGAAATTTACTACTAAAAAATTGCTGCCATTTCTAATCATTTTAATTTGAATGCCAAAATCAAGTAAGATTTGGAAATTGTCAGAGTTAAACATAAACGAAGTAATCCCCAATGATCACTTTCCAGCGTTTCTCAACAGGAAAGGAATATTGTCACATCAAAATACTTACAAAAATGTTACTATTAAAAAAATACTGTTGAGTAAATTTGAAATGGAAATTAAGTAGTATCCTTTACCCTCCCTCACTTTCGTATATTCAGTTACTTTAGTCGCTTTGAAATATCTGGATTGCAAAGTCTTCATCATATAAGAAATAGCAAAATTGCCCCTCATGAATATTTATTTGCATAATGTAATTATTTTGCCAAAGTGGTATTAATTTTTTTCCTTACCAGTAGTACTGATCCTTTACCAGAAAAATATTTCACTTTGCATATGGTGTAAGAAGTCTGTACCACAAATGCAATAAAGTCTCGCTCCTTTTGCTTAGCTAATTTTGTGGACCAGTAATGAATCTGTGCATAGTGCGATACTTTAAACTTCTTGTATTACCTCATGCGCGATCGGAAAATTTATTGATAATGAGAGAATGCAAGAATAGGCAGTTCCGTAGGCAATCAACATAGACAACAAATCTTGACTCGAAAAGAAGCGAAGGTACTTCCCTGCTTTTCTACTTTCCGTTTTCAGAAGTTATTTTGAGATATCATGAATCCGAAAATGCTCATAGTTCAGTAAACGAAGGTCCAAAATCGGGGTGAAAAAAACATTAAATAATATAATTTTGAAAATTTGTACACATGTTCGTGAGGGGGTTATGATGAATATACTAAAAGTTCCCTGTCCTGGGGGTGAGCTCGCGGCGCTATCTTGGATTTCATCCCCCTTTTTCTAGTTTTTCCTAAAAATCTTGAAAACTATTCAATTTTCAAAATTTATGTGATTAAACAAATTAAAGAACGTAAAATTCCCTACAAATACATACTTTTATTTTTCTTCCAGCTTAAATAATCTTGGAGATAATGGGTTTCAAAACTTGCCACAATCTTGGATTCTCTCCCCTTTTTTCAGTTTTTTTTTTTTTAATATCTCGAAAACTATTCAATATTCAAATTAGATGTGATTTAACATATTAAAGAGCGTACCATTCCCTACAAATGGATGCTTTGATTTTTCTTCAAGCTTTAAAAGTTTTTTAGATAATTGATCTCAAATTGGATGAATTTGTAAAAAATCTTTGATAGTCCAGTCAACGAAGGATTTGAAAAAAAAACATTAAATAGCATAGTTCTGAAAACTGGTATACTTGTTCTGAGAGCTTCTGATGAACATACTAAAAGTCCCCGGTCCTGGGGGGCGAGCTCGCGCCGCCATCTTGGATTTCAACCGCATTTTTCAGTTTTTCCTGAATATCTCGAAGAGTATTCAATTTTAAAATTACAATTTATTTAACAAATTAAAGAGCGTAAAATTCCCTACAAATAAATACCTTTCTTTTTTTCCAACTTTAATTCCGAGTTAATGGGCAGAGGCGCCCGAGGGCCGGGCAAACTGGGCAATTGCCCGTGGCGCCAAGGTTCGGGTGGCGCGAAACCGGGAGTGTTAAGGGAAAAAAAATGTTTTAATAGACTAAAGAAATAATGTCAAATGTTTTAAAAATTTGTTGAATATATTATTTTGATCTCAGTGAGACCAAATATAATCTTAAATACAGCTGAAGTCTAAAAATTTTCACCATAATATTATTAAGTCATATTTGCACGTAAAACATGCATTTTTCTAAATAAAATTCTGTCTGACATTTAGAATGCAGACATTATAAAATTTTAAAAAATACATTGGTTGGTGGGGGGTGCCATATTGTTTATATTAACTTTACCAACCTTGTCCGGTTGGTAAAGTTACCTCGGGCCGCTTCTGTTAATGGGTCTCAAAGTTTATAGCCATCTTGGATTTCGTCCCCCTTTTTAATTTTTTTTAATATTTCGAAATCTGTGGATTTTTTTAATTTTATGTGATCAATAAATTAAATATTGTAAAATTCCGTAGAAACACATGCTTTTATTTTGTTTTAGAGTTAATATTTTCTGAGATAATCGTCTCAAAAACTTGCCGCCATCTTGGGTTTTATCCACCCTTTTTAGTTTTTCTTGAATATCTCGGAAACTATTAAAGCTATAAAAAAATAGTAAAAGCACGCATTTGTTTGGAATTTTACGATCATTAATTTGTTGTATTGCATGTAGTTTAAAAATCAAATAGTTTTCGAGATATTGAAGAAAACTAAAAAAAAGGGGGATAAATTGTAAGATGGTGGTAAATTTTGAGACCCATTATCTCAGAAACTATCAAAGCTAAAACAAAGATAAAAGCATGTATTTGTAGGGAATATTGCGCTCTTTCAATTTTCTGATTATATAAAATTAGAAAATTGAATAGATTTATAAAGAATCAAGAGAAGCTAAGAAAAGGGGGATGAAAACCAAGATGGCGATAAACTTTCCGACCCATTATCTCGAAAACTATTAAAGCTGGAAGAAAAGTACAAGTATTTATTTGTAGGTAATTTTACGCTGTTTAATTGTTATATTATATGTAGTTTGAAAATTGAATAGTTATCTAGATATTCAAGAAAAACTAAAAAAAAGGGGATGAAATCCAAGATGGCTGCGCGAGCTCACTACCCACGACCGGGGACTTTTAGTATGTTTATCATAAGCCCCTTGAAAACATTTTTACCAATTTTTAAAGCTATATGAGTGATACTTGTTTTTCTTCAAACCCTTCATTTATTGTACTATGAATTAAGATTTTTTACAAATTCATCCATTTTCAGACCAATTATCTCAAAAAATATTAAAGCCTGAAGAAAAATCAAAAACCCTATTTGTAGGGAATCGTACTCTATTTAATTTGTTAAATCATATGAACATTGAATATTGAATAGTTTTCGAGATATTCAAGAAACACTAAAAAGGGGGGATGAAACCCAAGATGGCGCCGCAAGCTCAACCCCCAGGACCGGGGACTTTTAGTATGTTCATCATACGCCCCTCACGAACATGTGTACTAATTTTCAAAACTATATTATTTTTGTTTTTTTCAAACCTTTCGTTTACTGTATTATCAGACGTTTGAGATATTGCTCAGATGAGAATGCTCAGACGTTTGTATATTCAGATTTCCAATCATTTATAACGATTGAATGAAAGATTGAGCTAACGTTATTTTAACATTTTTATTGAAAATCTTTGTAGAATCAAATTTTAAAATAAGGATATTTTTTAATATTGCAATAAGCTTTTGTAAGATTTTTGATGCGAAAATATTTTACTCATCATTCCTAGCTACTACGGAAGTTTTTACAAGTATATTTTTAGTCGGAAAAATGTTGAGTAGAATATCAGTGCTGAGAAGTGTTTCGAAGAATGGACAACGAAATAAGAAACCCCAAAATGTGAAAGAGGAGAAGTGTCCCTCCCCGAAAAAAGAAATTTTTTCAATGAAATGGATACCGAGAATATATATATATACATACATACGTTGAAAGGAAAGCCAAAAAGGAATCGATCTGGAATCAATCAGTCTCAGATTTTTACTCTTTTGGCCATTGACCAGAAAAGCATCCGGAGCTGACTTCGGACCTGAAGCGCTTTTGGTCACCAGAGGATATACTTCTTGTCAGCTTCGCTTGTGCTGTAGCGTCTCTCAACTCTTCTCAGTCTCCTTACCGTTCTTACCTCTCTTCTAAAAGGGGTCTTTTACAAATTGCTAGATTGTCCTGATTCATGCGTTTGTTCTTCCTATTTTTGAACTATATATCTGAAAGATTAATTTTAACCTTATATTACAAGCTGGACGAACTCTCCAACAACCTCTTAAAATGGGTATTTTGGCGAAGAAACAGGGAACAGAATTACCCACTATTTCAGACTTATCATAGACATAAATATTGACAGATAAATAATTTTATAGTAAATGATAGAATTATATCTGAATAAAATAACATTCACCATAAAAAAATCGGAGAAGAAGATATGGAAAATGGTTAAGCTCAAATAAAAGAACTTCAAATGTTATTTATAAGGGATTTTAATGCTAAATAAATAGGAAAATACAGGAAAATTCTTCCGACAGGCTACAAATAAGTTTTATTTGTGGATATTTTATAATACATTGGTAACTTTTGAGCTAATAAGCAACATTACAAAGCAACTCCGAAAGACTGTATTCTTCACAGTATAAAGCACATACAGGGTGATTCAATAAAACACGGTCAAACTTTAAGGATAGTTCAGGGATACGATAAGCATCCAAACTCACATGGGAGCATGGACGAGCCATCTGGAAGCAGCAGATGGCCGGTTAAGTGAGCGGGAACTCTCTTCCCCTGTGGGTTTAGTAATGGTGGTGTGGCTCTTAGAGCTCATCTCCGATGACGGGTCGTACCCCGGTAAAACGGGGAATCGTCGCATGAGCCGCTCGTAATGGGGGCTATTATGTGGGGTCACAGTGCCCGATGAAGTCGTGGCAGCTGGTCATTCATGTGGTACCCGGATTCTAAGGCAGAGAGGGGTGATGGCTTGTTTGTGATTACTCTACTAAGGTTGAAAAAATAATATTTAAGCAACTGTATTACTAATACAACTAGTATCGAAGACCTATCAACATTTATATTAGTAAGACAGTAAAAGTAGGAATTCAGTCCCATCTTACGTTCTAAACCGATAATTTAAGCAAATAAAGCAATATTTTTCATTAATAGTTTGCACTATTTGCAAGTTAAACCACATTCAGATGATTGATAATTTTTTATGCTGGGAAAATTTTATTATTTTCGTTAAATAAATTTATATTTTTCACCGTTTACAAAATGTATAGAATTCAGTTGATTTTTAATCCCTTTTACACGAATAATGTATCATTGTGGCTAAATTCCTTAAAGAGAATACGAAACAAGCAGTTTTTACTAAAATACAGTGATTACATGAAATACTTTTGATGTATCAGCACTATGAATCTATCAAGTGACGCTGATTTCCTCTGACTTAAAAGCAATACTCCAATGTACGAGGGTTGTTCCGAAAATAAGTTCCGTTACTGTATAAAAGAAAACAGAGACAGATGTGGACAAACATACATATTTAATAACGATTTACAAACATTACACTTCTTTTCAACGTAGTCACCCAGCACTTTAAGGCATTTATCGTATTGAGAAACAAGCCTTTGCATGTAATGCCCGCAGCATAGAAGGTGGCAGCCTGTGTGGTTTAGCCAGGATACTACGGCATCTTTCACTTCTTCATCGTCATCAGAACGCTGGCCACTCAAGAATCGTTACAAGTGCAAGAATAGGTGAAAGTCACCTGGCACCAGGTCGGGTATATACGGTGGATGATTCATTTATTCACAAACGAAGAACTCGATGAGCTGTTCAGTCACACGAGCAACAACCGAACCCATTTCTAATCATTCTCTCACTTATAACTGCATCACCGTACTCCTCGCAAATTTCTCTATGGATATCGCATAGTCTCATTTTCCTTATATTCAAAAAACGAATTGCAGAATGAATGTCACAGTCGGCGAGATCTTCTATAGATTTAAACATCTTTAGCGCAGGATTTACGCGTGTTAACGTTTCACCAAATAAACTTTTCAGTTATGACACATTCTTTAGTCATTGCAGACGCGATATCGCATAGACAGATTAACGCCATCTGTCGAGTGCAGAAATATCTATTTAGTTGTATTATATTCCGGAACTTACTTTCCGAATAACCCACGTAGTTTTCTGTGTTTTGTTACTAAGATTTGCTTACAAATACACTATTAATATACAGACAAGTGAAATATTAAAGTATAACTTAAGCGCTTTATTTAGGTTTCTATTCAGACAAATGTTATCGGAAATGAATTCATGAACCAAAAATTACGTTCCCCGATACTTTCAATACGCAACTTGATGCTACTTTAATTATAATGCTTTTATGCAATTATTATTGTTATTCATCAAGTATATTTGGTTGTATTTGAATGTGCTTACGTAGTGTGACATTACGATGAGATGCTTTTCTTAAAGCTTCAATTCTGCTGTGTGATGAAAGTCAGGTGAGAAAAACCAATTTTTATACTGGTGCACTAAACAGGAACTAAGAAATACGTCAAATTATTGTCACATCAATGGTACATCTCATGCACAACATTTATAACTTACAACCTTATTATAACTTAGTCAAAACCATTTTCTTCGTTATTCATTGAATTCATTAAATTTTAATTGATAATAAATTGTATCTCAAAGATTAAAACTAGAGGTATACAAATTATTAAAATTTATTTTTATTAATGTTTAATGGCACCGCAAAGATCCATAATATTCGTGTATAAAAAACAAATATACAACTAATGAATTTTTCAGAAAAAGAAAGCAATTCTCTTCCAAAGAGATAAGCATTTCAGATCTCCATTTTTAATCCAGCCACACATAAATAGCAATGAACAGATACGCGCTTGCAACGTTTTTTGAAACTTGTACACTAAATATCTTCTTAACCGAAAACAAGAAATAATCAGTTGTCTGGAAAGAAAAAAAATCGGTAAAATACGAAAACTTTCTTTTGACCATTAATCACTTGTTGTTTCCAGTAATCGATATTGACTCAATGTACAGCTAATCAACTGGCATTTTTGCATCATTAGCCAACGTTAAAAAGTTACTGTTATCGTTTTCGAAATTTTTACGAACCATAAATAGTTAACACGTAATCATTGTCTAGCAGTTAAAGAACTAGTCAAATCACTTTCAAGAGTTTTAAGTATTTGCCTCATAGATTAACATTTTTATTACTTAACTGGAAGGAAGTCTAAATATTTGGACTTATTAGGATACTTAATTTAGTTACTGCGAGAGCTTCCAAAGATTACATTTTTATGTAATTGCAGGATTGTTAGATTCAGTAGGCTTTAATTTTCACCTCTGTATAATTAAAATTAGGCCAAAAAGATTTATATTTATATAATAATCTCACTTAATTTTACTTTAAATTCTAATATTATATATTTTAAAATATTAGTACAATATTAACGTATTCCAAAATCACTTTTCTTAAACTCCTGTTTCGTTTTACTTCCCTCGCTGGAGGTATATTAAATCTCACGTTTTGGCATATTTATTACTAAAAGAATATTTTAATCACTTTCACGCGCCCACAGAGAATCATGGAGGAGTCTTTTTGGCGCCATACTTTTCCCTAAAACACTTACGTAATTTACTAAAAGTAGCTAATATTCCCTTCACTTTGATCAGGTGTCTATATGTTAATCCCTTATCTGAGAGAATGCAGGGATATTTTCCGTTCTCTTTTGACTTGAAACTTTCATGCGAGATGTACGTAAGTCCGCCACTCTCCTAAAATTGACTTAAATATCTTATTAATTAATGAAAAATAGGTAATAACTCGCCCTGTTCCTTATTTGGCGACTACAACAACGAAATCATTTTATATATTTATGCAAAAATTCACCCTTTATATGCTTTTAAGCACATCGTTTTCAGTCTAGAAATGTGGAAAAAATTATGTTGTAATAAACATGTTAGCATTGATTCTTTTAAAAAACAATAAAACTTCTATTAACCGTCAGTTTCTGTTATCCGCCATCGTCTAAAAAAATCTAATCCATCATGTTTGCACATTACTACTCTTTTAGTGAAGTTTACATTGATCGTTCTGTAAAATTAAATACAACATATGTGTATTATTCACATTTAATGGATTTTATTTTCATTTTCGTCCCAAGCCCAAGCAGTGAAATCACGTTATTGTTCATATGTGTTAAGAGATAACTGTTATTCGTCTGTTCGGTTATCCGTGGCATCCCTGGTCCGAACGCTGATGGTTAATCGAAGTTTTACCTTTGTTTTAAATTTAATATATTTTCTCTAATTTTAAAACAAATAATTGGGAAATAATTTGCTTCTATATACGAAGTTGGAAAATCATAGAACAGTGATAGTATTTTTTGCAATGGAATCGGTTCTGTGGCGCCACGGTCACTTGACAAAGGTAATTACATGTATGATTTAAATATGTAGCTAAATGAATGGCCTCTGATGAAGTCATCCACCAGATTCTTACTTCTTATCGTTGTCTGCTATTATTTTTGCATTTTTAACTCTTCCACACATAAAATTTCCTTTATTAGTATTTTTATTTCTTTTGTAGCTAAATATTACATTGTATGACACACAGTGCATGAGCCGTCAATTAACATCTCATGCTGTGTTTACATTTTGAGTAAAATTTTTGAATAGAAATAAATACTGCTCGTCTATTGATTGTTACAATGCAAAACAGAAAGACGGAAGTAATTCAAAAGTATTTTTCAAATTTCTACTTATCAGTCCTGATATACTAAAAGTATGGAATGTTAAAATTCGATGGAATGATTTTAATCTTACGTCATATTCTGTAACGAGTTCTTTTAGACATCTTTTAGGCACTAGGCACAAATACATAGGTATTCTGATTTATTAGCTTAAAAAATAAAAAAAGAATCTAAACATATTATAAACTCAAAAATACCAATGCAATTAAGAACTTATATTACAAACGCGAATAGTTCTAATGCAAATGAAGAAAACGACAGCAAATAAATTAGACGAAGTCGAGATCTAATAAAAGACAAAAAGAATTATTAAATGTTTAATGTAAAAATTAGAATCATATTACTAAAAAAAAACAACGAAAAATAAAAAAAGTTGTGAGGTTACAAGCAGTCATTACAAGATACGGAAGATATGCTGAATTTAAATTTGTGTGGTAGATTTCACGCGTATTATGTGAGCAAGGATTGACCCTATTACCCGTTTGTTTTGCTTCTAAATTTAATTTTTATAATTATATTTTATAAGAAAGCATTGAGAAATCATTTCAAATAATTAAAATATTTCTAAAAGGTGCATTGATGAATACAAAAAAATTATTTAAATAAAATTTACAATTTCTTTTAACATACGCTATAATGAATAATAATATGAAAAGCTAATGTGAGTAATAAATGTCAATGAAAAATCATGATAATTTTTATTATTATTAAATTGGAGAGAACAGATGAATAAACCGAAAAATATCTAGAAATACTCTCTAAAAAGATTTACAACTAATTATCTTATGATATTAAAATGAAATATATTTTTATTTTAGTTTTTCATACGCTAACTTTATAGTGTATAATGAAGCAGTATTTATCATACCAAATTTTAAATTTATCTTTTGTTAGAGAGTTTTTAAAAATACATGCATCTATCCACGGTTCTAATCTTCTTAAAATTGTCTCTTGAATTTTCCCGATTAAATTTATACGCATACCTACTGAAACTCATTTCTTATGTGCAGCTAATATATTTCCTGGCTATTATGCATAACATAATATCTGGCGAACAAAGAATTATAATAAACTTATTAGCTATATACAATTAAGCGAATAATATTATTCTGATTTTTAAAAATGTCCTTAACTCATAATGGAGTCGGAACTCGATAAATTATCCCTCCTATGGGTACAATATTGATGATATAGACAGGATGATAATTTATCAAGTTCCATTTCTCTTTGCTTCGATATTACTTTCAAACAATATTACTTTATATCAATCCCTTTCAAACAATAACTACAAACTAAGGGAGGTTCTTCAAGTACGTAATGGGTTAAACCCATTCATAGTTCAATTCATAGTTTCTCAACTGTCTAATTATATGACGCATTTTGTTTTTCGAAAGTATTATCTTTTTGACTCATCTCGGAGATCCATCAAACTCCCGAAATGCCTAAAGTTTCATGTAATTTCGTTTAAATTAACGTCCCTTTTAGAAGCAGCACGAGGGCTATTTTGGGCCGGATTTCATAATTTTCAGCCCTGATCAGATGACGAGCATCTGATCGGGCAACCACTCTCTCGAAAATTCCAAGCAACGCAACGGGAAGTACCTTTGCCTGCCCATGGCGGATCTGAAGAGGAATCGAGTTTCGAACCTGCACCCTTCCGACCCCGAAGTCAAGACTTGACCACATGACCACCGTGGTCTCTATGTGCTTTTTGGATCGGATTATTAAGCCTATGAATGGCAGTATTTCAGATAATAAGTTTAAAAATACGGCAATTCGATGCACAAGGGACTCTCGGGAAAATCTGCTAAGTGGTTAATCGAGTTTGGAAGTAAATCAAATGGCGAATTTCCAGCTAAATTTATTTAAAGCTATTAAACACTTAAAATCAATATGACCCAATGGCGACTGAAGAACACTATCTTCTCAGAGATAATAACTCATTTTTTGAATGACCCCTTTTCGCGCCAAAAAGACTCGAAACATCCATTTCAGCAAGACTCCCAGGCAAGCTCAAAAGGACAATTCCTACTCGACATGTATATATGTACATTGGCCGATATTCAGAACTATTTCGATGGAGGAGAAAAATGAAATCTATAGTCAATATCCAGCAGCTGTGCTGCAATACCCTACAACCAAAATTCTTCAGCTGTGCTACAACTGGAAGAGCGTTAAGACTCAGGGGATCGCATCGAAATGATTGGAAAGAAAGCTCTCAATCTCACGAAAGACACAGCTCCCCCGCAAAGCAACATCTTGCTTGTAAAACTTAACCAGATAAAGGCGACATACCCTGGAGAGCACTTCGGAGAGGGGAAGTTAAAAGTATCTTTCATTTTTCTCTGCAGGCTATGCCAGCCAGGTTGGTGCCTTAGAGGTCGTTGGAAGCTTTATTTAAATGAGGCTAGCCTTAACACCTGTACGTTAATGTTTTGCTGTAAGCAGAAAATTGCTTATGGGTACGAATGCTAAATAACTCATTTAGGGGATTTCGCCCGTTTATTTGGAAGATTTGTAGGGAAATATTTCATCCACGCCCCTGCCGGTAAATCATGTGAATCGCTGTTATTAATTTTAGGTTTTTAATTAAACGATTCATGGAAGCGGGGAAATACAATCAATTTCGTCAATTATTTTGTGAGTGGAATGCAAAATTTTTGCAGGAAGTCTGGTGACTTGGATCATTTGAGGAAGTTTAACTCCTTTAAAGTTGCGGGGAACCGAATTATGCATGCATGGATTCACTTTCAATAACATTTGTTTGCATAAATAACCGCTTAAGTTAGACTTATCTTTCATCTGTCTGTGATTACTCTACTGCGTGTTTTTGAAGGTATATAAGAAACAAGTCTCGTAAATCATTGATTTTTAAATTAGCAATATAAAAGAATCACTCATTAATTTACTAACACATTATTTATTATTATTTGCTTTATTTTCAGATTATTTTAAAATAGGAGCAATTGCTCAGATGTTGCTTATTTGAAGATTCTGCTTTAAATATCGCATTAAAATAAGCAAATATATTCCATGTTTAGATTTTTAAGAAAAGAAATATCTTAACATAATTGTGATATTTAATAAATACTCTACTTAAAATTGAGTTGTTTTTTGAATCTTCTTGGTAACAACTAAGCAATTTCTAGTTGATGTTAGTTCAATAAGCTTCAGAAAACCTAAGCTATGATAGCGTCTATAGTAAAACTCAGAATGAACAGAATAAAGGTAATAACAGGTAAAATTGTTTTCAATGAATGAAAGTTATAATCTACATATTTTACCTTCAAACTCCTTTATTAAATTCCTGTTGAAGTTTGTATAAAATGAAATAACTTAGATTTCTTTTAATACACTGAAAATATGTGCAGAGGAACTGATCATAAACGTAAATGTCTAGGAAAATGAATTTAAAAACAAGACTGAAATGGAAAAAATAACCTATGAAGAGAAGAAAAGATTTAAAGGAAATTTAATACATACAAACATATTATTTTGGAAAAGAAATCTATTTCACCATGGTATCTGTCACTAAACAGTGCACCATATATAGTTAAATTCTAAACTAGTTCTGGATTTTCTGTAAAATTCTAATAAAATTTATTTAACTTGAGTTGATTTTTCTCTTCCTTTTCAAAAATGATCAGGAATTACAAAACTTATAAACCGAACTGACTACTTCATCTTCAGTATACTAATTTCACTGAGTAAATTTAAATTTTTCATCTGTAACTCACTAATACATTTTCTCACCTAACTTGCTTATTTAACAAATATTCCATTTTATCTCCCTCTTTACATTACGCAACATCTTCGTAAGGTATATAACAACAAATAAAACTTATTGCTTCTGGAATTTCAACTCCCTTGAACACGTTAATACTTACAGCCTTTTATTTTCTCAATTTTAAATTTATGTTTGCTTGCAACACAAAGACTGTATCACGTTTTAATACAATCGCAAAGTAACACCTGAGCGCATATTTATTGAATATATATTCTACGGGACTAATTTGTATATTCAAAGGAATGATATCGTGTTCGAGCATTATAGTAGAAAGTTAAAATATTCATTTCATTAAAGGGGTGTTAAGCTAACAATGAATGCAAGCAAAAAACGTACAAAAGATCAAAGAAACACTCAAATTTCATAAAAGCTAATTTTAAAAAGCCTTTTACAAAGCGTCTAATTTTAAAGGAACTGCTTTTAAAAAACAGAGCAGAATGCGCTGGAAACGCTGTTAACAATTACAAGCACGTTTTCATGCCTTCAAAGCGCCAATTTCAGTTTGTAGCTGATTAGCATATCAATCAGCAGTTTCTCTACTTCCTAGCGCATTCTGAATATTTGATCTTATTTATGTTCATGCAGTGATTCTGTTAGCACTCCTGGAGTTAAACCCTAGTCCAATCTGCATTTGTTTTGTGCATCTTTTACAGGAGGATTGAGACGGAGTTACAAAACAACGGGAGCTTAGGCATTTGCGCTTAAATTAGCTCACTGAAGAGAAGAAGGCTGAAAAAAAGTGGCACATCCAGAGCATTTTTCTGGAATTCTTCGATGAATATGCAAATGCAAGTTGGCAATAATCAGTCATGAATAAAGATGAGAGTAAGAGAGAATAGCAAATTGAAAAATACAAAAGCTGCACATGACTAACAGGTGCAGTAAATGACAGGTGTTCGCCTCTTTTATGCGCTCTGCAAAATCTCATGAACTGAATATAAAGTGATTTTTGTACATTGTCAGGTCAGTAGCAAAAGGAAAGAGTCATTCGAAACTTATTTGTAACTGCTTATTCAAAGATTGTAGCATTTCCTGTAATGCTATTCAAGAGGAGACAAAGAGCTAACATGAGAGAATTTAGATTAGCATTCCGTTTGTTTATACGCTAATTTTTCGCGATATCATATTCGGGTAAATATTGTCATTTTATTTATTTTAATGCAATCATACGTTGAATGCTGATATGCTTCGAATTAAATTTACTTGTTTAGGAATAAACATTCTACTGAGATAACGCCGTACTAATATTCAATTCTATTTGCTCTGTTGCTGCACGATTCATGACAAATTTTAATTGAAATGAAATATACGTCCAAATATTTGTGAACGATACGAAACCTGTGCATTTTTGTGCTGCTTATTTAACTCCAATCTGTTTTGGATTCTTAAAGGGTTGTTGGAGAAAATGAGCTGAAAACAAGAGATTGAATGGAATGAAAATTACATTATAAGTTACTTAAAAACTTACAAACAAGAATATGAATGACAATTTATTCAATACTGAGAACCAATTCTTATAATTATCATTTTCAGTTTACAGGAATATAAATTCTGCTTTCAAGCTCGTATAATTGCCAAGTGAAAATCGTATATTTTCGCAAGATTAAACAATGTAATAAGTTAATCCTGAAAAATTCAAACCTTTAAATGGAATTTTCAATACCAATTTGTCAAGTATATTTTGCTAATTACTTGCATAGATTACTAAATATAGAGCATGTCAGAAGGTGTAGCTTTGTATACTGGGAATTTAAGTACTCTATACTATATGGATTTATATAAATAGGTTTCCCGGCAGTTTTTGTTGTTTAATATTGAAAAACAAATTCAAGATGGAAATTATTTCTGAAGATATTTATCGCGCATCCATCAGATAAATATAAATTATCCAATTCTCTTCAGTAATTACTTAAATTTATCCTTAGTAAATTTTCTCTCCCAGTAAAACAATATTTTCATGAAACTCATTTCTTAAAAGGAGAAAAAAGACAATGAAAATTGAATTTATGATGATTAATGAAATGGCACGGTTATTCCCACAGACCTTTGAAAATTTCAAAAAGGCAAATATGAAATGCGTTAAGATCTTTGCCATAATAATTAATAGTTATTCATCTCAAAATTTAGTTTATTTATCTAAAATGAAACTACACATCTCGAGTGAGTATATAATAATGAATTTTATATATTTCCAAATCATATATATTAACGCTTGATGAATGATAATATTCTTTATGAAATTTATAATCTGAATAATATTTAAATATATTTTGAGTTTTTTAATGTTTTAATAATACTTTGGATTCCTAAAAACTTTTATGATCAATATTTTACACTCCTTGGAATTCTTCTCCATAGTATTTCATGAAAAAATTTAAATTATTAATTTAATTTCTGGTTCATGCTCAAATAAATAGAGTACTGTACATTTTTCATCACGATGCTTATTGACGTTTGATAAATGATAATGTTCTTTATTAAATTGATAATTTGAATTAGGAAGACTCAACAAATAATTCTTTTATTCCCCAGCTGCGCCGTTCTTTACCGTCCTACTGCGGAATGTCTATTTGTAAAAATGAAATCTAAACGAAATTGAAAGCTGACCGTACATCATAAAAAGCAACAATAGTGAGCGGGATGGAAAATATCATTTTCGTGATCCAGGCCAGAGCAAATAATAAATAGCCGTCATCTTGAAGAGGGACAGAAATAACATGTAAGCCCGAATTCAGTAACTAATCGACCCGCTTCAATCGAACCCGGCTTATAAAAACAATTGTTTCGGCTGGTTTAGAATTCGGACCGTGTATCACAATTGGTGATAAAGGTTTATAGCTGAAAGGTTTCCGCCTTTATTCTTTGAAAATTTTCCATCGATTGTTTCTATTTTGTAGCTTTTCAAGTACATTTTACTCAGACCTTACTTTCAGGGGGCTACGTGAGCTCCTTGCTAAGGCCCAAGAACTCGCAACTCATCACTGCAAAAAATATTCCCTGCAGACACTTTGACTTACGGATCACGTTTACAAAATACATGGAAGAGGTAACAAACTGCCCTGAAGCCACCGAAGGTTCACCGCAATAAAATTGCTTCTGATGATTTATAAGATGCTTTTTATTCGGACCGACAAATGAAGATCTAGTTTGGTTGGGTCCTGTCAGTTCAAGAACCGGAAACAAAATATGTATCAATCCAATTTCAATTCAAGTGAAATTGCTTCCATTTTTGCTCTTTCGGTGAGCGGAACCTTCTTTTTTTCCTACTTAAGTTGGAGTAGCTCGAGATTACACTGCCATAAAAGATTTTCCAGATGTCCATATGCCAGAGGAAATCAAGAATAACGATGAGGAGGAGAAGGATTGAATGCAAATTCTGGAACAAGGAAAGTACAATGTCAAAGAATAAGGAAACTTTTTGAGCGATTGGAACATAAAATTGTCAAATATTTTAATCTCGTGATATAAAGCTGTAATAAAAAGACAGAAGAACTCGAGAGTTTTAAATTATGAGAAAAATATAAAAAAAATTATCGCACTAAAATATGAAAACAGTTCTTTTACTTTTCAATTTATAAGAAAAATATTATTTTTAAAAATATTTTTATTGAAAATAATGTTGTTATTCGTCAGAGATTCGCTCACAAGTTTCCCCCATAACACATATCTCAAAGAAAAAATTACGAGGACATGTAAAATGGAATGGAAAGCTTAGAAAATACTTGGATAGAAGTCTAGTCGGTAATTCAAATAAAGATGTGTTTTTTATTTGACGCAACAAATATTTTCTGTGAATTTCTCGAGTCTAAGTGGTGCATTCAAATGATATATATTTATACCTACAGTAGCACCTTCGTTCCACTCTTGGATATTTATATTTTTCATTCTTCTACTATTGGAGAGATTAACTGTAAAAATGTATTATTGCAGCTTGTGAAAACTAAAAATGTTACAAATAAAGCCACATATAGCAGCTTAAATAGTTGTATTCTGAAATAGTTAAGATCTTGTAAAAATTTGTTGCAGTACCAAAAATAAGTAAAGCATCCAAAGATGAAAGAACTTTCTCACAGGTGTAATAAAACATTATTTAAGTCAACTTGTTTTTCACCTAGGAAATAGTTGAATGAAAAGAATAAAATAACCAAATAAATTCTAAAAATCCTCTAAAGAGTATTTTCAAACTATTAAGGTTAAAAACAACAAAAAGTGATAAGAAAACATGGAAGCGATCAAAAACTCTGATTAATAAAATGTAAGCAATAAAATATACATTTTTAAATAAGAAATAAAAATTAAATATTATAAAGAAAGAAAGCTATTTTGAAGTTAATTATATAAAATTTCAAACTTTAGTGCAAGAGGGACGCTATTAAGCTGATTGAGAATTTCGGTCCAAAAGCTCTAAAATAATCAGAAATGCTATTCTAAAATGTTATTGCCTCTATTGTTGTACAGAAATATGTGAGTGATCTTCATTAATAAATTAAATACAATTGACGACTTGCACGTAAACAGTTACTGACTTCGTGTGCGATAATCAGTAGATTTAATAAACTCCCAAATTCAAATGCGCTGACACCATAACGGTTTAGAAGACCTTTGTTAAACACTGAAATGTCCCTTTACTCCTAGCAGTAACTTATTTATAACAAATTAAGATTCTACAAATTCGAAGATTTTAGATTTAATTAAAAGATTGGATGGCACCAAAACCCATCATACTCCTACGCACAAAAGTATCTATTTCTCTAAAACCGAAAGTTGCCACGTCTGAATTTACAATTGCTACTCTAGCTTTCGTGCGCCTAAAGATGAAACTTGCTATAGGTCTATAAATAACACTCTAATTTGCATATTCCGAACTAAGTCCCTGTTTATAATACTACCTGCGATGATTATTTTTGCTAACTTATTTTCGTACACCCAAAAACACCCATGTGCTTGCTTACCCCCCTCAAACTGTTTTGCAATCTGATTTTTTCTTCTTTTTATAGATCTCTACGGACTTTTTTCCTACCCTGTATCTGTTGACATTATTCGCACTTCGTGGGAAAAAATACAATATAATTATAATCTATGCCTAACAAAAAAGTTAAATGGTCTCTGATAAGAAAGCAAATATGCGATACAAAAGCACTATATCTGATGCTTTGATGATTTTTTACTTTAATAAGTTTTGATACCGTTTTTCATCATGGCCATTAAAAATTATTGATACCGTTTTTCTTCAAATGATAATATTTCCTCAGCCTCTCATTCCGATTCTTTTTAGCGCTTCTTGTGTCCCGGTATGCATTGGCTAAGCATTTTTAGAATGCTGTAGATCTAATGGAAAGCTATAGATCTTACTGGAACTTAAAATATGTGTTAAAGAATTGAATGGTTTTTGACTATTCCTAAGTTTATTGATTGTTCTGTGGAGTTCAATGATGTAAGAGTAAGATAAGGCCATACAATGCCAAATACATTATATAAGCGGATGCTTATAATTAAAATATCCGATTATGGAATTAAGACCTAATTATTAAAATACTGGTGAAATTATTACAGAAAGAATAAAAGCATTATAAAATCCAAGAAAAGACTGAATACCAGGTCAAAAAAATGAAAAAACAAGTAAAAGGTAAAATACATTTTGAACAACGACTCTAAGCGAATCACAAGTTGTGAGGCAAATAGTACGTCTTTCTAATATATATTAACAATGGAATTAACCAAACCATAATTAAATTCCCCAAAATAAACAATAAAATTGTTAGTTTATTTTGGTCGTTGTTGATTAGCGATTTAACAAACATGTCATTACTGATAAATAAATGATAAACCATGGTCCTGCTTTTAATATATCTTATATGAAATCGGTATAAAAACAGGTATTCAGTCCAAACTCTTTGTAAAACAAACCAAACAAAAAAAGCTTGTACAGGAAATCAATGGCGCGAAAAAATATGAGAAGGATATACATGAAATGAATCATGAGAAAAGGATGAATAATGAATTAACTATTTATATGTAATTGGTATAAAATAGATATTAAGTCCATAATCTGTATAAAATAAACCAACAAAAAGAAAAGTGTTTGTACTGGAAGTCAATGCCACTAGGAATCAAGAGAAGGACGTATACGAGATGAATCATGAGAAGAAAGGAATGGACAATGAAATAACTTTTTATAAATTATAGAATTAAAAATATTCAAGTCATTTACATGATAGGGTAATAAAATCTAGAATAAATGCATTAACATATGATATGAACAAATTCAATTATTCCCTGGCAAAATACTTGAAGGAAAAAGCATTCAGCCCTAATTAATTTAGAGAGCGTTAAACATTTGTCATTGCAGGCTTTAGCTCTATCTATTTACCTTTCTCCGAATCCTTAACTTCCTTCTAGGAAAATAGAAAGTTCGAAGAAAAGAAATTAACTAAGAAAGTAGCTCAAAACAAAAAGAAAGAAAACAAATTCAAGAACCGTGAACAACCGAAAAGTGCCAGAGGTTTAACTTCCCGCAGTTACCTCTTCTAATCCAAGAGTTTCTCCACATTTTCTAGGTGACACTTCTAATTTACACTCCGAGATTCCGTAGTCAATTTTCCAAAGAACATATAAGGTTGTGTTAAGACTATAAATTGTTGACTTCAAGAATCTGGTTTGACGGGGTGGTAACACGAAGTTAGTTGGTTTAAATGATCTTACAAAGTGATCGTCTTACAGCTGAGAAGGGGATCGACAAATAAGCGTTGATGTCGTTGGATAAAAGTCGTCTGGTTTACTCATTAACGTGGTTATGGCTTTGCCAGGAAAACTGTTACAATGAAGTTGTTTTCCAGAATAATTCTGGACAACATTCCGTAGATTTATTAAGGAAAGAATAAATAGCTGCGCTGGGTGAAATCACTGAGTGGAAGCAGTTTAATTGCTGATAACGAATGGTTGTTGTTTGATGCTTGTACTTATTTTACTTTTTAATTAATCAGGAAAGATATTTTTATTTTCTTGAGTCATGTGATGAGATTGGAACTCAGAGTTGTTATTAATTTGAAGTAGATTTTTTATTGCTTTCTTTATATAATCAATAATTTTTACTCTCTATATAAATTTGTTTGAATCATCTTATTACTTCCTTAGCAAGGAGAAAGAATATAAATTAGTTTTGTTTTAATAAACATAATATTGTTTAGTCATTTATTTATATATTGATGACAGTAATTTTGAATTAGTTTCATAAAATATGAAATTATTTTACGTAGAAATATTTTTAATTAATGCTTTTATATTCCTTTAGTTATACAGAAAACATATTCTTTATCTATGAAGAGTGAATATAAAAAGAAAATAGTTAACTAAATTCAAAAGATCCTATTTAACTATTATTTTTATTTTTATAATATCCAGCTTTTTAATAGCATTATTCTGATAAAAGCAGATTTCAGAAACATGCTAGAATAGGTTATTTATTTAGTGTAAAATCAGCTAAATTAAAAATTTAAAACTAACAAATTTCCAAGTAATTTGTATTAAATTTCAATATTGCTGGTTTTCTTAATAACTCAAATAAAATTGCAAATACACTTTAGAAAGTTAAATAATAAAACGGGAACATTTTGCCATGAAGACACAGAAGTAAAAGATTTAAATTTTGCATAGTTATAGATTTCAAGCATTATTGTTAAAGCCCACATTATATTATTTCGAATTGTTCAGCTGTGCCGATTTTTCAAGCTGAAATCCGCGTTGTCATAATATTGTAGAAGACTTTTTCATATTTTTCTTGAATCATCGAATTTTAAAAAAATGATATATATATATATATATATATTTCATTGCTAAATATAGAAAATTAAAGCTAATAATTTTTTTGTTAAGATTGAACAGCTGTGATACATGGTCTTCAAAATCAAAGCATTCTTATTATACAACAGGCATTAAAAATATATAATATAAATTTAGACTTAGGAAAGAGATTCGACAGAAAAATTATTCTATTTACTATTACTCATATGATATTATCATTTCTTCAACATATTAGTGCAAATTTACGTGAAATCGCCTTATAAATGTTTCGATGAATTAGAGCAAGTAACAAAATTTTAATCTTTTAATTTAATGCCTTTCCATTGAAGGCTTTCTTAATAAAAGTAAAATCAAAATCTTCCTTCTATTACTCCTTGTTTCCAATAGTGGCTGCACCATATTTAGATAAAATTTGCACCATATTTAGATTAATGTAGGATAGATCTCTCCCAATTTTTTAATAATTATTATTATAAAATATTTGGGAGAGATCTTTATTAGTAATTAAATTTGCCCATTTCAAATTATGTTAAATATTATTTCATAATAATGAAATTACTATTATTATGAATAGTGTTCATTCTAACTATCCGTACAAACATTTCAGGGAGGTAAATATTGCGAAATTGCAATTACGCTTCTAAATGATTCCATGATGTTTTTTTCAGTTGAGATTTTTTTTTTTACAGAATTAGATGTTTTTTATGAAAATTTATAACCAAAATTTTGAAGTCGAAATCCTTCAATCTTTGATTTCTTACATCAGTCTTTATGCGGATTTGATGCAAGTTCAATTTTCATGGTGGTTAAAATTCTTTGTGTCGATTGGCTTGAAAGTTTGAATACGGGATGCTAACCTAGCCGTGTTCGCCTATTTTGAAAACCATGACTCAAAATTGCAAAATGCAACCCGAAAATCCTCATAAAGCTTCAAAATAGTGCATAAACATAACTCCAATCACATTTGTTCAGAATATTATTGGCAACAATATTGGGTATTGTAATTTTTATCAAATTTAAAATTCATTGATATGACAGGGTTTTTTGTGTGCCGAATTATCTCTAAAACATTTAATAAATATACAAAAATGTTGCATTATAACTAAATAGACTTGACCGAAAACTTTGATATGTTTGATTTGAATTATGCATAAGAATCGGTATTAAAACCCAAGCACCCTTTACGGCAAGGATAAAAGTGGCGAACAAAACTCTAAACAAATAGCAAAATTATTAAAAACAAAAATTCCTAAGAAAAATACAAGACCATTTTAGAAACATTAACTCGGGTAATTTTCATAAGAATGCAGAATTTTATTCCAAAAAAAAAACGAAAAATAAAAAGTAACAAAAGCATTTATTTATCGACAAATGCTTCCCCCGAACTCAAAATAACAGTTGCCCGCGAATTTGAATTGCAAATTATTTCGCTTGGTCATAGCTTAAAGGGGAGCAGGGAGAAGACGACAAAGATTCTTTGACCCAAGCTCCGTGTAAAAAGCCATTTAATGACAATGGCCCTACTGTTATACATTTAAGTGAATTATTGTAGTGACTTCTAATTTGCTCAGGTTTTGTTTCGGCAGGAAAAAAATACACAGGACGGAGACGGAAAAAAGTATTTCTTTCTTTAGTATTTGTTAATGGGGCCGAAAAGGATTAGTAGAAGCAAAGAAGTAGAGTGCTTCTATACATGGGTGTACATGAAAGTTTTTTGTATTAGTGGGTTATAATCCATTTTGTCATTGCCTTTTCAGTAGCGAAGTGTTACTGCTGCATTTAATGGGTCGGAATTACTTAATTGGGATTCTAGTGTACTTAGTTGTGCTGCTGCCTAAAAGAGATTAAAAAGTGAAAAAAAATCGTTTTTCCTTTAGAGCAAATGTATTAAGTAGAACGAGATGTAAGTAATTATGCTAAGACTTCTGGATTTTGAATAGTGAACTAAAAGCAAATGCGCTCGATATGTATTTTTTCTTTTCTTCTCCTTTCTTTATTTTGAATAAAATATTTTATAGCTTCTTGAAGAATTTAATTTGACATTCCTTTCATACATGCGTGCATTAAAAACAAGTTGGGGATTGGATATGATAAAAAATGCTTTGATTATGGTACGTTAATGAGTTGTTTACATGAAATGAAAAATTTTCAGATGAACATTGAAAAGAAGCTCTTCAGTAAAAAAAGTACCAATAAATCAAATAGTTCCCTTGCATTTTCTTTTCATTTCCAAGTATTTTATAATTTTATTAAACGAATAAGAGGTCAGAAAATTTAAAATAAAATACGATTTGTTTTTCCCCCATGCACAGAATATAAATTTGTTTATACGATGTTTTTGTAATGATTTACCTTTTGCGTTTTACAAAATGTTAAATTCAATAAAATGAAAATAAGTAAAAAGAAATAGTTCCTGATATCAGTAAACAATTATATGAAGACATTTTAGTCCTTTTCATTTAATATGTTTTCAGAAATCAAAACATTGAAATCTTTTTTACCTATGAAATTACAATTTTTCCTGAAATGTTAACTGATTAGATTTTCCTATAAAATTCAATTCAAATGTCTCAAGAAATATAAAGTGCATAAAAATATCAAAATGTAGGCATCGAAATCCTTAGAAACGTAATGTTTGGATGTAAATTGAAATATAAAACTGTTCGGTTATTCCAGCAAACAAAACTTTAATAACAAATGAGGTCACACCCTAACAAAAAGACATGTTTTACGTTCCTGAAAGTGTGGATTAAAATTAAATATTTATAGCAATTTGTTTATGAGGATTTATCATACTCTATTAGAATGCAAAGCAGATTTATACTTCATTTCTTATGACATTTTGGAAATATTCGGATGAAAATTCAGTATTATGAGTCAAATTCCTATGTTATGTAATTCTATAATTATATTGCTGATATAGTATAATGAAATAAATTCACGTTATGGCATAATCAATAGGAAACGTTATTGAGCATGTTATCTAACGTCTAACAGACTTTGCGACTTAACGAACTTTATCCTTCTGCCGATGCACATTGGACCCAAAAATTAAATTGATGAGGGGCATTTTATCTGTATTACTTGTACATGAATCGATTCCGTTGGCAACACACTTAATAAAGTCTGAAATTAAGTCACGTCATTTGACGTTATAAGCACATGGCAAAATTATCTCCGCTTGGCATCTAACTGCGCATTGTCTTACGCTGTGCTTTTGTTTCTAAAACAAAACTGGAACGGCACAAAGAAAAGTCGCCGAATTTGAACCGGTGCGAAGCCAAGATTGGACCAGTATCTTAACTTCAATTCTCTTAAGCAGGCCATTCACCGCTCTTCCAAACTGGAATACGAGAACACGGGAAGGAAAAAGCAATCGTCAAGATCAAAAACCTATGAGATTTGGAGCAAATGATCGAGAGTGATGGAATTCAAAATCCAAAATTTCATTCGCCGATTCCAATTTGGGACATCGATGCGAAGCTAGCGCCACATAAAAGAATCTACATACATTGAAACCTAGCTTCGAGGGTAGAAATGAAACTCGAACTCTCCCGTGCGGGGAAAGGGAGTGTGGATGGGTAGAATTCTGCAACTTTGAACCTTGTCTCAAAACAAACTTTTGAACATGCGTGAATGCTTTGGCTAATTTTTCGATTAAAATGGGTGGGGGGGGAAATCCGGTCTTAGGACAAATGGCATAGCTAGCCTTCTCACCAGTTTTAAATATTTGCACCATAAAATAGGCAAATTATGTTGTAACGATGTAACCGGAGTGTATGCAATCATTTTTAAGAGACAGCGTTATGTAGTTACAGCTAGAGAACAAGTAGTTCATTGCAATTAGACCGAAAAATGGCAAATAGGGGAAAAAATTTATAAAGTTTTGAAACTTTGGTCAAATATTTCTTTGATCTCAAGGACATGAGATCCGAAAAGTTTAAACCCCTGAAGCGGAATCTTCCCTCACCCCCTTATGGGGGAAAACTGAACTGAAGTGGGGTGTTTGGTCAGTTCTTCCTAGATTTCTTCAACCCTACACATTCAGTATTAATAATAGTTGAAAGTTGTAGAGCATAAAATTTTGCGTCGAATGAGTACCAACACTATATATTTTGTTACAGTAGTACGATTACAAACTCTTATCAAAGTTGCAATGATTTTTTCTATTTTCAAAAAAATACAGTATTCTTACAAAAGATGACGCATATAATCAAAGATTCTGTCTAAATAAAGTTTGTATGTATAAGTATTCACTTTTTTAAGCAAATACATTTGGCAGTGCAGCAATACCAGAGCGCTAGTGTGGTGTGGAATTAATGACAGAGCGTACAAGTAGTCCATTGCAATTTGACCAAAAAATGACAAATAGGAGAAAAATTTATAAAGTTTTGAAATTTTGGCCAAATAGTCTTCTGACATCAAGGAAACGGGTACCGTAAAGTTTCCATCCCTGAGGGAGAAACTTCCTCCTATCCCCCCGAAATTTCGAAAAAGAGAAACCGTGAAAAGGCGATATCTTGCTTATAAAACAAGCAATAATTATCATTCTTTGTAAATATAAGTAATTAAGTTCTCTATAAATTATGACGATAGATTTAAACTTGTATCTGGCATAATTTTCCTGTAAAAAACATCAAAAATATTTAATTTTTTCCTATAATTAATTTTAACTTGCCAATTAAATGTTTTAATAAACTATCAAAATCACGGATGTTCTTAAAAGTCTATATGGACAAGTCAGTGTCTTTTTTTTTATTTATTTGCATCTCATTTTAGAAGCGAAAACCTGTAACACAGATTAAAACCCAGGCTTTTCTAACATCAAATAACGCATAACTTTCTTTAAACTGAAAATTTGAAAAATAGTCATAAATCAAGAATTATAAAGAGTATCGAAAGTGGGAAAAATATTTACTACAGCATTTCAATACAAATTATTTCATTTGGCAATACAATTGTGATTAAAATTATTTCTACATAGATAATGTATAATAATGTAATTGCTCCTGCTTACTTATATGATATCATTATCTTCTTCGACGATGTCTATTGCTTCGGTATTAATGCAGTTTTTGCCTCGGCAGTTCTTGCACTAAGTATTGCAACGCAGGTTAGCTCTGACACTTTTGCATTTTTTTCTACAGCTTTTATTATATCCATAAGTAATTAGAAATACTATTTTAGCTGGCTTCGGTCCTTTAATAGTGTATATGGGCGTCAACGACTTATTCACTAAATTCCATCCCCAGCTCGATGGGTGCAAACACTCTCCTTGGCATGTTTGCACTTGGTGAAATGTGCAGCTTCTGTGGTTGGAGGTAACTTGGGGAGAAGAATAGCAGAACTCGCTTGACCTACAAATTGGTTGAAACAGTCATACCTCATCTTATTCAAGCTACTTTCCTCTTTCTTCGTGTTGCTGTACAATGCGAAGATGAACCTCTCACCTGCTCTTTCGATGTCAGTATAAGTAGATTTAGGGTTGTTAAAGATCTCAGGGATATCTTGCAGGTATTTACTGCGGTTGAACAATTGCACTACTTGTAGTTTTCCCTTTCCATAGAACCCTGAAGTTGTGTCATGATACATAACACGTGGCTGACGTTTATTATGTCTGCTGGGCGGCCAGACGCTGTGCATGCGAGCTATTATTCAAGGTCAATGACATAAATAATATCTCAGATATAATAAATAACTTAATAAATAAACTTTTGTTAATTTACTACTTTCACAAATAAAAAATTATTGAGAAATAACTATAAATCTGTGATTTACTTTCAATTTTTGTTCATTTTTTTATTCATAGAAGTAAATTTCCGTATGAAAAGCATGGCCAACACGAGGCTACATATAATTAGAATATTTATGAAAATAATTTATTTCATTTAAAAAGAGAAATAATGTTAATAATTGTTTTTATAAGCTGGGTACTATCATTTTGTGCTTTGCAAGTTCGAGGGGGGTTAGGGCGAAGGCTCCCCCCTCAGGGATGGAAACTTTGCGGTTCCCTTTTCCTTGATGTCAGAAGAATATTTGACCAAAGTTCCAAAGCTTTATAAATTTTTCTCCTATTTGTCGTTTTTTGGTCTAATTGCAATGAACTACTTGTACGCTCTCTCCTAAATTTCACACCACACTAGCCCTGGTATTGTTGCACCGACATATGTATTTGCTTACAAAAGTGAATACTTAAACATACAAACTTTATTTAGACAACATCTTTGATTGTATCCGTCATCTTTTATAAGAAAGATGAATTTTTTTTTATGAAAATTGAAAAATCATTGCAACTTTGATAAGGGTTTGTAATCATACTACTGTAACAAAATATATAGTGTTGGTACTCATTCGACGCAGAATTTTATGCTCTACAACATTCATGTACACCGTTTTTGAATCGTTTTGAACATTTAATGTGTAGGGATGAAGAATTCTAGGAAAAACTGACCAAACAGCCCACTTCACTTCAGTTTTCCCCCTTTAGGGGGAAGCTCCCCCCTGACGGGTGGAAACTTTTCGGTTCTCATATCCTTGAGGTCCAAGGAGTGTTTGACCAAAATTTAAAAACTTTATAAATTTTTTCCCCTATTTTACCTAATTGCAATGGGCTAAAGTGTTTAGATTTAGGTATCATCCATTAATTATTTTTTAAAAAAATGACAAAATGGCCCTGTTTTAAACTAAATAAGAAAATATGCTATTATATCCTTAGATAGGATATATTTTTTGGCTACAATTTGTTCTAATAATTTGATTAAAATAGTTTAAAAATAAGAACAATTTTAGTTGTCCAAAGATTATCTAGATTAGACCACAAACAATTGCTTAAATTGGACTGTTTAAATCAATGGGATTATTATCTTAAACTGCTGGAATAACTCAGAAAGCATTTATCACCACTAGAAGTCCTCATAAATTAGAAATGGAACGAATCAAAGCAGAAAAAAGGCAATGAAAGGACACTAAAGCAATCTAATATAGGATCAAAAAGAACAGAAACCAAGGAATCGTATCATTTTTATCATTTGTAAGGAAACAAAGGGAGAAGAGGAAGTGATACAGTGTATAAAATGCTATACTTGGGTTCGTGCATTGTGTGCTGGTGTGAATTTGAGAATAAAATACTATTTTTTAATTAATTGTACTTAAAGAAATTGGTAGTAAAATCTGGGCAATTGGTTTCCTTGATCAGACAGTTGACACAATTTTTAAGCTATTTTCGCTACTATTAAGATAATATACTTATATTTAATAAAAAGTTAATTACATCGTTCTGAATTAATTTACGGGAATAGATAAACTACAAAAAATTTTACTATTGGCTTTTTATTAAAATTACTTTATTGTACTATCGCTGTACATTAAAAATTATTCAGATGGTCCAAATTCTGCCACTTTCCCTCATCGGAAGTTTCACGTGAATATGAATTGACTGACTTAATATTTTAAAACTCAAAAGAGCAAATTAAGCAAAATAAATATGCATATGTAATCTTTTACAGTACAGACGTGAAAATGATTAAAAATCCTCATTTAACGAAGATAGCGGGAAATTCTAAGTATAAAAGAACGAGCGGTAAAGCCGAGAATGAAACATGCTGACACCGTACGCAGAGATTGAATGGTTTTTATGGGAATTCAGCTTCTTTTGGATACTACCTTCAATTTCTATTAACTGTGGCTATACCTTACTTAAAAAATTACTCCTAACTAATCATAAAATATATACAGAATTAGAAAAAAGTAGTTTCACAGAATCTATTAAACCGAAATCAAAACTCTACGTATTTGATTATTCATTCCAAACTGATGATTTATTGAAAGACCTACATGGAGAAAGTGACAACAACAAGCAATAACTAATAAGTGTTTTGCAAATTTGGTGTTTCTAATCCTATGATTAATTTATCAATTTATTTGTTATCATACACTTCCGATTTTTTCAAATCTTTGCTAACAAGCAATAATAATGCTAGTGATATAAAAATCTACAATAGTATTCCTTGTTAACTGCTTTCAATAATTTTCTATGTAGGCTAGAGTCGCCGAATTTGGGAAATCTGGGCATTTTTTAATGTAGTACAGTGATGGAGAAGTAATTTTAATGAAAAACAAGCAGCAGAATTTTTTCTTGCTTATTTATTTTCAGAAATATGTAATTAACTTTTTTATGAAATACGCTTTAAATTGGGAAAAAAAGCAACTTAAAAATTTTCTCATCAGTCTAATCAAGGAACTCGGTTGCCTGTGCCACTGGTTCCACAGATTGCACCACAAATCTCTTTAAACGCAATTAAAGCATTGATATTTTTGGATTCTCAAATTCACACCGGCGCACATTGCCCGAAACTTAGTATGATATTTTATGTACTGTATCACTTCCTCTTCTCCGCTTATTTTCTCACAAAGGAAAGGTTTTTAAATTTTTATACTTTTTGATCCAACATTTGATATCTTTAGTGTTCTTTTATTGCATTTTTTTTACTTATTCCAATTACAATTCACGAAGACTGCTAGTGGTGAGAAAATGCTTTCTGAGCTATTCTGTAGTCTAAGACAATAGTCCCGTTGATTTAAATAGTCCAATTTAGGCAACTATGTGTGGTCCAATCTAGGCAACATTTAGACAACAACAACAAAAAACTCCCCTAACCTTATTTTTAAACTATTTTTATAAAATAATTGTAGTAGAAGCCAAAGAAATTTCTTATCTCAGGATCTTCTATTCTATCTCCTATCTGTCTTCTATATTCCTGCTTGCTTTAAAACAGTGTAAGGGCTTTTTGTCTTTAAATAAAATAATTACTCGATGATACCTAAATCTTAATATTTGTTCTGTAACTGTAACTTCGTAACGCTTTCTCTTAAAAGTGATTTCACACACCCCATTTACATCGTTACAACACAATTTGCCTATTTTACGGCACAAATAATTGACAGAATTGAAGCTATGAAACCGATCCATTCTAGGCACAAGTGCAAATTCGGCAACTCTCCTCTACATTTAAGTCTATTTATATATAAAGGGTGGTCACAAAGTCTTTCCTTGATCACAAAAAATTATTAAGAACGAACCATCGAATTTGATACTGTAAAACTTTCAGTATGGTTTTTTAATACAACAGAAATAGTGATTTTACATTCTATTGTTATCAAAATGGCGAAGGAAAGAGCTCAATGTGTTCTTTGGTTCCATGAATCCGAATCGGTCATTACCGTTCAACGTCGATTTCGACAGTGTTATTGACGAAAACTTCTAGACATGAAGTCAATAAAAGAATGGTAGACAAAATTTAAAGAAACTGACAGTGTTTTCGACCGTCCAAGAATTAGTAGGCCAACTGAAACTGAATCAAAAGTGGGTCTCGTTCGTCGTGCATTCTTCGAGTTACCAAGGGTGCTCACATTGAAATTTACTGACGTAAGTGGTTTTATTAAAAACTTTATAAACGTCTTTACAATACATCGGAACAACCATATGCCAAATTATAATAGTTTTTTTACAATATTTTTTGTGATCAGGGAAAGACTTTGTGACCACCCTGTATTTTAAAACGTAATCAAATATATTCTTCTCTGTAAGTGCATAATCAAAATATTTCATAATTCCATTATTTTATCAATTGAAAAATCAACTTTGCATTAGGAATCTCTAAAACTTTCATTGTTCTCTTATTTGGTAGTTTGACTTCAACAATCAAGTGAATGTAAGGAGATATCAATACGAATCAATATTAATAATACATATTCTTGAAACACAAAACAGAAATTCCTTATGTATCAAATGGAATGTATTAAAAAATAGTTGTTAAGTACAGTAATAGTTGTCGCAATCTTAATATAAATAAAAGTCATTGTGGGTATGTATGTTTGTATATATGTTTGTGCGCATGTTTGTATGTATCTATGTTCCACATCTCCTCCTAAACCACTGCATTGATTTTAACCAAACTTTGCACACTTATTAATTAAGACAAGGGGAAGGTTACTGTCAACTTTTTAAAGCCCAAAAGTTAATTAAACAGTCAGTTAATTAAAAAATAACCGAAACAGTTTTTCCGCTGTAAGTTAGGAGCAAATTATCCCCCGAAAATTATTTTTATACCATCTTAAAGTTCAAAATTTTACCTTTTTAATGATATCAATTTTATATATGTGATATTTTTACTTCAATTTTTATTAATTTTTCAAAATTTAATAAAAAGTTAACACGCAGGCTATTTTAAAATAAATCAAATTTAATGATACTAGAGTTGATACTGATGAGTTGTATTATTTTTTCTGTTTATTTTTTTTTCAATTATCGTTTGGCAATGTTTTCATTGGTTCTTAAAGAATTCTAAAGCTTATTTAATTAGATTAAAAAATCACTGCAGTTCATATCACCTGTCATTTTTACCTGCGTTTCCTAACAAATAATAAATCCTTAATAATATATTAAATGAGAAAGTGTGTGTCTGTCTCTATGTTACGCTTTCAAGGCCAAACTACATGTGGAATAACTTATTTTTAATGTCAAACATCACGTGATCGTAAAGAAAGCCTCGATTATGTGATTTTTCTGAGGAAATAAACAAATAATTTATTTATGGAATAATAACTTAAATTACTCAACTCGACGCTTGATTTTCATTTTTCGAGTTTGCAGTCTATTTAATTTTAGTTATTTATATTTGTATCTTTTCCATATCAGATTTTATTCAAGAAGCTGTCGATAAATTGACGCCGGGACAGAAATCTATTGATAGATATGATATAGCTGCAAGAGATTTTGGATTAATATTTAGAAACTAATGTTAATTATAACCAAAGGAAAATATGCGACAATATAGTAATTTGTTTTATGTATTCTTTTGAATGGTAGAAGTGGATGACATATAGCATGATGGATGGTATATTCCACAGATTATAAGGGCCTGATGATACCATTGAGCACAATGATGTAATTTACAGTAACGGAGAATATATGAGGAATAAGGGAATGGTTTTTGAATTGGTAATTTCGGCACTCATTAATGAAAGTTTAGGTCAGATAAATAAAATAAAAATATGTCACAAATGGAGGGAGGTATTACATAATATCTACCTGTAGATGCGCTAATGGGCAATAACAAATAAAATCAACTTCTTCATATAGCAGATAACAAGTTCTTCCAACTCCTTAGAAATGTCAGGGGTACTTTCCGACAAGCTGAGATTAAAAGTCGGTGTGCCAGTACTATTGATACGTAACCTCGATGTACCAAGACTGCGCACGGTTACAAATTGCCCACCTAGGTCCAAACGTCGTGAGTGTGTTTAAAAACGAGAGTGTTTTAATTTCATGCATTCCGATAATACCGAAGGATTTACCATCCAAGTTCAAAAGGTGAAAATTCCGTTTAAAATTAGCATTTGGCAGGCTCAGGGCCAGACACTCAAAGGTGCAGGCGTACATTTGGAGAAACCATATTTTCTCCATGGGCAACTATATGTGGCGTGTTCACGTGTGTCCAGACCATAAAACATCTACATCCTTGCAAAAAACGTAAAACAAAAAACGTCGTATACAAAAGTGTGTTAGTATAGATAAACAAATTACTTAACTATAGCAGCATACACTCCTGTTAGTCGTCCAATTATGTATTATCAATCGTCAAAACTTTTAATTTCCCCTTTCAACATGTAATGAAACATTTACATTCGTGAATTTAAAAAATTTAATAATTCAAATTCTTCGCGCACGAAATCGCGGGTAACAGCTAGTAATCAATAAAAGACGAAAATCAAAAGTTCGGCATCAAATGTTTATAAGACATTGGTTTCTACCACTTCCTCATAATTCACTAATAGTCTAATACTTTGATCTTACTGTAGAATTTTTTACCTCAAGATTTGTACTATAGAATGCACAGTATTCTTAAAAGAAGTAAGTATTTTGCTGATATTATAATTTGATGAAACAACGTATTTTGGTGAAATATATGTTGAAGAAAATATTATTCAGTGAAATATATGTTGA
>BGPR01000007.1:57488-67705 GCA_013235015.1 Araneus ventricosus | reverse complement strand
TATATATATATATATATATATATATATATATATATATATATATATATTTCGAATACCTTTATAAGTGAAGATAGAAGAAAACTTACATATTATTAAAATTAATAAATAAGTTCTTACAAGTGACCCACCAAGAAAACTCTTTAAAGAGATTGTGTTTGTCTCTGTTATATCTCTATGCAATATTTTTCTTATTTGCAGTGAATACCTTGATGAATTAACAAGCAATCAAACGTGTTAACAAAGTTTTTATTAAAAAAAAAACTCGAGAATGAATATAATCGTTTAACAGAAAGCAAAAAATATAAAATTACCAGGGAAGTTAAAAGTGAGTTAGCCAACTTTTCTTCAGTCGTAACTCTCTCGGTATTCTAAATAAATAAAAACGGAATTCATAAAATTCTAAAAATTTTGACTCGTTTAAATAATTTTACGTAAATGCTTTAAGCACAAAATTTTAATTGTCACGTTCATGAAAATTGTTAGCACTGTTATGAAAACATTATGCATTATCCAATAAAGATTATTGTTTCTTGTAGTATCCTGAAATGTAGTTTTAACAAAAATTATGTTAACAGCAAACATGTAATGTTGGGTGTCCAAATATTGCCTACGTTCCTAATATCGCCCACCACAGTTTCTTCTTGACTTTAAATAGTATATGATGGCCACTACCGGAACTACAAAGCTTTCCCCTTTCAGTAGTTGTTGAGGAAGTCGTTTCAAACTGTGTTGATTTTTCTTTTTTCTTGTACTTTTTACTGATTTTCGTGTTAGGTGAATTAATAATCATATTTAATTACTTTTAGTATAATCAGTAAAGTTGAAATCATAATTTTATACCATTTCAAGCAGTGATAGTGTCTATAATTGCCTACATTTTAGTGTAGTTTATTTTTTGGCTTGAGATCCGATTCCGAAGGGGGATGCGGCCATGTTTGAGGGTTCGGCTGTTCCCAATATCGCCCACTTGGGTATTCCCGTTATCGCCCTAGCCCTATGAGAAGCACTATATTCAAAAATATTACCTTTAAAAAATACTTGGTTGATGTCCTATCACCTGAAAATGCCCCAAAGTTCTTTTTTGTTTTAATATTTTATTTAAGGGAAAAGTGTTAAAAGAATACTTTAACCATATTGCTAAAAGTACAGAAAAAGCTGTCTTGCATTACTCTCAATTTTGTGCTGCTTTAATTTTCATGTTTTATAAAGAAAGTACAATCATAACATACGTTACACTTTATTCAATCCATTTTAGACATAGGTGATATTAGAAACACATAGTGGGCGATTTTAGGAACACAGTTTTTAGTTGGAAAAATTCTGTAGTCGCAAAAAAAGTTTTTTTTGTGTGTGTTAAACTTATGTAGTAGAGTTATAATTTGGTATATTTTTGGATAACAGTCCAGGTAATAGATTGGAATAATTTGTAGACAAATTACACATGAATTAGCCCTATGATTAAAATAATGGCTTAAGTGGGCGATATTTGGGCCCCCTATCTTATAAGTTTCAACAGAAAACTATCCAGACTAAATAATTATTTCAATCTATAAGCATCGGATGAAAACGGCTAATTTTTTAAAAATAAAATTACTTGACTTACTTGACTATTTAAAATTAATGCGATGGTATCCTATCATTCTCAAGTGATGTAAGTCAAATGCAGGTCGATAATTGAACATTTTATAGTAGAAAAAAGAAAGTCAAATCACAGCACAGCGTAAGCCAACGAGTAGTTACGAGATAAAGCTTATGCGCAACTATATTTGCCATGTGACTGATATCACGTGGACCGACTTCATTAACCCTATAATGACGATTCGGGAGGTTTCGGGCGATCAGATGCTTATTATTTAAAAACGACGAAAGCCATTTCTTTGTTAAGGGATTTACGTTTCAACAATTCATGTGAATAAATCAATTATTGAGTTTAGAAAAAGACTTTCATATCTTTGTAAACAAAGCTTTTTCATTTATTAACTTCATAACATTGAGAAAGGAATCAAATTTGCATCTTAGACCTCACCCTTCAACCGATTGGGTCAAAAATTTGGTATCAAGCTCACATATTGATCATCATTGATCTAGAGTGACGTGTTTTTGATTTATCGCGTTCACATACAAATGAATAAATACACTGACCACAGATCAATCGATATACCTATCAAAATCTCATGGTCAAATGGTTTGGCGATTGCAATACTTTCTCTTTGTTTACTTCATATAAGAAAAAATAAATAGTGATCAGAATCTTCTTTAAAAGTGGGCAATGATAAGACAGACAATCTTAAAGATGACTTTATTAATAAGTGATCATAAATTCTGATGTTATATATTTATCCATTTAGGAAGCATACGTAGCAATAAAAACGTTTCCGAAAAGCAAAAAAAAAATGTAGTAAACCACCTAAATTTGACTTCATTCATGTTTTTCACTTTAATATATTACTGATTATTTCAATCTTCAATTCAAGTGTAGCTAACCATTTTATCTGCTAACCATCCCGAAATTTTATCTGCTGATTAATCCGAGACGCTGTAACTACAATAACTATTTGATCTCAATAACAAGATTGACGCAGATCCATTGTCTACAAGCTGTAGTTCTTCTAGTCTGCTTATCAGCAAAAGTTAATATAAAAGTTTCTTAAGTAATTCCAACTTCTACTAGAATTAAGGTTAAGGAAAAAAGAAAGGAGATATAACTCATATCAACAAAATTTTCATCTTTTATAAATAGTCTTTCATGAATAATCCTCTATTTTTCAGGCAACTTTTAATTTACTAATTTTTTCGGAAATGCTGACTTTTAACTTTCTAGCCGGAACATCTTTTGAAAACTCATTTACTTAACATGCACTTTAGAGGCCATAATAACGGATATTCTGGTTAGAGGGTTAAGAATACTTATTTAACACTGATTTAAATGTTTTATATACCGTTTAATAATTCAGAGAAATATAATTCAGAAAATTTGTATACTCATACCACACCTTCTGACATTTTAGTAAAGTCTCCCCTGCAAATTTCTCTGAATTATGAAAATAAAAATTATAAAATGCATAAAAACAATTTTAAAAAAATTTTAAATACTGAAAAACAAAATAAAAACTATAAAAAAACTTTATGAAAAACAAACAAAATTTTTTTAGGTTTTTAGTTAGTGTATCCCTCACCAGATGGAGATAGGTGCGCACACCAATAAACAAAGTTCACTTTTGAGTCGTTTTTGTCGTTTTTTTTCCATTCCACAAGAGACGAAAAAGACCCCTTTATTCAGACTATGTTTAAAAGACTGTTTTGAATTTCTTTGTGGATAAATATTTTTTTCCAATTTGTTCCGGAATAGGTTCAGGCATTAGAGGAAAATTCAAATTTAGACCTTAAAGTCGTTTTTCCTTGACAGAAAACCTATTCTAATTTTGAATCTACATGGATGAAGGCCTCTGATGACATCATCCACCAGATTCTTCGTCCTCCTCGCTCTTTTTCATTCGTTTTTCGTTAATATCATTGTATTTTTACCTCTATCACAATTAAAACTTCCCTTAATTTGTATTTTATCTTTATTATATAGGCATATTCCTATTTTATTTTCTTATAAATATCTTTAACAGGCGTGTTATGAAAATATGGTTTCACTAAAATTTATATCTGACGTATCTGTAGTTTTTCTTCGGAAATCCGTTTTTTTTCAAGGAAATAAAGTCTTATAATCGGCACTCGATTTATATTCAGAATTTCACTGTTACATTAATAAAACTGTCTCTGATTCATTAAATGCATTAAGTTTTCTTCTACCTGCAAAGAAATCGTCTTTTTTTTTACATTAAGGAAGTTGCAAAAATTTTAATTTGCTTTTTTCTAATTTAAAGTGCATTTCATAAAAAAAGTTAATTACACCGTTCTGAAGATAAATAAATAAGTTACAAAAAATTATCCTACTTGTTTTTCGTTAAAATTATTTCACCATCACAGTGCAGTAAACATTGTCCAGGTTGTCCAAATTCGGCGACTCCACCTTAATCTTTTCAATGATGTGAATTTTAAAGTTGTGTAATTTTTTCCTTAATTTTAACACATTTCAGAATATATTTTTATGTATACTTTGCAAAAAAAATCAGATATTTTTTTTAATTAACAGGTTGAAAATTATTAATGTTTTAGATCAGTTAAACAATATTTACCATATACCTTTTAAGTATAACATATAACTTTTTTCAGTTCTTCGTGTACAAATTTTATTTTTCGAAATTACTTGAAAAATGTGACCTGAGAATCATAAATAAAAATATATCGAAAAATAATTTTTCTCATCCCTAGCCTTTGAAGAATATGAAATTTTTAATTTTTAAAGCGATAATTTTACTACAAAATAACACATGCAATAATTATTATGAATTGTTATATTGTTTAAAAATAATTCAAAATGAATTTTTTATCAAAATAAAATTATTTTAATTCAATTAGATACCTACTATTTATTAGGATAATCAGGATATTCAGAGGATATTCTATAATTGATGAGAATATCATATGAAACACCAGAAAAAAAATTATATACTAATATTTGTTATCCTAAATTCAATTCAGAATTTTTGAAACAGTTCTATATGTTATAAGTTGTGAAATTTTTATTCATTATATGCAATGAATTCTCCATTCGATGGGAGCTCTTAAAATAAATCGTTCTAATAAATAACCATTTTCTGAGCCACGTATCTCACTCGCCGGCAGAATGATTGACACCGAATATGGCCGTGAAAGCCGAATATGCAGCGCCACCTGGCAGCGACGAGTAGCTAAATGCCCCGTGTGAACACAACCGACACGTTTTCAGCTCTCAGCCGAGTTCGCCGTAATTTCTCCGTGTGTACGTACCCTAACATGTCACCAGAAAAGCTAAGTACAGTCCGTAATATGTTTTCCTTTAAGGTCTTCAACATCGGGACACCACCAAGATAGACTTTTAACTTCAAATAACCCCACAGGGTAAAGTCGCATGAAGTTAGTTCCGGGGACAATGGATATTGAGAATGTTGCTTACGGGATGGAATGTGTGGTCCACAAGAAGGGTGGTCACATGCCCTCGCCGAGGAAGTAATTTTATTGAATAAAGAATTATGGTGCACTGTAATTTCATCTCTGTAACCCTTTCGGCAGTTCATTTGCTGTATTAAAGCAGATTTGCAATGAAATTTCTTCTTTGTTATTCATTTGTCTAATTCTCAGTTGTGTAGACTACAGCAGCGCCATATTTTCTCCTATCGGCGACTTTCGGAACTGATTTTTTTAAATTACAGAATCTTTTTCCCCATGTCGTCATTAGTCTCCCTACCAAATTTGGCGGCATTTCAGCTACAGAGGGCCCTGAGTAATGTCAGTTTTAAGAAAAACAACCTGTATTTTCGCAATCAGTTAAATTACAGGTCATGTGAACTGATATGATTAGCGAGCAACCCAATTGAACTAAAAGAAGCAAATGTAAGCGAAATGCTATAATCACTAATTGAATTATCTAAATACATAGAATAATTTAGGAATTAATTCTAAAATGAGTCAAACTAAAAAATAAAGAGTACATCAAAAAGCAAAGTAAATGGAATTTCTATAAAGGCTTGTAGTAAAATTATCAGCATTGAATTAAAAAAGCTGACAATAATTACTGAAAAAAGAAATTTTAAGTGATGAATTTTGGCATATGAAAGTCTTTTTCAAAATGTAATATATTTTACAAAAATTTTATTACAAGCACGTATTTTTATGTAAAATAGTTTTAAGAAAAGTCGATTAGATAGAATTATATTAGCATGCCAAAATAAACAAAGTGCAAGATACTTCTACAAAGCTTTGTTACAGAATTGTAGAAGTTTCACTAAATTCTATGAATTATATAGTCAAATAAGAAGAAAACCAGGTATGGATAAATTGAACACATTTTATTATATCGTATATACAATTGACCAAAATTATTTCAGTTGATTAAAAATGTTTTATGCTTATAGGTTAGCATCTTTTTTCAATAAAGTTTTAAAAAACTCAATCAAGCACTACAAATAAAAAAAATGTCACAGACAAATAATAAAAATGTTCAAATCCAGATGGTTCCATTTCATATTCTGAATATCTGACTGAAAAGCGCATGGGCTGTTGTAATGTCTGACCTGGGTTGGATGACCAGTGGTTGGACATCGTATTCCAGCGAGGCTGCATCCTCTATTACGTTAAATATGCTGTCGTTAGTCAAACTCGCCATGAAGATGGGGCTGGTGTCCCCTTCAGCTGATGTGACTCGAAAGTTTGAAGAGAAGAATACCAACTCAGATGTCACCGGTTCAAAATTACTAGGTACCTCCCGAAATAGCCCTTATGATTGTCCTCATGTAGCTTCAAAATGATCTGTTAACAAAAAGTTAATCCATCTAAGCTAAACTAACCAAATCAAATTTGTCGTCTAAGCAAAACAAATGATATATAACAAATAAACATTTAACATTCCACGATGCTTTGTTTCTTGGCTATTGTATTTTTCAATGCTGTTTGTTTCTTTATTTCGAAAACTTCATATATTTACTTTCTTGAATTTAAAATCCTCAACAAACAGCAGTGCATAACAAGTCCCGTCATCATTTATTCATATGTTCTAATCTCTCTCGGAGCAAAAATCTAAAAGAAATACAAATTCCTCTCTCACCATTTGTTCGGCTGATAAAGCAAACAATGATTTCAGATCATTGATTATTGCATTCTTTCTTTTGAAATGCAAACATGTATGCATGAAGAAAAGATCAAAGTTGAGATTTGCCCTCCAGCAACTGAATCCACGAAATCAATCAATAACTTTAGCAAATGCATGTTAGTAGCTGTATCTACTTAGAGTCTGGAAATGACACCAACAATTCAAAAAGGATATCTCTTCTTTTTATTTCTGCTGTGATTATTGCTCTTCCAACTTATTTGGATTTTATTGAGCTCGTAGATTTTCTCTGTAAAAGTTAGTTCTTTAAGGATATTGTGTTACTCGATTTAAAAATAAACATTGTTCCGCTGAGAAAATGTACGACGTTGTTCTGAAATATATTCGTTGCGATAAAATGCTGTTTAACTTCGAAAGAGGTTAGAAAAGTTAATGATGGTCGCATAAATTAATATATCCATTCGAAGTAAGTCTAAAGCATTATTTTCGAATATCGCTCCGAATACTGACGCACTTTAAGCAAAAATTAATCATATTTTAAATTGTTTCTGGATTGTTTTTCTTTTCGGAAATGCTAGTCTTCTGATTAAGCGTTTGTCTCTTAAAAATGTAAGTTTCATTTGTTTGAAAGAAGAATGAATAAGTTTCAAATGTTTCTGCAAAGGTTTTAACAATTTATTTTATTGCAAAATTATGATAAATGAAAATATTAGATAAAAACAAGTTCATTCTAATCATTCTTGTTGTTTCTTAGGAAATGATTTGTTTTTCAAAGCATTTTTTATCAGATTAAGATTATAGGCAATTAAATAAAGGTTAATTCTAGTTTATTATAAGCATGGCCAAAGGAAATATTCCTGCGATAGCAACCAGTTTTTTTTTGTTATATATGCGTGCGAAAATTCAAACCAATGTTTCACAATCAGTACACCTCAACAAACATTTAGCCCAGTTTTTCTTATCAATCCAACTATCTAATGGAGTGATATATCGACATATAAGGCGTATATATTTTGTATAGAAGTAATACGCCAATATACAAAATCAAAATACCCTTGTTTAGAGAAATGTTGAGGAAACACAAGTGATCATAACTAGAAACGAGTTACCCCGCCGTAGCATTCGGAATAATCTGAATGATAGACGTTGCGACCTTAATACGGAAACTGAGGGTGGAAGCTTAATAACCATCACCGCCCCGGATCAACCCCTCCCACAGGAGGTGTATCCCGTCATCCGAGTGGAGGAAACTCAATTCCATACAATTAATATATCCACTATGGAAGCAAGAACCCACTTATCCGGCGGCTTCTTATCCACGTAATGTGGTGGCCCGCGCGTGGAACACCAGTGATCATAAGCCAAATCTCAGTGGTGTGTATTTCAGAGCATGGGGAAACCAACGACGCAAGAAAAGATAAAAGACGAAAAAGAAAAGAAAATTTTTGAAAAAATGATGATTCTTTACGCCTTAAAACCCTTTTGCCTTATAAACATCACAAACTAACATTTGGGTGTTTATGGCAGTTGTTAGTATTTGTTACATTCCTATACTATTTACAATTTGTGATTAATATGTATCACTACTGTGACTGAAAGATTACACGACGACGATTGGACTATGATTACGCCAGAGCCTGTCTTCCCTCATCGTTCATTTTTTGGAAATATTTTTGGCATCCATTTCCCCATATTCTGAAGTGCTTACTATCGATACTTGGTGTTCTTAAACTCGCTAATCTTTTCTCTATAGTGCTCTAAATATAAACACTTTATGTCCAACCAGCTAAGGTAAGGCGACATAAGTTGGTACCTATTTTACAGTATCAAAAATTTATTCTGAGTTAGTTTCAACATGTTTGCTAGCTATGATTTTCCTGTTTTATACTATTGTAATATAACAAAGCGTTCAGTAGACTTTACCCTTTCAATTAGCGTATAAAACTTCTGGAAATAAATGGTTTATTTCAGTGTTTAATTCTATCTTTTCAAGTCAACGGAAGAGAAGACCTGCCGTCCTTCTGGATGACTTCTAGGTTTATCTCTTCTTGTCTTTCGTCATCAGGAATAACTTTAACCTTCTCACATAAGATGCAAAAAAATAAGGATACGGAAGTAAAACTATATTCAAGGTAATTAGAGCTTTCCACACAACAGTTCCGCTAGGGACGGAAACAATAATAATTTACTGGTGAGATCTTTGTACCAGCCCGTAGGCAGAATAATCTTGTGATACAGTATTAGTACCACACGAAAGGAAAAGATTAACCAATCTGGTAGATATATAACCAACTGGTACTGTCTTCGAACCAGCCCGTGCGCAATGCAAAATAATGTTCTGACACAGCATACATATAGCCCGTAAGGAAAATATTAACAAAACTATTCCAGTCTGCAATTAGTTATGTATTATTTCAATTACATATTTCCTTTTCTACTGATGAACTAATGCAAGCCGTTTTTCTGAAGCCAGATATCGAATATTTTTATGATGAAAAGTAATATTCAAGTATTAACCCTATACTGCATGATTTTTAAAAACATTTATAATTTACTTCTATATAAATTATGTAAGCAATATGGGGAAAATAATCAAAAAATTTATTTCACTTTTTATTTTGAATAAAATGTTTCATTGAACATATTTTAATTGTTTGTTTAAATTTTTATCATAATTTTCCCATCTCAAATCAAAAATGTTGTGACTAATTACTTTTTATTGAATTGTTAAATGATCCAAAACTAATTTAAATAAAAAGTAAAACTGAAAGTGATGAAAATTCGCATCACTGTATAGCGAAGAATTAAAAAATGAGATTTTAAGCTCTTTAAACGTTTGAATAGAAAGCCATTTTAACGGTTTCACATTTCAACTTAACAAATAATGATCGAGAAAGTCTTTCACAGAATAATTTATTAAATTTAAAATCGATAATACCACGTCTTTGATAAAAAGCATTTTCAATTGATTTTTCTTTGGCGTTTCATCAGTTTGCAGCTCATCAGATATTCAGAGCTAAATTCCCACTTACCAAATACTTTCAACAGATTTATTCTCTAAATCAAAGTTTCCCGAAGATAAACCGATCTGAGAAAACTCAACAGAAAACCTCTAATGAAAGAGTAACTTGGAACAAATTAATCCTTCCATGAAGTCAAAGAAACATGTTCAATCCTGTTTCCCTTAGAGAAATAATGGTAAATTGTGCTCAACTTCTCTTTCTTTTCGCTGCCCGGACATTTTAAGCAAAACCAAGGCAATTAGTTTCGATGTCACGTGTTGATTTGAAACGGATCCGGGTTTTTTATGACCATTAATGCTAAACCGCTATTCACTTCCCAATCTTGCAAATGCATTCCGAAGAGATTTAATACTGGCGAGGGAATACAGTTGTAGAAAATAATAAGCCTCGATGAAACGACGCTGCAGGAATTGATCTCTGCAAAGACATTTAACGTTTCAGCAATGAATTTGTAAATGAAATGGATTTTTTCGAATCGCTTTGTGGTAGAATGTGCC
>BGPR01000007.1:0-57478 GCA_013235015.1 Araneus ventricosus | reverse complement strand
AGTATTGATATGAAATTTTCTGAGATTGTTTTCTGTAATATGTTTGATGTTTTCCTCTAAAAACTAAGGTCAATCTTAAAATCAAGTAATATTTTTAAGTGTTTAAATATAAACGAAAAGCATTTTTTATGAAAAATTACCAGTTTAGTAACTATGTTCAGCTATATCTCAAAACTATTTTGAAGTACAAGAAAGATTTTAGAGCATAACACAGATAACTGTCATAAAAATGTACTCTTACAAGGATTTATGTATATTTAGAATATGATTTTGTCTATGGCTGTTAGCGTAAGGCAAATATTTTATTTTGAAAGCTTAATTTTACAATATTTTCATAGTTTTAAAACATATGCAGCTGAAAAATAACATTAAAAAATATATATAAGTTATTTTTCAAAAACATATCTCCGAACACACTCGGATACCTTAAATTACCTCTGATAATAAATTAGTCTGCTTTAATAATTAAGAAATATCACTGATATGCGCTCCTATTTAAAATTTTCATTATTTGAAATATCAGAACCAAAAAGGATGCAAATGAGACTGTATTTGGGCGAAATAGGATAATTTCTGCAATATGGAATTGGGGTTGATGAGGCCTAGTAGTAGTCTCAGCTTCGGGACTGTAGGGCCACGGGTATGACACCCTATTTTACCAAAGATGCGCCTTATATACGCCAATGACGTTTACGGTCGTTAAATACAGGGTGGTCATAAATTATTGGACTCAATTTCAATAATTAATTTTTAAAATATAATGTAGAAACTTCGTTATTTTAAAATGAGAATTGCAGCAGAAGGCACGTCTGTCACATCTCTGGTTGCACGAAAGCAAATCAATTATAACAGTTCAAAGATGTTTTCACCTGGAGTATCGAAATTGTCAGTCTCCAATTAAGAACTCCATCAAGCGTTGGAATGAGCAATTATGGAGATCAAGTCTCGTTCAACAACTTCATCTGAGACCGATGGTCGTCCAGCACCTTTCATATGATGCACATTTCCTGTTCCCTGAAATTGCTACATTATAGGAGGTTTTTCCTTAATAAATTTTTCAAATGGGTCCAATAATTTATGACCACCCTGTACTTAGGTGTAAAACATTCTCCCGCTTAAATGTGAATTGTTGTTGACATTGTGAAACGGTGGGGGCAATTGAAGTGTCTCCCCAGTCGGGGGAGACTAGGGCGGTCGGGTCGACTTCCCCCTAATTTTATAGGAAAAGATTAAATTTTATTTCATTTTAGCTGTCTAAAACTAGGAATTATAAAAAAGGAACAGTTTTCGGGAAAAATAGCTAATTTTTTAACTATTTTTTTAATTTTATTGTCTACCCCCTATACTCCCGGTTATTTTAGATGTCTATAAATTCTTTTGCCCCCTCACTTTTTCTACCCAATCGCCACCACTGGTCCCAGTCATTTGACCAACATTCAAAATCACGTCCTCAATAAGTATTAGCGTAGATTTACACCAAGACGTTAATTTGACAATCAAATCATCGACCTCTAAAAAAATAGGAATATTATCGTTTTGTTCAGAATAGTTTGCGCCTATCAGTAAAAGAGGGTTTTTTTATTAGTCTCTTGTGAGTATCAAAAAATAAATTCAAACATATCTCTCATTACGTCAAACAAAATTTCTTTACACATCATCAGAAATTTAAAATTTAAAATTAAAGAGAACTGTTCATACTCAAAATTTTAATTATCATATTGAAAAAGTTATGAACAGGAGATATCACGTTAGCTTCAGAAACTTTTTAATATGTAGATATTTTTAATATCTTTGATTTTACTCAACTGCACAGTGATTCATATTTGTATCAGCATCGTTTTTTACTTTTTTCAGTTAGTTTTGAGTAATTTAATAATTATAAAATAGTAATAGTAATTTACTTACTATATTTTTGACTTGAAAGGAAGTTTTTACTGAAGAAATTTCACTACAATAATTAATGCTTTTAAATCAATTCATTTTAACTAAAAATTCAGTTTAAAATTAAATTACTTGAATCATTTCCCCGCATTCTTTTAGCTCGTTTATATATATAAACACAACTTTTGATTGAAAAACAAGTGATCATGCAGTGTGGGATTCAAATAATTTTATATTCACTGATTATTCCGTTGGTGGAATGAAATTTTAAAGAAATTAATTAAATAAACGAAACCCTTCTTTTGCAAAAGGATTAATTAAAATATCACAAATGCTTTGAACTTCATGATCCACAGTGAATTACTATCTAACGGCCATAAAGAATTGCTTTGTTAAAATAACGAGGCAAAAACGCAACAGTTCATAATTGCCGCATTACCAAGTCGCGGAGGCTCTACCCTATATTGGTGTCTCGGTTTCCGATTCGAAGGATCTTAAGTTCGAGACTAGATCCGACCGAAGATTACAAGTATTTGCGATCTGGGCATTACTGAAGTCTGATATTGCTAGACAAGCATTCGTCTTGAATTTAGGGTGGAAGTTTGAAGAATGGTGTGACAGCTCAAACTATACTCGTCATCTGACGCTGGTGCTAAATTATATGATCTGTTTGAAGTTGCGCAAATGTAACTTCAAAAAATGAAGTTAGTTTAAGCAATATCCTGCATTTATAGCATTACAGCGATATTTTTGTTGCTTTGACGTAGCTTTAAAGAATAACACTTTACAATGAATATCAACTCCATCATGTGATTATAGTCATTCACTGTCAGAAGCTGGTAGGATAAGATTAATCCTTCCTCAGATTAACGTTACTCAGCCTGGATGGTAAATTTACATTTCATTCATATATGCGTTTGTAAACCAGAAGGTTAACATTGCGTTATATGTTTAATGATGTGATAAGTCGTGATGACATTTGCTGAAATGAAAATATATAAATAAAGGATAACAGCTTTTGTTCTATTTTTATTTTTGAAATAAGCTAAGAATTTTCCCATCCTGTCTATTTTTAACGCAAATAATCGAACTCTTATAAAACTCATGCCATCATATTGCACATTTTGACCTATTCAACACAATTTATAAACACCTTTTTTTTATCTTAAACTATATTTTTTATATTCTTTGATAAAAAGAAATTTCCAAGGTTGCACATTTCATTTTGTACGCCGCAGTTTTGGATCACAATAAACTAAAAGAAAAGGATTTAACTTTTCGAATTCTTATTTTTGTTTTGTCTTGTTTTCAACCTATCATCAGTTGTTTCTTTTCAATTTGGTATTAAAAGAGTAGCATTACTATTTTCCTTCTCATTGCAATAATTAACTATAAAGTAAATCATTGTTTATACAATTATCACAAGAAGAGTTGTAAAATTATTTCAAATCAGTACAGACGTGAGCAGAGTCGTATATCGAACCTTGATCATCCAGTCTAAAACACCTCCTTAAATCAGATAACCTACAAAAGCTTTTAAAAAAAGTTGAAAAAGAAAGCCATTGTTGATTGAAAGTATCAAGGAAATCAAATTCTAGCAAACAACTCAGATCAAGCGGCAGATTTATTGATTTAGATCGCTCAACTCCTTTGGGCTTCCTGTTATCTAAACGTTGAAGCCCATCTACAGAATGTAATTTCTTCTTGTCTTTTACAGTCTAATTTTTCTTTTAAATCCTATCAATATAAATTTTTGTAGCTGGAAAATGTAGTATGGAAAGGGCAAAATAGAATCCAATTGGTAATTATGAAGTAAAGTAATAAAGATAATGCAAAAGAAGAATCAAAATGAGGAAGTGGAGCAGAGTATCTTAATTTTAATTCTTTATTTTGAAAAACACTTCAAATATTTTAAGTGATCTTGCATTCCCATTCAACTTTTTAGGCTGTGGTGGCCTAGTGGTAAGGTGTCGGTCTCGGAGCTGGCAGGTTTCCAGGCTCGAAACCCGATTCCACTGAAGATCCGTGTATTGGGCCTGTTGCGCGTTAAATCGCATGTAGGGGGTCGAACGTCCTCCAGAGCAGCCTGCCTAATTGGCTTAAGTGACCCGAAGGGGAGGGAGAACCAGAAAGATTTATTAAAAGATTTTTTAAGTTGCACACTGCACTCGTAAACAAAGGTGCAGATTAATTACATCGAGACATTCTAATTAAGTACAGTGGCTCAACCAGCCGAGAGAAACAAACCTGTCGGGTTGGGAGAAATATTAATAGGGGAACAAAGTACAATCTGAAAATCCATCCAAGGGTGCAAAAACTACATTTGATCTCATTTTAAAAATGCCAAAAAACACACAGAATTAAAGAAACCCCACACACATAACAACAAACTAGCACTCAATAAATAGACCCCAGAATAAAAACTCTAAAACCACAGATACACTAAAATTTGCTAAAATTAATAAAAATTATTAGAATGTTAAAACACTAAAACCCCTTTTGCTTCTTTTTACCAACAAGCAGCAAAGGAACAGTTCTGGTCTGGTGCGGAAGTTTGGAGAGGGGTGCCAGCTCAGGTGTCGTCCCCCTCATCTGACCGCGGTTCAAAATTATGAGGTCCGTCCCGAAATAGCCCTCGTGTTACTTCAAAACGGGACGTTAATATAACTAAACTAAACCCATTGAACTTAAAATTATGGTAAGGACTGTTGGAGCATTTAACCCATTAATGGTCAGCGCCCCTTTTTAGGGAGGCTTCCAAGAATGCATCAAAGACTTACAGGTATTATTTTTCAGCATAAATTTTTCAGAAGGAAGTATTTTTAAATATTCGTTTCTTTTATATTCAGTCGTTGGTAATACGTATCAAGCGTTCTGTTGATAATGTAGCCATTTTATTTTCAAGTCAGACTCGAAAGTAGTTTTTTCCAATGCCAAGGAGTTTCACAGATTTTACCCTACAGATAAAGGTAGATAACAGATAGGTAGAGCAAAGGGTAAGTTTGTTCAATTATTCATCAATTATTTTGCTTATATATTAGTAAATACAATTGTATGAGCATGCTTTTTTTCTTGGAATTTCTCATAATTTCAGATTCTGATGTTTTTTTTGCATTTGCATTAAGTCCCTAAATCGGGACGATAGGCTTAGGAGTGCACTAAAACATAAATTTTCAGGAAGGACTTTTTTAGTAATTTTTCAATTGATTTCACGACATGTAATATTAGTATACAAAATATTATTGAAAAAATGCGACTTGGGCATTAATGGGTTAAATCAGAATCTCTGATTTGTGCTATCAAATCGCCATTATGATTTTGATTGTTATTAGGAAAGAGGATAATAAAACTGTTTGCATTTGGTAATCCATGATTGTCTGACAGCCTTCTACAAGCCCATTCTCAGAAGTACAATAACGACAAACTGGGCAGAACTCCTTGTAACTCACATTCTATTAACATAAAATTTTAATAAGGAAAATAAATCAATTTATTGCCATTAACCATAGTCTGAGAAGATGACAGTTTAATCAACCTCGTGAATCCAGTCTGAAAACAAAAAGTATATTCTAAAATTCAGAAAATAAACGAGTCATTAAGATCTTAAACATAAAAGATTTATTTTAGCTTGTTCAATATTTTGTTTCTTTACAATAATCTGTATAATATTATTTCAGGATATAATTCTGATATTTAAATTGCTGAAACTCTTTTAGGCATGCACTTAAATCCTAAAATCACGCTACTTTATATAAAATCTGTCAGTTTATGTTGTATTTACTATAAGTGGACATAACTAATGTCAATGTCATTTTTCATGCACAGCGTTTTGGTTGTCACCATGAAAAATCCTTTTGGTGTTAAGTTCTGAACCAGTATGCTACATTCTGCTCATGGTTAAACTGTATTCTCTAAGCATACTAAATTTAAATTTTTGTAATAATCTGTAACAAGTATTTGAGTTGTCCTTTTCTGATGAAGATAGAGTTTTGAAGAAGCTCTTCAGATGAGAAATCGAGATAAATTTCTGAATAGATGCGGTAAAGTTGTGCTTCTTTCCAGTGTTTATATGCAGATTACCTTCATAAAGGTAACCTATAGTAAAGCAGGCGTAAATTAATCACCAAAAAATACTTTTTCTTTTAAAATTCAGAAATATTAGTTTTTAATAATTTGACAACTTCATCAAGAATAAATTATTTTTACACAACTTTCTGATGCAAAATCTAATGCAGCAACATCCAAACTTTTAACTTTTCGCTGAAAGTATATTTTTTCTAATAAATTATAACTCCATACTAACTAAAATTTATAAAATAATAAAATTCTTTGAACAATTTAAGTCTCTTAATCATGATCATTTACAAATGGCCATAAGTCAAACAACCTGACGTTGATGTATAAGACATAAGGATGGAAACTGTTTTAAACGTGGATCTTCCAATGTGTGTTATGTAGGTCAATCGAGCAACTTGTTAAAAAATTTAAGAATTAATTTTTATCTCTCCAGCATTAAAAACAATGAAAAAAAGTAAAAAATTCAACATCGAATCAAATCATTTTCATAAACACGATTTCGATAAAATTTTAATTTGTATTATAGATATAATTCCTGATATGAAACGAAAAAGAAAAGGTTTTATATGTTAAAACTGAAAAACGATTACAGTCTTATCTATTTCTTCCAATGTAAGATGATAAATGCCAACAACTGAGATACTTTATAACTTTTTAATACTAACAGCAATAACAAAAAACAAACAGGTTGTAGAGGAAAAGAATAGAGGACTGGAGAGGTTAAAAATAGACAACCTATCAATATATTGACAAATGAAAAACTGAGTAACATGTTTTTTAAAGTTCTTTAAAAAGTGGAAGATGAATTTAATAAAAACATAAACTTGAAACCAGCGAAAGTCTTTTCCATTAAAAATAAATATTGTAATACCTTAAGAAACTTACTGGATAGTTATTAAGTTAATAGTCAGCTTTTAATTCTTATTCATGGCATTAACTAGGCCAGGTTAAGAGTAAAATACGAAAAGTTTGAAAAGCCACAATCCAAAGGATAATAATTTATGAGAACTCTATTTTTTGCACAATTAAATCCTACCCTGTCTTTTAAGAAATAAGGATTTATTCCCAATGAAAATATATGCTTCGATAAATACAATGTGGTTCGGAACACCACCGACAAACTTCTAAGGGTTCTACACGTCAAGACAAACAGCTTTTGCAATCAAACATGGGGTCGCAAACACAAAGATCGACCGATACAGGGGGCTCATTGCCAGTGAATTAAATAAAAGATAAGGGAATATCAGAAAAAGTATACAACTCATATTTAATGGAATCCAAATTCACAACAGCACAACATTACAGTTGTATGAATAACAACACTGAAAGTCGTGCGCAACATGACAGATACAATGACAAGTAGTTCGTCATATCAACAACAAACCTTTGAAGTATCATAAAGTAAGTGTTCAAAGGAATTGCCTTCAATGCTATGGTCGCTTCGCGTGTTGTTATTAGGTCAAATGTGTTGTTGTGAATTTGAATTCGATTAAATATGAGTTGTATATTTTATCTGATATTCCCTTATCTTTTATTTAATTCACTGCCAATGAGCATCCTGTAGAGGTCGACCTTTGCGTTTGCGACCCCATGTTTGATTGCAAACGCTGTTTGTCTTGAAATGTACGATCACCTCCAGAAGTTTGTTGGTGGAATTCAAGAACATCCTGCATTTTAAACAAGACACCACTCTCGGTAGACGAATTTTTAATTAGAATAACTTCTGTGAAAACATAAAATTAACCTAAATAACGTTCCAAAAGAAAATATAATTCAGCGGTTATTCAAATCATTATAACAAAAATTTAGTAATAGGTAACTTGGAAATTAATATAGGAAATGAAATAAAAATTTAAATGGGAAAAGTACAGATTTCCACTTCATGTTTAACCCTTTGCTCTCAGATGGCATCATTTTGACATTTCTTGATTTCGATAATTAAAAAAGTACCTACGAAGTTGTATGAAGTCGTAGATTAATATTTCAGAAAAAATACACTAATACAATTATATGTTTAACTTCTCGAAGCAATAAAATGAGCCCTTGTATCCAGTGAATAATTAAGCATATAACTACTTTTCCAAGTGTAAAGAGTTAAAATCAGAGACAACAAAACATTAAAAAGTCTTCTAAATGACATAGATAATTTTTTCCAAAAAATAGCAGCTGAATTCGATATTTCAATACAGTTTTTCTCTGATTGCAAATGGTACAGATAATATAAATTTAAAATCTTTGTTAAAAAGCGCTGTGGCCAGTATTAACAAAATAAAACGGCACACTATATTAAAACAATCAAAGATAGTATTAAAGAATTATGCTTTTTAAGTAACTAATAAATATTGTTGCAAGAAATTAGTAATACTATTAAAAGTAATTAAAAAAGTTTCACATAAAATATGATGGATTCCTTTTAAAATGATATTTCAGATTAATATCAGTAACAATCGCACTTTCTCATCTCCGACAATAAGTTATTTCTCTGTTGATTTGTGGAATAATTCACTTCTCACATTCTCAATAAGCAAAAATTATGTTGAGTTCAATTAATTAAAATAATTAAAAATTATTGCTCTCAAATTCCACAAATACTGCCTTTTATTTCCCATGATTTTATCAAGGAAACATATTTTTGTGTTCCTTTTAAAATCCACTTAATAGATAAATCATGACCTTTAAAACATACTTATTGGATAATTCATGATCTTAACTAGAAATCTCATGAGATTTGGTTCTTATCCCTAGCTGGAACTAAAACAAAAACTAATAGTAACTTTCCGAAACAAACTTTCTTTCCGAGCAATTTCAATCCCATCAGTTAAAAAATAGAAAGAGTGGAAGCAGAGATCGATCCGGTGTTTAATTTTTGAGAAATTGACCTGTGTAAGCAATCTCGACATGAAATACGCCGTCTCCAAATGCATTTGAGAGTTCTTTGCCATCCACGTTCAAAAATTGACAGAAATTGCAAATTTTACGAGACACGTAGGCCAAAAAAATAGCTGAGCAATCAAATTTGTAAGGAAATAAAACACTTAAAAAATCCTTAAAATGTTCACTAAAAACACGACGAATCCTTTTAGATATTTCATTGTTCATAAAAAAAAAGTTTTTTTATGTGGTTACATTAAAAAAAAACGAAAGAAGAAGGGGAAAAAAAGAAGAATTTTTTCATTCGTTTTATTCATTATTATTTCTTTTACAATGCTGGGTAAGTAAGAAAGAGTTCAGAAATAATGTTAAGAGAGTAGAAAAAAAACGAAAAAAATGTATAAATATATATTTAAAAAAAAAGAGAGCGACTAAGAAAAGAGACTTATTCATGCTCCCTGAAGCGAAACCAGACCCGTTCCTTTCAAGAGAAAAAAACACCAAAATTGCAGGGACTGATTCAAAATGCAAGCTATCCTTTGCATGTAATGAGCCGAAAAGGACTATTATTGTAGGTGACTGGGATTGTGGGGAGTTCTTGTGGGGAAAACCACTTCCAGGGGAGGAGAAACACGCGCTCATAGGGTCTTCCTGATTTGTTAGAATTCTGAAGCACTGGATTGAAGTCCCCCTTTCTAGGAGTAGTATTCATAGTTGTGTTTCTACATCATGTCACATTTTAGAGGTTTTTCAAAGAGCAAAAAAGCGGATCTGAGCAATTCAGCTTTGAAGAGGTAAGGAATATTGGGGTTAAAGGATGGCCTGTAATAAAGGTCGTCGTTTATTTCAAGTTCTGCCTTTTGCAAAAAAAAGCTATTACTCATGTCTTTAAGCCTTTGCTACATACTATGTAGTTCAAAAGTAACTTGTTCTGTCAAAAGAACCGTCAGAGGAATTTTCTAAATATGAGAAGAAATGCTTCTTATAATGAGATGCAATAAATATGATCAAATACTAATAAGGGTTTCGAGATCTGGTTTTTTTTTCTTGTTGTACAAAGTAACTGCCGATTCAAAAGATCATTTTCAAAATGATCTTTTTAAAATGAATTCTATCTAACATAAGCTACCGCCTTTTTACGGCAGTACGTGATTCAACTAAAATTATCTTTCAGCGTTTTTATATATGCTTAGCAGTATTTGATTTCTTTGTCGACAAATTAACGTAACTTTTCTTTATGTATTAGCAATTTAATTCATGACTTATAAATTTACGGTTAAAGAAACACGAAAACCTTTAAAAGAAAATTTTATCAGAATGTATAATCTGGGCGTTACAAAATAAAGCAACACATGTAAAAAATTATTTTAAGACTTCAAATGGTGAATATTCTTTTGCCTATATTTTACAAAAGCAATATTTTTCATCAAATAAGTCTTAATGCTTAAATGTTAAGAATAACCTCTTATTCTGAGGCTATTATATTTTAAGACCAAAAAGTCAATGAAACTATAGTAGCAGAATTCTTGAAATTCAGAAATAATTGAAAGTATAACAAAATGTATGAACAAAAATGCAAAAGATTACTAATTTAACTATGAACTTTAATGTAATCTCTTCAGTGATGTTATGTCCTTTTATAAAATTCTGTAAATCTAAAAATAACTCAGTCTAATTATTTAGTAGCACAACTGGATAGAAATGAAATGTTTAATTTTAAAAACAAGTAAGCTCATTAAAATTGAATTTCCTTTCTTTGAAAATATATTTTTTCAAGACTTCTCAGATAATTAATTTCAGGAACTCTCTTCCTCAGGAATTTACTAATTTTAATCTAACTTATCTAATATTCTCTGGAGATTACACAATTTCGATTAATAACATGAGAAAAGAATTTAAATATAATTTTCGTTACAATTTACTTTTTCCCTACACTTTCAACAAACTGAGTTTTATCACTGGATATCAAATTTCGATAACTTTCTATTAGTTTTCTTTAATTTACCTAATTCTAAAGTTACTTTCTTTATTCTTTTACTTTCTTTTGCTATTCACTTAATTTCTTTCTTTATTCTTCAAATTTCTGTCTTAATTCTTCAAATTTCTATCTTTATTCTTTAAGAATTGCTTACTCCAGAGGAACTCAACAATGTTATCTCTCTGGCTGCCTAACGGCATGTAGAGGATGACATTATAGTAGTTTAAAAGAGTAGTTATAAATGATTACATTATAGTAGTTATGAATGATTTTAAAGTTCTTTGAATTAAGGGGGAAAAGATGGTTACATGGCTAGATTTCATGGCTACTTTCTACCTTTCATAAATAAATCCAGAAACACAACATGCAAAAAATACCTTTTTAATTGAAAATTTTCTTTGATTTAGCAATTTTTTTCAGTGCCATAATCCTGTCTTTATTGAATCAGAATTCTCAAAAAAGCATGAAAAAATATCAAAAATTATTACCAAATTAGTACCATACACCTATTTGAGCTCTGCGTTAAAGCACCTGCCTAATTACAGTACCACTAACAGATTTCCTTAATGACTGCATATTTAGTTTTCAGTATTGTCACATAATTCACTACATTTGGTGAATAAGTCTATGTTTCAATTTAAAAAATGCACTGACAGATATTTGGTACATGGACAATGAGAAACTATATTTTTTTGTATTAGGAACTTTTGTATTAGAATATTGTATAAGATACTCTTTGTATTATGAAAAATTAACTTCAGCAGGTTGATTGGTGAAGTTAATGAGTAAGAGTCAGATTTGTCAACCATGTGTCAAAAAACTAAGTAAATGGACTCACTAAAGCAGACGAGAATACTATTTTAGTGGCTTCTAATGTATCTGCGTCTAAAGGAAATTATTTTCAAAAATAAATCATAAAATAAACAGTGTTAATCACCTACATCGAAAACAAACGCTAAACATGGATAAAGTGCGATTTTAGTCTGTCGTTTTGAGATAAAACTGTAATGTTTTATCAAATTAGAAGGAAACTCACTTCAAGCATTCTGATTTCTCATCCCATTTCACAGTCAGAATTCAAATTTCTTTAACTTAACATGAGTTATACTTAATTTTAAAAATTAAATACGTGGATCATTGAAAGAAATTTCATTTATGAGATGAAATTTTGCCTTAAAAAGAATTAGTAAAGCTGGTTTTAATATGAATAAATATGCATTCCTTTAAGATTGAAAATTGTGAATACCTAAACAATCGAATGGATAATTAATAAACAGAATAATATTCACGAAAATTAATAAACTGAGCAGGATGGTAATGCAAATATTTATGTAAACATAAATCAGAAATCGAAAAACTGTTATTTTTTATATAAATACAAAAAGGATGAACACATGCTTTCAATAATATTCCTATACAATTCAAGAAAAGAAAAAAAGTTTTTAATGTAGTGCATTTTCTTCTGATATGATATTCATGAGACAAACAGGAAAAAAATTGAAACTAGAAAATGTTCTAAAATAGAATTAAATTATATTTTTGACTCCCATACTTGCCATCGGTATTTTTTAATTAAAATTCGTAATTTAATTTTTAATAACAAAAACTGCATTTTAATTTACTGAAAAGTTAATGGGTTATAATAAGTTAATGAATTTGTAAATATCCTAAGTAACAGAAAGTGTGGAGAGTTTAATAAAATATTAAAAGGAAATCATCATGCGTTATTCAAAACAAATATTTCTAAGAAATCACTTTTGAAAAAATTATATATAGACATTAATTTTTATGATAGCAAATCTGAAATAAAGTATAATAGTTGTGAACAACAAAACCAGAAGTTTTCCCTTTTTTTCTCAATCTGATACGCAATGTTAGCTTTTATTCAGTTAATCTTATTGGTGAACACGATAATATTCCAAAGGAACAAAATCTTTAAAACATGTTTCGGCTCTATATTTAATCAATCTCAAGTCTTTCCATTTAATTGTTGGTCACATTACTTAAATTTCTCATGCAAGACAAAAAGCCCCCTAAATTTGATACGATGATATTTTTCCAACTTCTTTAGCTATGCAAGAGAGAACCTTAATCGAAAAGGCAACATTTTCCTTCTACGCACTTTCAAATATGTACAGAATTCTGTTCGGCAACAATATATATGTTTATTGGTGATTTAAGAACGCCGTGAGGTGGCCATTATACAAAACCCAGCAAGCTATAACCAACTTCCCCCAGAGGCAAAGGATGTAAATTTCCAATCTTTGGAATAGTTTAATTTCGCTAAATGGATCGCAATCGTAATGATGCTAAAGTACGAGTTCCACCATCCAAAGCACTCAGGCAAATTGCTTCTATTGACTACCGTGCATGCAAATTTCATACTATGCAAAACTTTTTCCCGCCCTTTTACGCCTACCAATTATCTACTGACCGCCTGAAATGAGACCAGTAGCAACAGCACGTAAAATTTGACTGCGATAAAAGTTTTGTTAATAGCAAACAACGGTAGACCACAGCAGCTTTCACTGTGTTCCATTTTCGGAATTAATTGAAGCAGAAACAGGACTGGTGGTGCCATCTGTCAGTAAGAAATAACACTTTTTTATGCAAAGAATATTCAGTGCTTGCATTGCGATGGAGTAGATTGTTTATGTGTTGTTTACTCTAATTGTAACAATATTTTCATTAAAGTCATTTTTTATTTTTCATAAAGAAGAATTTTTTGCAGCCCATTAGAAAAAATGTCAAGTTTCACTGTTGTAAACCATCAGTTGCGTATGCTTCTCTAACAAATGATGAAACCAAATTGCACCTAAAAATTTATCTTCACAAAAAAATTACTCTAACATTACCTGTCTTTTAAAAGCCTTCATGCTATATATACTAATATGATTGATGCAAAGCATGATTAGTCTGTGTAATAAATATTCTGCTTAAAGGGGGAAAACGCTTAGTCAAAATCTTCTTGGAACTATTTTGAGCAGAATGTTAATTTTGTCCTGCAATTATACTCTAAATGCATCCTGGGTGAAGGAAACTACAACCTTTTAGACAAGGAATAAAATGTTTCTAAACACTTTTTATTCTTGTTTTAGAATTTTTATAACAAGTCCTATAAATAATACTGTATATACAGATTTCGACTTCAAAACAAAAATATGTCTGAACAATATTTTAATAAAAGAAATACGTTTACGAAACCGGATTAACCTAATTAAAGTGACTCTCAAATAGTTCTAAAGCTAGATGTATACTGAGATACTTTAAAGTAAAGTTCGATGTACGTGTATGATACACTAAAAAAGAACTCAGAAGATGAATACTTAAGGAAAGTTTCACGAAAAATACAAAGATACTCTTCGTTAACTGAAATATTAGAAATGAAAGTTTCTTACATTATTGACAACGCCCATTATTACACAAGATGTATTATGCTCATGAAAGTGTAAATAATCAAAAAGATTTTCTTTAATTGAAGCCTTAGATTATAAGACATGTTACAGGGGACAGAATGTAAAGAGCTATATTCTTGGATATTAACGTTATTCTTCAAATAAATGCTACATATTCTTGAAAACTACTAAATATGAATAAATCAGTATATTTTTTAAAGATAACTTTCTGGAAATAACATCTCGTAAGTTCTTTAAAATATGTATTGACTCTATACTTTGAAATACTCCATTTTCGTTTATTCTTAAACCGTTTCATTCAAGTTGAAGGAACATGTACTGACATTGTATATTTTCGCACTACCTCTCACCGAAAGCATTTCTTAACACAGTAGGCAAAATTTAATATTCACAACGTTTTCTCTACCGAAGAAGTTCTTCAGTTATATATAAATCTTCCATCATATTTAATAACCATTTTGCCTTTATTTTTTCTTTGAATGACAATTCATTTTTTATTATTTGTTTCATTCGCAAATTTTGCTTTAGTCTTTCGCACTAATTCATGTAGTTTTAAGTGAAATTGAGTCTTTACTTAAATGTTTAATTTCCAGATGTTATTATATAAAATGAAGAAGATCCTATCTTCATAAGACAAGAAATGCTCTCTACTAAACTGTGTAATATCGAATGCTTACTCCTTTTCTACCACTGTTTTTTTCTTACCCTCTTTAGTTATTTTTTTATTTCGTTTTTCTACTATAATTACTAGGAATTACTAAGGTCTTGGGACCTTGCTATCAGGTGGATTGCACCCAAAGATACACCAAGATTTTAAGCCTGGTGCATGCCGAATAAGACGCAGAGGGTCAAACGTCCTCCTGCTGGCGTAATATGAGAGAGTGCCAGCTCACAGATGCCAAGATGACATCTGAGCTGGCACAATTTGTCGTTCGACAACAGTTCAAAATTACAAGGTCCGTCCGAAAAAGGCCCACGTGTTGCTTTTAAACGGGAAGTTATAAATTTTATTAAAATATATTTTTTACTTCTTATAATGTGTGTTAACCTTTATATTCTACTTTTACTTTCACATTTATAACAGTTATTAGTTAGTTTCAATTCCGTCGAGATTTCATTTTAATTAACCTACAACTTTGAACTGAAATAACTTTTGAGTCGTTCCAGATAGAACTACAAACTTTTTAAAAAATTGAAATGAACATGAAAAAGGAATTTAATAGATAATGATCTCAAATTGAGAATTTTTAGAGGTAACACATTAGAGCGGCCGAGTCAAAGAAAATTCTTCCCTTGAAGTACTCTTAAATGTAACCAAAATTTTCAAATTTTCTTATCAGATATTTTACCATTGCCCTAAAAGGCTTAGATCGGTTTTTTAATATTGAGAACAACTTTCGCAGGAAAAGTGTTGCATGGCGGAAATGACGTTATGCATTTTTTTTTTTTCATTCCCTCTTAGCGACATTTAGTGAGGCGCTGAGATGTTATTTTGGTTCAAAGTTGTAGGTCAATTTAAACTAACCCTGTAGATCTATAAGACAAACAGTAGCTGTATTTACAATAGACAAATGCTATAAAAAAACAGAGAAAAAATGCTTTTGTCATCCATTTATTTGTTAAATTTTTTACAAACTAATTTGTAAGTCAAATTTTTAAATAAATTATAAACTTGGGAGGTGTGAAAAAGACGAATATATCCGCTTTTCCCGTCCCACAAAGTAATAAAAACCGTACATATTACCATATATGACCTTAGAATTAATATTCTCTACAATATGTAAAGGAACTTCTCTTAACAATTTCTGAAATTCTTAGAGGAAAAATTAGCATTTTACTTCATTAGCTAAATTCTAATTTTATTTAACAACAGCTCAGGAAAACTTCTTGAGATTTAAAACATCTTTCGCCTTCGTTATCTCCAAAAATAAATTAACTACACAAATCGAATCAAAAGCCTGAAATTCGTAAACAAAGAATTTCCTTTCGAATAACCCTGCTTCAATGCAGAGCGATAAAAAGAAATTACCTCTCAAAATATTACATCATACAAATATAAAAATCATACAAATTACCACTTATAACGTTATAGAATTACTATTTTCTACTATTTCAAAAGTCATAATCTATGCTACAGAATTTAAAGAAACTTCCCTTGACGATTTCTAAAATTCTCAGGGGGGACTTCATTAATTAAAAGTTTTAATTTTTTTAAACAACAGATTAGGAAAACTGCTAGCGAGTTAAAAACCACTCTCGTCTTACGTAATTTCCAAAAATAAATCAATTACATAAATCGAATCAAAAGCCTGAACTTCGTAAACAAAGAATTTCCTTTCGAATAACCCTGCTTCAATGCAGAAGCTGTAAAAAGAAATTCCCTCTCAAAATAGTTTTCCGACATAATTGTTTGCACAATGTAAATAAACTTTTCCTTCGCATAAAGAGTAAACTAGTGGTAAAAGTTGTCAAACTATTTTTGAGGAAACTTTCTGCTTCCCGTTCATTTTTCCCATAAAAGATAACAAAACCAACCAAAGGAAAAAGAAACAGCACCGAGTGAAACAAAAACAGCCAAACACAAATCCGGAAAAGAAAATATTTCAAATGCCAGAAGACTGCCGAGGGCACAACTTTGATTGATTAAATACCCTTGAGCATGCACTTAAAGTTTGTCAACGAATAACAATAAATAACGGTAAAAAGATGAATGATTCCCCAACGCTAATAAGGGCGCATAAGATTTGAAGGGGAATGGGAAAAAACAATCGGAGGGGGGATAGCAGACAGAAGAGGAAAAGGAAAAATTCAAATAATAAAAATCAACAGCAGCAGATTCGTGGCAGAAAATTACTCTTAATTTTTCAAAAATCGATATTTTTCTTCGATATTTACAAAATTAGCAGCTTCTCCAGATTTCTAGGGGATAATCTGCAATCAGGAGTGAAAGTAAGAGATCGAGAATTCAATCAGGGCTTGTGTGAGAAAAACAGAAAGTTGTACAAAAAATTAGAAAAAATAATTATGAAATTGTTTTTTTAAAAAAAAGAGAGGAAGAATTGAGTATCACTTGATCATTTCTAGTGACCTTATTAACTTTGCTAGTCCTCTCGACATTGAAACGCTTACAATTCAGTTACATTTATATATCAATAGAAGTAAAAGTTTCTATTTTTTCTTTCTTTTCTTTAAATTTCCAAACGAAGCTAAATTATTAATGAATGTTACACTACATGGTTCGTGAATTTTGTAAGAACGCAAAAAAAGCTACAACATAATTTCAATTTCAGTGTGTTACATTGCTTTTTCTTGTTCACGCAGCTTATGCGCGAAAGCAAAAATTCTCCATGTTTACACTTTTTATGTCTACACTTTCTACACATATTTGTAACTTTTTTTAATAATCTTTCTAATTTCGTTTTTATGTGTTATATCGACGATAATGAACATTTGTGGCAGAAATATAAGAAATGTAGATAAATGCCCCCATCTCCCTGTATAATAACACTAATGAAAGTAGCAAGCAAAATTAAAGAAAGCTTTTTGCTATTAAATTAAATCGCAAATGCTAAATTTTTTCCTTCATTTGGATAGAATTATGGTGAGATTAAAATAATTTCCAAATGTTTAACTTATTTAGTACATTTCTCCCCCGGCGGGCACTGCGAGTACACGGATGAGTGGCCGCCGGATAAGTAAGCGGGCACTCGCTTCCCCTGGAGGTATAGCAATAGTGGGGGTCCAGTTATCCCCACCACCAGTGATAGTACGTACCTCCTTCGGGAGGGGTTGGGCCAGGTGATTGGCTATTAAGACTCCGGGCTCAGTACTCGAGCTATTGCAGCAGCTCTCATTCAGAGGCCCCAAATGCCTAGGCAGGAGTGGAGTAACTCCTTTTGCGGTTACTTAGTACATTTTCTTAGTTCCATCAAAATTTTATTTTACTGCTAAAATAAAAAACTGCAGAAAACACACATGAACACTTTTTGTACATTTTCAGTGAAAAATTTTTAGTTTCGGTTTTCGTCAGCATATATTGACAATTATACAGAAAATTATTTGTTAAATATATTTGCTAAATATCATAAAATACATTTTATATGATATTTAATCTTTTATTTCAAACAGTAAAACCTTTTTCTAAGGGAAAATTTTAAGAAAATAGGCTCAATTCATGTCAAGTCACAGACACATGAGAATAATAAAGGAACCTATCATATAATAACTAACTGCAACAACTAACTCTGCTATAATACTGCTGCGTCGTAACACTACAGCAGATAATAAAATTTTCAAAACCAATTTCAAAATTAAATGAGCGCAATGCATTTAATGTGTAAGTGTAAGTGTGAAATAACAGTAGCATAGATATAGCTAGTTAAATGGGCACGAGACCTTTCGAATTTTATTTTTAGAAAGCTAAATCATGTTTTCTTTCGGAACATTCATCATATTATAAAATAAATCAATTTTGAAACAATATTAACAGCAGTGTTTAAAGATAATACGCATTAAACAATGATTTGGTAATCTAGTCCCAATTAGAACTTCAGATCTGAAGTTAATTAACCTAAAATTTGAAATGTTAGTTAACCTAAAATTAGTTAACCAAAAATTTTAAATTTTGAAACAGCTTCATGACACTGAATCCACTTTTAATGCAAAAAATGTGTTGTTGTTAATCGCTTCTTTATCACTCTTGACTTTCATAATATAAATAAATATTTCAATTGCGATCACTTATTAACAGCAATGTTTACAGATAATAAGCATTAAACTATATTTTGTAAGTCTAGTCCTGATTCGACCTTCAAAAATGAAATGTTTACCCAGAAATTTTAAATTTTTAAACAATTCCATGACAGTAAATCTACTTTAAAGGCAAAAAAAGTATTAATGCTAATCTTTATAACTCTAGAGTATCATAGTATAAATAAGCACTCAATAGCAATCATCTATATGCAGCCTTGTAATTTTTATTAATTGATACTACACTTTTAAACTGAATTAGGAATTTTTTATGTAATTACAAAATTAATCGCTAAAGACTGATTGAATTGAGGTAAAAAAAAATGCTTTTTGAAATTACAATGTCAAGTGGAATGAAATAGGACAGCCAAGCGTCATTAATTTGGCTGAATATTAATTACATTAAACCTTTCCATAATTTTAAATAAAATAATTAAATTCCTCCGAAATTCCCTAATACACAAATTATTTATTTTTTGAATTCACCTTTGAACTGTAAAAATAAAAACAATCTTGTACAGATACATTTTTAAAGATGAGAATACAAATTATTGGAGAAATAAAACAATTGCTTTTCAATATTTAAGATGTCTCATGCATTTATTGGTAAAATAATAATTGTAATTACTTGATGAGACACTATAATAATAATATATATTTTCATTAAAGCATTCTGTCAGTTTGAGAGTTTACAAAAAAAAGGCTGTTTATTATGTTATGTATTATTTATTTAATCACATGTGTTTAAAATATTTTATTGGAATAAAACATTTTGCACATTTGAACTATTTCAATTAGTATTCATTCTACTATAATTTTAAGCTTCATGTCTGATAAAGTTTCCAGAAAATTATGGTAACATTTTTATTTTTCATTTGAAAAAATTCCGTCTCGGTTACATCTGCATTATTAATTTATTTTTCTTCTTCTAAATACATCTGATACCCCAACGTATTATTTATGAGTAAAAAATAGTTCTTTGAAATTTCATTTGTTTAAATTCAACAACGTGGAAAATTTTCAATTTATGACATATTGCAGCTTTCTAAAATAGAACATTAAACTCTTTTAATTTATGTCTGAGACGAAATTCAATGTATATTTTATTAATAATCGACACATTATGTGTTGAAATTTTTTTAATTAAGTACAACTTTCTAATTCATGTGGAAGAATTTCAAATCTAATCTTTGCATAATTGTCTTAAATGTAAGAAAATTTTAAGCAAGTTTTATGTCTATTTTGTTAGAGATCATTTTAATATTAACCAAAGATAAAGTTTGCCTTAAAACTATAACATTGGTAGACATCAGTAAAAACTTCTATCATGCTATAATACATAAGAAATACAATGGATGAAATGAAAAATTTATATTATAAATTTTGGTAACATCTCCCGAAATTGTTATCATAAATTGTGATTTGTATTTTAAGTTTATGTTTAAATAAAGATTTCAAGTAATAATACTACCATCGAACTCTAAGTTTGCCTAAATAAATTCATGGTTCTAACAAGACTACAATGACAGTTTGGCCAGTTGAAAAAAATTTCAAATGCTAGACATTTGGGAGAAAATATCAACCTCTGTATCAGATGATTAAACTCATATTCGAGGTTACACATTCCATCCGAATAATATCATCGTTAAAATACAGTTATGAAGTTCTTGATGAATGCAAAGAAAGTCATTTTTACTCAACACGCCCAAGTGAACCACATTTATCAGTAATGACAAATCTGCATTATTCCAAAGGTAAAAAGGAACCAAAAGGTTGAAAAAACTGCCTTTAACCAGTCTTTCTTCGGTTAAGTAATGATGCCTGGCAGTACAGCAAGCTACAGTTAATACTGATTACTCTTCTGCAGAATGTGAACGCACCAACTAATGAATTAGTACGCATAGTGGTCGTAACCTTCTTTGAAAGGTGAATCACTGATAACCGAACACCAGACCTTTTCTCGTCATCGATTTTGTCATTTCCGAAACGATAAATCGATAAATGATGTGAAGGCAGAACTTTAATAATAATAAAGATTAGACCTTTTGCTCAGAGGGGGAAAAAACGCGAGAAAAGTTTGGGGGATTGAAGTCGTTAAAGAGGAAAACTACATTTCTAAGCAATCTAAAAACTTAGTAAAAAAATCTTTCAAAGCAAAAAGAAAAATTATTTATTTTTGGCTGATTTAGTATTTTTTATATCTGTATATTATTCATAAAAATGCACACCTGAGTGCATTGAATAAGGATTTTTTTCTTTCTTTCTCTCCTTTCTTTCTTCTTCTTCAATTTGATTTTTAAATATTCTTTTCTTCAAAAGAATTTTAAAAGGGAAGAAATAAATTCATAAAAATGTACCCCCATCATCTCTGATAAATATCTGGCGGGTTATCACAACAACGGGAAAGTGAAATGTAAAGCAATTACCATTATGTGTTCGATCAGCAGTAACAATCAGGAAGTGGGAACACTCTATTAGAAATCAATGAAAAAGAGCACCCTGGGTTCCTGAAGTTACACAAAATATCGGTGCTCAGATAAAAGTTACTGCTCACAATCAACAATAAAATAAATGGACTAGGGAAAGGTACAATTTTTCTGATTCCATTGGACATAAACTATTTTATGGCAGTAAGAAGCGTAATGATTTTCCATTCGTTACTATCTGCATATTAATAATAAAAAAAAGAGATCAAAATTACTGATTTTTCATCGCTCTTTTTCTTTCTAAGTGCCAGTTTGATACTTTTCTGAATTGAATTAAATGTATATAAGTTATCCAGGTTGAAAATTCTTGAAAGAATCTCAAATAAAAATGCTCTGTGAAGGCTAACCATTTTGCAATGATAATCTCATATCAATTATGTATATATTTTAGATAAAAACATATTTTTACTATTTAAATTATACAGATAGCAAAGGTTAGTCTACATCAATGAAGGATTCATTTCATCTAGATTATTTTGCCGGTCATGTGTTTTTAAAGAAATCTGAAAAACTTCTGCAATTTATTTACTCGATTTTATGACAGGAATATTATAAATCGTTAAATGTTTTTCGAGCAATTTATTAATTTTTAAAAATTTTATTACATGGTTTATATTCTTATTATCGGTTGTAATATTTCGTCGCTTAGCAAGCAACACCAATTCAAAAAAATTGAATTCAATTGGTGAGTGAAATCCAAATCACAGCGGGTGTAGCCTATCGTTAACAAGCAACACCACCTATCTCATTTTTTTGAAATTTCACAGGAAGTAAATACTCAATTTTTCTCAACCAATAACGAATATTTCTGAATTTTTTAACATCTCATATATACATGAGACCTCATGTTCCTACCAGATGGGGGGGGGAAATCCAGAAATATTCGTTATTGGTTGCTGAATAATTATTATAATAAGTATTTTCTTCCCCTTTGAAATTTCAAAAAATCGAAATTGTTTGTGTTGCTCGTTAAGCGACGATTTCTTATATGTGTTTGTTATTTAATGCTATTATATATCGTCATCAGTAATTCCGCATGCTTACGCAGGCAGAACTCCCATTTAAGTATAGCCAAATCTGCCATTAAGCCCACCAATCCTCCGATTTTTTTAAGAATTGAAATATAAGATTTTTATATGCTTCGCGAAAAGAAACAAAATTTCCATACTTGAACTTACTTGTTGTAAAGAACTTTCATAACTATTGAGAAAAGCGAAAAAGAAAAAGCATTTACTTCCTAACTTTTTTGCATTTGCGATATGATGGTAAAATTCAGTATTTCAAGCATTTCTTACTTTTCTTTCAGTACAAATTTTCTGCATTATTCATTCGTTCTTTAACTTAGAAGATTTATAAAATCGACTTTCTTAATACATTTGATGCAAAAACTAGGTAAAATTTTATATCTGCAGGTGAATTTTCTATCATATTTGAGAGATTTTGCAAATTCCTTCACCTTGCAACTCGCTATAAAACTACACTATTAGCACAAGATATTCTATGATATCTCCACGATGTTGCTACGATATTCTGAATGCCGCATTACATCGTAAAGATATCGTATGAATATTGCAGAGCACCTTGTGCTAATAGGGTAAATCTTAAAGATCTTTCAAAAGCTATTTATCTTTGTTTCCGAAGCATAATAAATTGTGATTTTGTGATAAAGATCAGTATTTAGTGATAAAAACCACTAATTTTTGCCAGTTCTGTCAGCAAGAAAGTTAATCAACAAGGTTTTAGATAATGCTCTAAATCAGCAGAAATTAAACCACGACCCAGAAAAACTATTCCTTGTGATAAGCCTCACAAGCATCAGAGAAAGTACAATCATTTTTAATCGCACACTCTGTAACATCATAAACTTCCGATAATATTGGCAATTGTGTTTGTGCTATCTATAATACATTTCTAATGTTGAAACACCATTTGATTCAAAAACATATCAATTATGACAATTTTTAACATTATTTGGCCTCTAAATTAAATTCTATTGTAACTTTATTCTCTTTCAAGTTAGATTTAATACCACATAAAGCGTATGTGACCATGATTCCTCAAAGAAATGTTATTAAAGTCAATAAATAGTCTTATCAGTCAAATCTATTAGCTGCAATGTATTGCCTATAATGGTTGCTGCGAGGAATAATTAAGGTTTACATTTCACTCAAAAATGGCAAATTCTCATTTTATTAAAAACCCCTATTTAAATATACTACAGAATATCAACTTCTGAAACTGTTACTTTTCTCATATCACCCACAATTCACATGAAATTTAGTTTTCACGTTACCATTCATACATTTTAAGCAAGTCTCAGCGATTACTTACTTATCGAATCTTTTGCTAAAACTCGTCTAAGATTTAGCTAAACTTCTTTTTAGTTTAAAAAAAGACTTGTAAACACGTTGCTTTGTTAAATAAGTTAACTCCAAAAAACAGTTTAAAAGGCCCATTTACACAAACATTTATTTCGGTTCAAACTATTATTAAAATAATGTCGCTGAATAATACATGATAACACAGTTTTCCCACTTTAAAGGTAATAATCATTCAGATATAGTATTGGATTAAAATTTATTTCTCACCTTAAAAAGAATGTTCCCCATTTTTCAAATCGGCTCAAACTGTTACTTTACCTTCACACCAGCAAACAACTCGAGTCAACTCATAATCTCTTTCAGTTCAAACTATTATTAAACTAATGTGGTTGAATAATACATAATAATATAGTTTTTCCCACTTTAGAGGCAATAACCAGGCAGGATTGGACTAAAAAATCTACTTCTCACCTCAAAACGAATGCTCCCCGTTTCTCAAATCGGCTCGAACTGTTTCTTCACTTTCGCACCAGCAAATAATTCGAGTCTAATCCAAATTTGAGAATTCCAAATGTTTTTCAGTACAAACTATTATTAAAATAATGCGGCTGCATAGTACATAAGAACAGAGTTTTTCCAACTTTAGAAGCAATATTCACGCAAGAGTGGACTAAAATCTACTTCTCACCTTAAAAAAGAATCTTTCCCGTTTCTCAGATCGGCTCGAATTGTTACTTTACCTTCGCACCAGCAAACAACTCGAGTCAACTCCAAATTTGAAATTCTCTTATCTTCCGAAAACGCCATAAAGCAGGGTAGCAAAACCGCTGCTGTGAGGGAAAGACCGGGGAATAAACTTTCTCCCTGGATTGCCTAGTTACTCAGACTTCAAATTTCACTGCAAACTATGATCTAGCTAATATTACAGAATAACGAATAAAAAACCGTCCCTTTCCTCCATTGGCTATATAACAGGAAATAAAATTTTAGTGCACCAAGGTATGGCGAGAAGGCCCTTCCAAAGCTTCATCATCTGATCGATATCCCATTCCATTTTTATAGAAAACTTATCCTCCGGGCAAGAGAATTCCTTTCTTCGAGACGATTATGAGATTTTATATATTTCGCTTCTCACCCGCTTTCCTGATATAGCCAGGAATATTTGTTACACGGGCAGACTCTCCCAAGAATATATCCTGCCAAACGCATCTCATACAGTTCTTCCAAGAACCAGTGTGATCATAAATACCAAAACATCTAAGAGATATTTTATATATATATATATCTGCCGGAACCCCCCTCAAGTTACAGTAGCAACTCTGGATTACGGCCTGAGAACTTTTCTTTCCTTTTTCTTTTTTCTTATTTTCTTTTTCTCTCATCGCCTCTTCTGTTCTCAAAAAGCTTATTCCTTTCTTTTTTTATGCCTTAGCACCTTGTAACCTACGCAGATTGGGAGCGTTGTTTTAAGTGAGCCAAGAATCGAGCCTAAATCGGCATTCTTGTTCTTGTGGCCATTTGAGGAACTTTGAAAAACGATTTGGGAGTGAGAAAATTGGTTATTGGTTGCGAGAGGAGAAAGGAATAAAGGGAGGAATAGAAGGACATACGGAGCCGTAAAGACCTGTTCTTATCGAACCTGTGGTCTATGGGCTATTCGTTCCTTTCATTTTCTTCTGAGTACATGATTTTATTTTCTTTTTGCTTTCTCTAGGTGTCATTGTTTTTACCAGAAGTTTGATCGGGAAGGATGTTGCTTCGACATCTTTAAGTTTTCACTTAAAATAAAGAAAAACACTTTTTTAAAAAAATTTATTAGTATACCAAAAAGTAGGGTTTTTTTATTTCAATTATTTTCTACTCTTTAATCTTTAATTTATAATTCCTATTCATTAATATAAATATTATGAAATTTTGCAATAATTTTATTCAATTCATTATCAGGTAGTGTCACTCATACAGAATCAAACTCTAATTAAATTATTCGATTAAGGGATAATTAAGTTCTAAAAATATTACAAAAGTACATTGTCATCGAGAACACACAAGTGTACAAAATTTCAAAACCCTAGCACATCACGAAGCGAGTGAAAAATCGATTACAAAATTCCATCATTACAAACACGAAACAAGTCAAGTAAAATAATTTCAAGATAAACTTTATTTCGAATTGGAAGTTAAAAATTTTAATTTGGAAACAATAATTGCTTCTAATTTTTGTAGTTGTAAGAATTTACCCACTTAGGGGGTCGAAATAATTCTCGCCGGATTTTCTTTCACATTCTTCATGGAGATTTTTTTATTATTATTAAATGTAATTTCAACTATCACTTTATTTTCTTAATGCTCCAAATTATCTTATTATGCTCCAAATTATCTTATTATGCTCCAAATGATCTTATTATGCTCCAAATTATCTTATTATGCTCCAAATTATCTTATTATGCTCCAAATTTAATGTCGCAGAAAACTTTTCAGGCATAAACAGCGGTGAATGGAAAAATTTCATAAAGCCTTGATTTATGGAAATTCATATTTAATTTGTAGAAAGTCATTTTTTCAGATGAAAATAATGAAATACCACGCCATTTTATAAATTGCATTTGTTATAAAAAAGCTTTAGCTGTAAATTAATATATTATACTTCAGCTTCCAGTCAGCGTTTCATACTGCACGATACCTGGAAAGTTGTATTGGTTTCTCCGGCCTAAATGCAAGACATGAATGGATATTGGGCCAGAACTAGCAACTCGATATTTTGTACTTGAGAAAACCTCTTAACCAAATACGGTGCTTCTTCTTTGCATGTTTACCAAAGCAATCTGAGAAAGGTTCAGTTTCTTGAAAAAAAGAATGAGAAATAGTTAAGGAAATTGAGTTTTCACTAAAAATAGGGGAAAGCACATACGAGATCTTTTGAATTTCCAAGTAGGATTTGACTTAGAAAAAGCAGATATATAAGAATTTTTCCATAGGAGAGAACGTTTGCCTAGTAGAAATAAATTTCCCATTAAATCTTGATTACCTCAAAATCCTTGTCAATTTATACTGCATTTGATTTCATTAAATGCAGTATTTCAGTGAAAATCTAAATTATTATATATTAGGGATAAGACATAAATTACATAGTTTGGAGTTCAAATTAAGCAAGTTAATAAATGTGAATTTAGCCCGAAAAATCACTGAGAAGAAATAAAAATATTTAATTACTTTTATTGATGTTGCTGAAATTGCACATGACATTCAAAACTATTTTTTTTTTAAATATTCTTTTCTGAAGTAGGAGAAAACGCGTATTGTTATACAGCGTAACAAATTTTAATGTTATATAAATCACCAGAAAAGAATAAATCGTCGCTTAACAAACAACACCACCTCATGTATATATGAGATGTTAAAGAAATCAGAAATATTCGTTATTGGTTGCGAAATACTGAGTATTTTCTTCCTGTTTGAAATTTCAAAAAATTGAGGAAGGTGGTGTTGCTTGTTAAGCGGCGAAATTTAATTTTAAAAAAGCTTTTTAAAAGACATTTTTATTAGTGTATTAACAGCAGAATTTTTTTAAAATTATTTTCTACTCTTTAATCCTTGAGATCTATTGTTTCTCAAATTCACTAGCAGTTGACACTACTGGCACGGAATCAAAATTTAATTTAATTAATGATTAACTGATAATTAAGGTCCGGAAATATTAAAATACTGTGTTGTCATCGAGGATACAGAAGTGTAAAGAATTCCAATAATTTAGCTTATATAATGAAAAATTTATTTCAAATTTTCATCTTTATAAACATGAAACAAGTCCTGTAATCTGAAAGTTAATTTCGAAATCCCATATCGATTTTATTTTATTCGGTTTGTTTTGCTTAGTTCAATTAAATTAACGTCTCCTATTGTAGCCGGGGCCACGATGGCCTAGTGATAAGGTCTCAGCTGCGGAACCGGAGGGTTCCAGGCTCGAAACTCGATTCCACTGAATATCCGCCGTGTATGTGGGCCTTAAACGCCCTCCTGTTGGCGTCGCCCTCATCATTGAAGAGAGGATGCCAGCTCAGGTGTCGTCCTCATCATCTGACAGCGGCTTAAACTTACGTGGTCCGTCCCCAAATAGCCCTCGTGTTGCTTCAAAAACAAGACGTTAATATAACTAAACCAAACCATTTGCAGCTACACGAGAGATATTTTGGGACGGACCTCGAAATCTTGAATCGTGATTAAATGATGAGAATGACACCTAATGTGGCATCCTATATCCAAACTTCCATCCTACACCAGCTTCATAGCATTCAGAAAAGATTGCCTTTATAAAATCTTCATAAAGAAAACTGTAATAACAGCAACCCTCCTTCGTTTCTTTAAAGTTATGTTATTCATAATTTTATTTTTATTTACGATACACTCCTACGTAAATTCCTCAAGGAAGAGTACTAATCCTAGAATTGCATAACAACCCAGTTAGGATATGGCCATGTTCTTTTATTCGTAAATGTTTGTTAATTAAACAGTTTCCTACACCATCTAGACCCATATGTTAAATATCTTCATCGACATTTCATAGCATTAGGTAAATCTTACTTTAATTCTATAATCTCTTAATAAAATAAAATAGGAAACAATAATAATTTTCTCTTGGTTTCTTGGATGATACATTATTTATCACTTCGTTTTTATTTACGATGCATTCCTATAAATACACTTAAAGGAGGGACATTAACTCAAAATTAAAAATAACACCAACTCTTTTAAAATCTGGTAGTGTTCTTTTATTACTTAATACTTATTCATGAAATAATTCGCAACAACACTTGGGTTTAATTTTTTTAGCTTCACCGTCGAGATTTCGTAGTATTTAGAAAATATTATTTTAATTTTATAATCTCATAACAATATAAATTAGGAAATAATAGTAACCCCTCGTATCATACGTTATTCATAGATTCTTTTTCATTTAGATACTTTCCCATACATACTTCTCAAAGAGGAGCATTAATCCAAAAATTAAAACATCAACTCAGTTAGGATCTAGCCATGTTCTTTTACTACCTAATGCTTTTGTTAATGAAATAGTTCCCTATACCATTTAAGTTTAAATTTGCTAACTTCCCCGTCGAGATTTCGTAACATTCAAAAAACTCACTTTAATTTTATAATCTCTTAATAAAGTAAACTAGGAAATAATAGTAACCCTCGCTTGGTTTCTTGAATAATACTTTATTCATTATTTCGTTTTTATTTATGATACGTTCCCATACATACCTCTCAAAGGGGAGCATTAATCCAAAAATTAAAACAGCAACTCAGTTAGGATCTGGCCGTGTTCTTTTATTACTTAATGCTTGTTCATGAAATAGTTCCCTATACCACTTAGGCTCTCGAACTCCTCCATTGCATTCGGCATCCTCGAGTTTCTCCCAGCAAACCTGAAGTTCCCAAAACTTGAAGTGGTACATTAGGGCCAAAGCATTTAGGAAAAGAAGTCCTACCATAAAGGAAAGCAATCGGCCAAGAGCGCTTTTTGGAGCTCAGGTGGCACCTAACAAGTAGATCGACAGTAGGCGTTAACAAGCAGATTGGAGATTGGCTTCTGCTTCTGGTAGAACAGTCACTAATTTTCCCCAAGGATCAGATGCGCAGCTGTTAAATCATATATATCTGTCCGAAGTGGGAAAATAAAAATCTAACTCTAAGAGATGATGCCGCGGGCTATTATTGGATATTTCGCTTTTTATAGAAGATATGTCTCTCATTTTTGCCTTCGCCTAAGCTTAGACTTCTATTGTGATGTAATGACTTACAAAAAGGTTTTTCGTTTAATGACTTAGGGGTAATTGTTTGAAAAGTATTCACTTGGAATAGGATATAGTTAGCAAAAGGTTGAATATGAAAGTTTTGTTTATATTATATATAGAGATATAAAATAGTAACATGACAAAATAATCATGGTAGGATAGATATAGTTTTGGAAAGTAATAATATCTGTTATGTATGTTGAAGATTAATTATAATACTTTTGTTTTTACACATATTGTGATCTAGCAAAGTTGTCACTGTTTTTGCACGTTGTTGTATGGAAATCGTTATTTTCGTATTGCACTATATGGGAAATGATATTCCCAACTTATGGCACGCGTACCTCTGGGGGTACGCGGAGGACCAGTTAGGTGTACGCGAAAATAATCTTGGTAATGGCGGAAAACACAAAATATAATAATAATCTAGAATTTCGTGTTCCGAAGTTCGTATGAAAAACGAAAGTGCAAATTGTACGAGTAAGGAAGCCTATATTCACGAAATAATAAAAAGGGAGGAAGTAGATTAATATCTAGAAATTGAGTAATTGTTAGCTCTCATCATAAGTTAATGCGAAATTATTTCAATGCTGTTTTCAATTGTTTTGACGTTGAACTACTACTATTTTTAAAAATGGAATAAAATATGAAGTCGAAAATCTCTCTCTCAATCCTACAAATTTTATTTTAGTTCTTTAATAATTTTAACAAATTTTATTTTAGTTCTTTAGAGTCGTTTGACTCTTAAACTAACCTAAAATCTTGGCCTCATTAATAACTTTTTTGTGCTTAGGGATAGTTGGGAGTGGATTTAACAGAAGGGGGGACTCAAAATTAAAAATATTAATCAAGGGGTACATGAATGAAAAAAGTTTGGGAACGACTGAGTAAAAGGGTAGTCGCAATTTTCACACGGCTTTGTACGGAAACAGTATTATCAGAATAAAGTGTTGTAAGAGGGTTGATTGTAATTAGTCCCATAATTAGCTTGCGTAACTTACTCTTTTATGTGTCATTTCGATTTTTAAAAAATAACCCAATGCAACAATATTTCAAGTAAATATTCCTGGTGTTTACTACACATAACTGAAGTAATTTTAATTTTATGAATGCCTGTTTTCATTTTTCTAATTTCAAAATTCCTTTTTAATATTTCTGTTACTTTTACTTGTTTTATTATTTATATTTTTCAAATGTAATTATTCTTTCGAAAGGTCAATTGACTTTGGAAAATTATGATGTATAGTTGAAATGTGTTTGATTTTAATTTTTTCAACCTTTTGATGTCATTTCATGCTCGATTATTGCTTCATTTTTAATTACAAGATTAAAGTTACAGAACTCAAATACATTATATGATCAAAAGTATTCGGACACTTTCGGATTCATATTTTATCGAACTTCTTCAGAAAGGCTGGACGAACTGCACTTGAACGTCTACCATATGATGAATAGGCTTGTGCTCACATTTTTATAGTGAAGATTGGGTTGCGAGGACATTTATAGGTCCGGCCCGAAATTGATGAAGAAGAAAATGATTTCGGCTCATGCCCTTCCACAGAAAGTCTACAATAATTTGCAACTTTTACCACTGGTTTTGATTGCTATGTCCATTGCTTACAGATATTTTAGTAAAAGTAGCATAAAAAGGTTTTCTTAAAAAATCCCAATTTTTTTCGCATGTTTTTTGCTTATAATATGCAGAGTTTTCAAACAAGTTGTAAGAAACTTACAGAATATGTGACAATATGTTAACGAAGAACTGTATTAAAATTTGAAGTTAATACTTTGAATAATAAAGGAAATATGAGTATTTCTAGTAAATGTTTTACCGCGCATTTGCGAAACATAGTATAAATTTTTTTACATAATTTGGAAGACAGATAAATACAGCAACTTATATGAAAATTCCAGTTGAATAAAATTAAGATTTAGAAAGATATCGGCATTTCATTGTTTCTCTATAAGAGAAATAAATTATGATGAGGGGTTTTCCACAAATTGATATTTTTAAACTTGAATCTTTGAATAGTAATCGTGGAACTGCAATATAAATAATGTATTTAATTTGTAAATATAGTTTTAAAAATATCAATTGTATAGTTTTAAAATATCAATTTGTGGAAAAACCCTCAACATTTAGGTTCTCCTAGAGAGAAACAAAAATTCGGCTAGCTGCAATGCCGATATCTTCTTAAATCTTAATGGCATTCAACTAGAATTTTTATATAAGTTTCAGCATATATCTGATTTCCAAATTATAAAAAATAATAGTATATTTCGCACATGAGCAAATTTACAACAAATACTCATATTTCCTATGCTTAATTTGCATTAGCTAATGCTTGTTACATATTAGTCCATTGCAATTACACCGAAAAATGGCAAATAGGGGAACAAATTTATATAGTTTTTAAACTTTGGTGGAATACTTATTTGGCCTCAAGGATATCAGAACCGAAAAGTTTCCACCTCTGAGGGGGAGCTTTTCCTCCTAGGGGGAAAAACTGAAGTGAAGTGTTGTGTTTGGTCAGTTTTTCCTAGATTTCTTCCACCCTACGCATTAAATGTTAAAAATGATGTTGATGAAAGTTAAAGAGCATAAAATTCGGCGTCGAATGAGTACCAACACTATACATTTTGTTGCAGTAGTACGATTACAAATTCTTATCAAAGTTGCAATGATTTTTCAATTTTCAAAAGAAATTCATTATTCCTACAAAAGAAGACAAATCAATCAAAGATTCTATGTAAATAAAGTTTGTATGTATAAGTATTCACTTTTGTAAGCACATACATATGTCAGTGCACCAATACCAGAGCGCTAGTGTGGTGTGGAAGTTAGGAGAGAGCGTACAACTAGTCCATTGCAATGAGACCAAAAACGTGAATTAGGAGAAAAACTCATAAATTTTTGAAACTTTGGTCAAATACTCTTCTGACATCAAGGAAACGGAAACCGTAAAGTTTCCATCCTTGAGGGGAGGAACTTCCCCCCTCGAACTTGCAAAACCATCAAAGCACAAAATGATCGTAGCCAGCTTATTAAACAATAATTAACATTGCTTATTTTTTAACTGCAATAAATTATTTTCAAAAATATTCTAATTATATGTAGCCTCGTGCTGGCCATGTTTCATAATATATTTGATACAGTTCCAGAGCGACCAGTTGGTAACTCTGACAACCTTTACTTCGTTCTTGATGGAGGCTCTCTTATTCATCATGTAGTATGGCCAAAGCAAGAGACTTTTGGTGACGTTTACACCACATATATATCTTACATTGAACAATTGCACTGCTTGTAGTTTTCCCTTTCCATAGAACCCTAAAGTTGTGTCACAACCACTCATCGCATGAAGGAAGAGAATGGATTTTTCGCGCGCGTATTCGATCACAAGATTAGAATTCCGCAGATCTTTAGAGCTGTAGAACCTATATTTGATTTTATCTTTACCCTCTTTCAGCATGAGAATATCCATATAGTCTGGAGTAAGAGCATTAAGTAAAACAAGAAGATCAACATCTTGGCCAATTACAACAACTTGTTTCTTAATCTTCTCATATGTCTCTATAGCGGTCTTCACAATATGTACGTTAGCATCATCTGTTGCTACAAAGTTTGCGAAATGAAACGCTCCTTATTTGCAAGATTGCTTAGAAATTGTCTCTGAGAGTCAAGGAGAACTGCGCTTTCATTAAAAATTATTTCTCCTGATACTTTTCATTTTAATATAAGATATATATGTGGTGTAACATCACCAAAAGTCTCTTTCTTTGGCCATACTACACGATGAATAAGAGAGCCTCCATCAAGAACGAAATAAAGGCTGTCAGAGTTACCAACTGGTCGTTCTGGAACTGTATCAAATATATTATGAAACATGGCCAGCACGAGGCTACATATAATTAGAATATTTATGAAAATAATTTATTGCAGTTACAAAATAAACAATGTTAATTATTGTTTAATAAGCTGGCTACGACCATTTTGTGCTTTGATGGTTTTGCAAGTTCGAGGGGGGAAGTTCCCCCCTCAAGGATGGAAACTTTACGGTTTCCGTTTCCTTGATGTCAGAAGAGTATTTGACCAAAGTTTCAAAAATTTATGAATTTTTCTCCTAATTGTCGTTTTCGGTCTCATTACAATGGACTAGTTGTACGCTCTCTCCTAACTTCCACACCACACTAGCGCTCTGGTATTGGTGCACTGACATATGTATGTGCTTAAAAAAGTGAATATTTATACATACAAACTTTATTTACATAGAATCTTTGATTGATGTGTCTTGTTTTGTAGGAATAATGAATTTCTTATAAAAATTGAAAAATCATTGCAACTTTGATAAGAATTTGTAATCGTACTACTGCAACAAAATGTATGGTGTTGGTACTCATTCGACGCAGAATTTTATGCTCTTCGACTTTCATCAAAATCATTTTTTAACATTGTATGTGTAGGGTGGAAGAAATCTAGGAAAAACTGACCAAACACCCCACTTCACTTCAGTTTCTCCCCCTAGGAGGGAAAGCTCCCCCCCCTTAGAGGTGGAAACTTTTCGGTTCTGATATCCTTGAGGTCAAAGAAGTTTTTGACCAAAGTTTCAAAACGATATAAATTTTTCCCCCTATTTTACCTAATTGCAATGGGCTGTATCTGGAAATCGAAATTATAACATTAACGTAAATTTAACAGAAACGATATTGCAGTGATTTTTGATGTACATTAATATTTAATAATTTTATTGCATTAGTAAAAATTAAAATATCAACATATTACCTTTTTCAGACACAGAATAGTAACTATTTATTATTCAAAGTATTAATAGTAAGAATTCTGTTCGATAGCGAGTCTGAATTTTTAATTTAGAAATGCCGTTTCAACAAGTAGTCTTTCGATCAAAACATAAAATTTATCATTACCGTCAAAGCTTTCTTTTTTTTTAAATTTCGTTATATAGAACATATTTTCCAAAACTATAGCTTTACATAAATAATAATTACTTTATTTCTCTGTATGGCCAATTATCGTAAATCTTTGCATTATCTGATTCTTTTTATTCGAAGATTTTAAGATCTCCGTTTTGTGATAAATCAATTTCATTTTGTCAGGCAATATGCTATTTCCTTTAAATGTCTTCCGTAGAAGTATGGCATTCTGTTTTTTTAGAGTCGAAAAAAGAGCAGGTTTTTTTTTTTGAAGAATTCTACATTTCAATATAGTCACGGCTTTTTTTTTTTAATTTGACTTCATGTAGAAACGATAATTACTTTGTTTCACCGAACGACCAGTACTGGGAAACGTTTATACGTATTATCTGGTCTTTTTCCTTCATTTAACAAATCAAAATTTGAAAGAAGTTTAGAATATATTAAAGCAATTTTATTTTATTAGACTACTATTTTACAGATATGGTATTTCTTTTAAATATCTTCTATCTATAAGCAAAAACAAGATTGTATTGTTCCTTTTCTGCAGATGATTGCATACTTCGTTATCTACCGTTCTTGGTGACAAAACTTGACTTAAAAATTTTGAACTCATCTCTATGAACAAAATGTTTATCCTTATATTAGTAAATTAGTAATTATTTGTATAAGTATAGTTTAAAGTATTTTTGTAGTCATAAAAATTATGCCTTTGAAATGAATGCATATTCTATGTGATAGAAACCTGCCAACTATATAGCCATTTATAGTTATGTGACTGTTTTCAAACCGACTTGATAGTTAAAATTTCGAGATTGAATATGAGTATTAAGTGAATCAACAAAGGAGAGTTTATTCCTTTCCACGGGGGACGCCGTAATTTAATAGCAGAGTCCCGGCTGCAGGATCGGAGAGCAGCCGCACCAGTTCGAAACCCGATTCGACGGAAGATCCATCCGGTATATTTGCCTAGTGCACGTTAAAAAAAGTTCAAAAGTCCTCATGGAAGTGTGACAGGGTTTAGTTCAGTTTTAGTTATATTAACGTCCCAATTTGAAGCAACACGAGGGCTATTTTGGGACGGACCTCGTAATTTTGAACCACGGTCAGATGACGAGGACGACACCTGAGCTGACACACCCTCTCTAAACTTCCACGCCACACCAACAGGAGGACGTTTGGCCACTACATATGATTTAGCGAGCAACAGGCCCCATACACGGCGGATCTTCGGTGGAATCGGGTTTCCAACCTGGAACCCTCCGACCCCAAAGTCGAGACTTTACCACTAGGCCACCGCGGCCTTAAAGTGTGGCAGGGAAGGTTCAGAGAAGGTTCTCATCATCTGACCACGGTTTAGAATAATGAGCTCCGTCCCAAAATAGTCCTTTTTTAGCTTCAACATTGGAGATTAATAAATCGACTTTTCTTTTTAATTCAATGGAAATATAAAATAATTATTTTCTTCCTTCCTACAAATGTATAACTATAAAGCATTTTTCCAGTTGTCATTGGTAATATCGTTAATTCTTAAATTGTCGCTCGATCTCACTAAACTGAAAAGTATGTTATTTCATCCCAGTTTCAATAAATTGTATAGTTTTTTATAAAAAAGGATGCCTTCAAAAACTTTTTTTTGAAGATCATTTAAAATTACCTAAAGTAGAACATTTATCCAAACGGCTGAACACAAACGGTACAACTTGATTAGCTGCAGGGAAAAAATATTGCATCAGAAATTACAAAGTTGCTTAGTCATGAAAGTTTCAACAAACTGCCGAGCACTTTGTGGAGAGATATACCAATATTCCTTTTTCTACATTTAACTCAAAGTTACTTTAAATAGAGCTCTTTATTTAGCGAAGTGAACATATTTTATATTACTTAATTAATTACAGTCAGAAATATACTTGAAAAAATATCACCAAAATTGTTTTAACATGTGTGTTTCAACACACTTGACAGTACTTTACAGAGCGGATGCTCACAAATCCTTCTTTTGCTACATATAACTCAAAATTATTTTAATAAGAACGTTTTTCATTCAAACAACTGCTCACAAATTATATTATTGCATTATCTGCAAACAGAAAGAAAATTTATTAAAATTAACAGCATTGCTTAAAAATGTATTTATTTATATATAAGTTAAAAAACAGGCTACTCAAAGATATCGGCAGCTGAAACAATGTATAAAACTTATGTATCTCTTTGCTTTCCTATCCATCATTCCAAAAATAACAGTCTCTCGTCTTCTTCTTAAAGTAACACAATACCTTTCAACTTGCTTAGTGCAGAAGTCTGGCTTTTTCCCCCAAATACTTCCACACAGCTTATTAGTGTCAAAAGTTCTAGAAATCTCTTGATCAGAACTTTACTACTGTGGCCAATTTTCCAATTGAGAATCCCTTCGGTATTATTTAGACGAATACTATACACAATCACTGACTTTTGCTGCTGCTGCTTTTTCTTGTCCTCCTTTTGATTGCTTTCTAGGTTCGCTTTCTTCACTTTTACTTCGATAACAACTGCTTCGGTGACAAAAAACGACTGCTTTTTTTTACGTTTTACTTTTATAGATGTTACCGTTCAAATCATGTCTTTCGTTTTCTTCCTATAAAAGATTGACTGGATTTGGTAAGGATTAATACTTATAAAATATAGAATTAATCTAAGATTAAAATTATTGTTAATTTACTGTTTAATTCTAGAAAAACAAAAAAATGTGTAATTTGAGAAAGTTGAAAATAAATTTTTGTTGAATAATTATTACTCAAACGGGTTAGTTTTGCTAACGGATTAGTTGACACGTGAAACTAATAAACCTTTCTTTTTGATGGAACTTAACTAAAAAGTATAACGTGACTCTTAGTTTTTTCCAAATTTGTTACAATAGTAACAAATTTTATAAGAATAAAGGCATTAACGTTATATTACATTATCACATGCGTTACTTTAAAAAAATATATCATATATCCATTTCGAAAATTGAAGCAATAATCTCATATTTATTACGATTATTCTATAAAAGGTTTAGTTTACAGATCAGAACTGAACCCAAGTACTCACTAAAATCCGAAGAAGTGAAATATTTAATGATATCTTTTCAAATAAATATTTCACCTCTCTAGTCATATTTATAATTTATCAATAAAAAATGCTCTTTGCAACATTCCATATTAAGCCAACACCACACTAAAATCATATCTTGATTTTGCTTATAGTGAATTCCATAGTTTTCTTGGCATTCGTATATGACATATATGGTTGACATTGGGCATTTTCGACAGTCTCTGCAGATCTTGAACATCGTTCAGTGTTCAAACTTTGTTACAAACAACAGATATATATATATATATAGTAATATCAACCATTATATAACATGTTATATATGAACATTGCCTCCTCTTCAGCCCATCATCCCCTAATGAACTCAGAACAGCTTTGTCGTTCTTTCAGGACTTTCTTCCAAGATCCTCCGTGTTTCTCCTTCAAATAGAGTTCCATCAGCCAACTCCTCTTCAAAATCAAACTTTTTAAAATACTGTGCGGCCCATCTCTCTGTTCTTGTGTATATTTTTATGTTATTTTTATTACTGTATTAATTTGTTTTTCATCTTTTTCCTTTCATTTTCTTTTTTTTAATGTATTTTTTTCTTCGTATAGTCTTTCCATTGCATTTTTGTTTTTATTATTTTCTAGCTATTTCATGTATAACTGTGTAATATTGTGTTTTTCAAGGTTTTATTTTCCCATGTTTCCAAAATATTTTTTTTTTAATGTATAGCACAATAGCAATCCTTCCTTTGCTCCTGTAAATGTTTGTAGACTTGATGCGTTTTTAATTAGGCAGCGGTATAGAGAAATGTCAAGTTTTAAGAGAAGTCACCCCTTCGGGTGTTGTGATTTCTCTTCCACTTCATGACCACGTCACTGCTTAAATAACCATATGGTTATAGTTGCAGGGGCATGGAGTGGTGTTATGTTATATATGAACATTTAAAGCAAAATAAACAAAACATATCAAAAATGCAATTCAAAAACTAAAAATTTATTAATTAAACAAAATTTAAATTATGATCCTATAAACTAAAGTGCAAAACACATGCAATATATATATATATATATATATATTTACAATATACATAAGCATTAAGATAATATTAAAATAAAATTACCCCATCCATAATCATATATTCGAAGTATAAGTTTGACTAAAAACGATTAATATTTGAAAAGTCAACCTTATTTGGAATTCCAACAATCAAATGTCAAGCAGCCTGGGAATATGTATGTAACAGTCTCACTTAATTTTACTTTAAATTCTAATATTATATATTTTAAAATCCTAGTACAATATTAATGTATTCCAAATTCACTTTTCTTACATTCCAGTTTCGTTTCTTTTCCCGCGCTGGAGGTATATTAAATCTCCCTTTTTGATATATTTATTACTAAATGAATATTTTAATCGCTTCCACGCGCCAACATAAATCGCGAAATCAGCGACTTGTTGGCGCCATACTTTTCCCTAAAACACTTGCGTATTTTACTAAAAATAGTTATTATTCCCTTCACTTTGGGCACTTGTCTATATATTAAATCCCCATCTGAGAGAATGCTGGGATTTTCCGCTTTTTTCACTTGAAACTTTCATACGAAATGTAAGTATATTCCGCCACTCTCCCATAATAAATAAAAAATAGTTAATAACTCGGCCTGTTCCTTATTTAAGCACTACAACAACGAAATCATTATATATATAAGTCAATTTAATTATATAGTTATTATATTATATTAATTATTATAATTAATTTAATTTAGAAATTTTAAAAATAAATGTTTACGGAATAATTATTACCTAATGCATCTAAAACTTTGTAAGGTGCCGCATTGTAAAGTATCCACCTCTTTTATGTAACTTACCAATAAGTACGGCAAATTGAGTGTGCTTCAAAGATTGATTTTTCGTTCTGAATTTTAATTTGAACGTATATATATATTGAGATTTCAAAATATTATTGATCGATTACAGTACATCCATTATAAAACTGAACTATACTTACGAACAGTCTATTCCAACATTAAAAGATTAATTGAGTCAATTTATGCTCACATAATGCACCTCAAAATTATGAAATCCATTGCACATTTCGCGGGAGAAAAAGAGCGTGACGTCACAGCATAGCATAAGACAGATTGAAGTTAGATGTTAAATGATATGCATAGTTACGTTTGTCGTGTAACTCTGAAGTCAAGTGAATTGACTCAATCATCAAGCATTGATTATCAATATAAAATATTTGATACCCAAATAATTGATTGTTGCTACAACTGGAATTAAAATGAGATGTTTATCTGACTCTCTTCCACTAACATAGCATATCCATCGAAGATAGCTGCTTCCTCTCTTTCAAACAATACTTTTTTCCATTGTTAAAAAACATGGATTGGACTATTTTCCGAATCGTAAGCTGTGATGGTTTTAAAATATATTGAAAGAAAAAATATTACTGATGGAAACCTAAAATAAATAACTGGATAAAATCCTTCGAACTTTCATCTCATCTTTTCAACATTTTTGACATTTTTATCTGATTCTCTTTTCGGGCAGTATGGATGATGGAGAAACCATCTCCTTCAGCAAGAAATATAGACCAAAAATCGAAAAGGCCAGAAGGCGTGAAACCAACGTTTTGTGAATACAAAAATTAGGAAATCATATTTCTTGTGAAGTTCGCGAACTCCATTTGTTCGCTCTGGGTACTTCCTCAATGGTACCTTTTTTGTATTATGTGGTTTGTCTTTTTTTCCGTTTACTCTTCAATGCTCTGTGGCGGTCGTGAATGGCATAAGCAAAAACATTCGCTATGCACAACCTCAAGTCCGAATGTTGTTCTTATCCTTCGCTTTCTCTTTCACGGTGAAGCAAATACTTTAGAAGTATCACGTCCGACGATTATCCTTTGATGTCTACTAAAGGATCAGTTGGCGGTATTTACGTCATTTTTTACATCCTTGCTAGAGTGTTTGTAGATTTTCTGGCGAGTTCTCCACTGAGATGGGAGATTCTGGTTACGTTTTCGAGTCATCCAGTAACCACTGTGATTTTGAATAAGTATCAAGCAGCCAAACATCTCGTGAATATTAGTGTCCTTTATGGTATTTTGGTTTATTCTTTTCTGTTTTCTTTTTTTCCGTCAATAGCGAAACTCTGGATTAATACTTTAAAACATGTTTTTAGAAACAAATTGGATTGCAAAATACTTTCTAAACCATTTGTGTGATGGATTTCGCTGAAAATAAACGCTGAATTTCGCCAAATTTAAAACTTTTAATCTAAATAATTTACGGTTGACTGTCACTTTTTGAAGACTGTATAGCCTACAAGTAATGTCTACATTAGATTAGTTACAGTAACGTCATGTTTTGAGGCAACACAAGGACTACTTTAGGATGCACTCTTTATTTTGAACAGCGTTCAGATGACGAGGATGACACTTGAACCGATAACACCCTCTCCAAACTATCTCACCGCACCAAAGAGAGGACGTTTGACTCGGGATGGACACTAGGCCCAGGTACGCGTCAAATATTTTGGTGGAATCGGGTTTCGAACCTGGAACCCTCCTAACCCGAAGACTTACCACTAGACAACCGCGACCCCCACACCAAATAAGAACCACTCAAGATGGTATGAAAAAAAGTAAGAATTGTATCGAATCACAAGAATTACGATTTCTGGACGCAGGTATTTGAAGTGGTCTGTCTTCAGAACAGAAACACGACTTCGTTTTGCCCAAAATTCAGAGATTCTAGAAATTTGTGTTATTGTTTGAAGATCAACTATATGCGTCAGTTTCAGCAGCAATAAGTACGACTAATTTTGTATAAGCAAAATAACTTTTCACATATATCCATCAATTTTTTATTATGTAGCTGTCTTAACTCTTTGAAGCATGGTGGGTTTTTTCCTGAACCACTCTGAATGATGCATCTTTTACGCATTCTTGCTGAATAGCGCTTATTATAACAACCATATAATAGTAAAAACACAAGAATATTTTTTAGAGATTGAAAAAATTAATAACAATATTTTTCAGTTTCCTAAAGCGTTAAATCCTTACACTCACACGTATATAATTATACATCGTATTATCTTTCGTGCCACAAAGAGTTAAGCGACTGGGGGTAAGAGAAGAGGCTCTTCAATCACGCTAAATGTAACAGTTACAATTGAAAAAATTAAATTAAAAATTAATAGAACTTGAATTAAAAATTAATTAAAATTCTTTTGCATTATACAGAAAGGCGCAAATGCAGCTGCTTCTGATAGAATACACGAAAACAAAATTAGAACTTCAAAACTAAGTTAAAAATTATAAAAAATAAGCATTAATAAAACCTTAAAATAAAACACAAAAAAAGAACGAAAAATACAATTAGAATGAAAGCAAAATGGAAGAAAATTGTAAAAGAATCAAAATGGCGATTCTCGTCAGAGGCCACACGCCATTGTAGCTCTGAAGCAGGACAAAAATTTTCTGAATAAAGGAACGACCATTAGTCAAAATTATTCCTTTATGTGGCCTGAATTTTTGTCCAACCTCTGAAAATAGGATAAAAGGAAAAAAGAAAAAACAATGTAAAAAACGCTAAATGTAAGGTAGATCTAAAGAGTCATTTCGGAAAAATAAAATAAGATTTTAATGTTATGTCACATGAATCAATTTTATTTGTTTAGATTGCAAGAATATCATTACCTGTCTTCTTAAAGAAACGCTATTCGACTTAAATCGTAAGAATAATATAGCCATAAGAATAATTTAACTAAATTATTAAATGATATATCAGTAAAATCAAGAATTCAAAAAAAAATGCTTTTTCAAAATTGCTATACCAATGAAAGGTGGTTCTATTCAAACCTCATTTCATCGACACGACAGTTAAAACATAACAAAATCAATATTTCTTTTTCAAAAGACATTAGTCAATGAAACGCAAATAGGCTATGCTGCAGAACGGTTAATTGTAGTTGATTATTCAGATTTCTTAAATATGTACGTAAAAAGACGTTATTTCTCTGAACTGAAAACAAGCAAATTTCTGACAAAGATATCTTTAGAAATTGCAGTGTATCTATTTAAAAATCTTTTAATTCTAAATTGTGTGAGTCATGAAAATCAATTTCTAAAGTCCATGCAACTTTCGAAACATTAACTTAATACTTGAGTTTGTAACTTCTTAAAATACCACTCGTTTAAAATAAAACAAAGGCATTGTGAAAATGAAACAAGTAGTGATTTTAATAGTGATTGAATCGTAGTTGATTTTATGAGGCGTGGTAGCAGAGTTCAACATTGGAACAGGAAGGTCGACAGTTCGAAACCCTGCCCCACCAAACATCCGCCATGAACTTGGACCTGTGTCATGCTACATACGTTTGGGCCATATAGTCTTCTAGTGGGGAAGCTTCGAAAGTGAATGAATCTGACGCGTCTGTCATAAGCAATCAAATTTACGACGCTCGTCTTAACCCTTTCGCAACTAACGGAGCACATATCTCTCGAGTTTAAAAAAGTTTTTTGGACTGAAATGTTCCATTGGCTAGTGGAAGAATTTCCCATCAGTCCTACCAAGTTTTAAGAGGCAGTTTTCATTTACAGAGCATGATGTCACAACCACAGGTTGCTGCATTGCGGTTTTTTCACAGAGTTGCATCAGCTTCTTTGATAGTGAATGTGTATGCTTTGTTTTAGGAAAATTTCGTTTCAATAAAATTTTAATCCATTTATAAATCTAAATTTCAAAACCTTTTTTTTTGTCTTTACAAAATTACTCAATAAAGACTACTGGGGCATATATCCCCCAGTCATCACTACGGATGGAACATATATGCCCCAGTCCTAAACCGAGGCATGTATTTTTCCTAAAAATTAAACACCTTTGTTTTGTGATTCTAGCGTGTCCTACTTATAGTTCATGCAACCAAAAATTGTTGTGGCATTGAAAGAAAACTCATCGCAAAAGAGTTAAAATAGCCATCTTGAAGTTTCAAAATGGTACTCCAATCTAAGTAAACTGAACCACCCATATACTACATTTAAAATCGTACTAAGTCAAATAATAAAGAAGAAAACTTTAGGAAATTCTAATCTTCACTTCTTTTTAAAACACCTCTAGCAAAGATCATTCCCTAAACTTAGTTTACGCAACAACTTAATTTATTTTTCGTGATTTTAAATTTAGCAACTCGAAGCACAAACATCAAAACTGAAATGCTTATGATAAAGAACTTTTCTTTTTAAGCCTGTAGTCTAGATACTTCCACGGACTCTCAGCACAGTTTTATATGTACTCTTTCAGCGTTAACCAAGCGTAAAAAGATAAATTATTCGATAGTGTCAATGCCAATAACCTAAATTAAGAACGAGGTGTTATTTACGACTTCTTGGGAAAGTTTCGACTTTCACCCTTGACTCGTTCTTTCCTTCCTTTTTACTGTGATGATGCATTGTGAAACACCCTTTAACTAGCTGCGGTTAAGATTTGACAGCAAAATTAACGTTGGATTTTTCACGGCATTGGCCCCTAGAAACGTTTCATGCATACGATTTTGAAACGGAGATAAAGAGTGTTTTCTGCTATTACTCTGATTATTCAGTTATTTCAAAAGAAATTAAGAACTCGGCTTCTTTGATCTCACATTTTCTTGATTTCACTAAAACTGTTGCTGAAGTACATTGAATCTATAGTATAGAGTGTCAAATCAAATTCCTCACAGTGAATTAATGAAGAAAAAATAAATGGTTTATCTTTTTGTTCTTGTTCTGTAGCAATCTCTTTAATATTTCCTATGCTTATATTTGAGAGATATTAAATTCTATTTTAAATATTCTACAGAAGTTATCAATCACCTACAGAAAGAAGACTATTGGATTGTTAGCATGAGAAAGATAGATAAATTGAAATTGTTCCGTACAAAATGTTAAATAAAAAAGTTTTTTGAGAAAGCACCCTATTATTCGTGTATTAAAATTGAGAAAATATTATTTTTACCAATAAACTGGAGGTCAAAGCAAAATCGTAAATATAAAAGCATTAAGTAAATTGGAATTTTAATCACATTCAATAATATATTTTAATTTTTAAGGATTTAATTTTTAAGGCTTAAGAATTTTCTTTCTTTTGCTATGCAAATGAATTTTTAATACAAAATTGCTTAATTTACTTATCGTTATGTTTTCAGTACCTCAAACTTTTACTATTTTTGCTTTTGAAAAACAATTTTCTATACTTTAATTCACTAATAAAAGGCATACCTTTTAAAAATTTCATTATTTTCTACTTTTTAGTTTCTAATATATTTCATAATTCGTCATTATAACCATTTGGAATCTAGTTACTATTTTTCTCAAATTCACTACCAGATGGTGTTTCTAGTTTTAAATCAAAACTAAATAAAAATTAAGCGATTAAGTTCTAAAAATATTACGCAGTTGCATTGTCTTCGGGAACATATGACTGTGCAGAATTTCAAAATTCAAACACATCAGTTTTGTTTTGGTTTCGTTTTTTTGGCACAAGAGCCATTCCTGGCTAAACCCAACATATCAGAAAAAGAGTGAAAATCAACTACTAAATTCCATTTTCACAAACATTAAACAAGATGCATGAAAGCGTGTAAAATAAGCATTTATTTATGCAGAAATTACATCTTTAAATGAACATTCAGTTTTTTAAAACAAAAATTAAAAATTTTGCACCAAGCATTAATTGTTATATTGTACAATTAAAAAATTGTTACATTACATTGAAAATACATTGTAATTTTCTGCTCTGCAAGTTTTAAAAACTCAATGTCTTCATCCTTTATTTTCGAAAAGTCATTGATCTTGTTATGATTAGTTCTCTCTATGTCCACAGTTCTTGATTGTAGCTTATTTTTTTCTTAAGTGGTCCTCACAATTTTCTACGCTGATCTTAAAACACTGAAATAATGATTAGTGTAGCAAAAATTACCTATGCAAAAATTTAACATTTTCATAGTACTTATACAGTTTCTCAAGCAAAAGCGAACAAGAAGCAATTATTTCTAGATCAATTTTTACCCAATGCAATTCATTTTACTTTGTAATTGCGTTGATTTTTAAATAAAGTGCACGGTTAGGAAAAATTCATTTAGTCGATTAAAAGTAGTTCTTAAGCCCCGAGAAATATAAAGTATTCTCCGAATAACTAGGAGCATTTCAATTCAATTCATGAAAACAAAATCAAATCTAGGAAATTCTTCACTTATCATTTTCGAAGATTGGTAAGGGAAATGATCTTCTGAAAACTGATAGGGAATTAACTTCATAATTTTTTAGCTATTGATCTTTGCAGCGTATAATAGAAGCCACATTAATTTTACACACTTTCTACCCAATTAGGAAATTTATCGTAAAATAAAGTAAATTAATAATTCCTAATTTTCAAATTAACGAAAAAGTCAGGTAGCTTCGAAGATTATTCAACATTGCAAAGTGGAAAATATTAACGAAGTTAATTATATAGTTTATAATTGCTGCTAAGTAAGATTATTATATATATTTTAACCATTGTATGACTTTGATGTGCATCATCCTATTATTTTATTGATTCAATTTATTTTAAAATATATATGTTGTTTATTATAAATTTCTTTCCCCAGTTATTTAAGATATAAATTACTAAACCAATTATTTTTAATAAATATAAACAATCGGCCAAATAAAATCCAACTTTTTCCTCTAACAATTATTATTTAAATAATCCATAAAATTAATAAAATTTACTTCGGTTGTAAATAATGAAATATAAATAAATTAATTGAAAACAAATAAAATAGAGCGTTAATACTTTTTGTTTTAAAACTACTGCTATATATAGTAAAATTACTATTGTTTCTCTGGCTTAGAAAGGTAGACCACTTAAGGAATTTAGTTTTGATCAATCTGCATTAATTAGATGTTCTTTTTTCCCAAAGTACTCCAACTCCAAATCCGAATCTTTAGTTCTCTCCAGAGGCAGGAAGAGTCATCCTCAATCATCTTGACGCTTTTCTGAATAGAAAAATCAAGATTTCTGAATCTTGGAGAGATCAGGAGGCCAGCTTTGATTAAGTGTCTACTCGCACCTTCCTTTCACTTGGAGCTTTTGCAAGAGCACAGCGCTTTAAATTCCCGTTAAAAGATATTAATCTTAGTTCATCAAAATTTATGCGAAGCGAACGGTATAGGCGTTGATAATTTAGCGTGTCTTGAAATTCCTTTCATGTTTGGCAAGTTCTGGTCCATAATTGATGAAGTACCTTGTCCATCAAAGCGGACTTTAAATGCTCAAGGCAACGAGCTCAACTCAAAAGTTGCCAACTCTGTTTAGAAATGAATTAGCTGTCAAAATCTTTTTACCCCACGAAACGAGATTTTCCCTTGAGACTTCTAAATTCTTTTTCTAAGAGCTCTAACCCCCACCATATTTCGCACCGTAATTGAATAGATAGGCTATTTCATGTCTTAGCCCTTACCATCCCTCTTTTTACATTTTAGTGCTACGGCAAGACCATTTTCCGGCGGCTTTTTAAAAGAACGGAGGAGGAGGAGAAGTTAAAAACAACAAAGAAAAAAGTTTTAACTCGACTCTGTAGCGGGGAGGGAAACATCTGCTTCATTTCCGTAAGTGGCCAGTGAAGATTATTGATAATGAATTATGAACAAGAAGGAGATGCTATTATTTTGGAAAGGCTAGGTATATGCGATTTAACTGAGGGCTGCTGCTTTTGTTTTTATTTAAAGGATGCCCTACCCTCCCTGGTGGGAGAGAAAGTGATTTCTGATTTATTACAAGTTTAATGGAATAACCCACTACACAGCCACCCTTTTGTTTTTACCTTTGCGGTGCTTCAAAAAGACAAAAATGTGTGCGCGCGCTCCCTAGAAATTAGTTCGGAGGAGAAAAAGAGTGCGCTGCTCCTATAAAAAAAGGAGCAATGTGAAGGAGAGAAAGAGGAAAAAGTTAAGCAGCAAAATTTGATGGATGTTTGCTTAATACTAACATCGTGATATGCCTAGGCAGAAAATGGAAGGATCCATCATGTTGTGATTTATGGTACTACTGATCGCTCAGTACAACTCTGGTGATTCAGAAATGCATTTATTTATCAAGACTGATGTATATTTATATACAATACTTATTTTCCCCATATATATTTTTTATTATATTCCCTAATTCTTTTTTTTACTTCGTCTTTTTCGACTTGATGGTTTTAACCTGGGATAAGCGATGACGTATTTTAAGTTCAAACTCAGGTGAAAGAGGACGAAGGGTAAAAGCTTTAAAAAATCTTTTAGTAAAGTCAAGAGAAAGTGGGGCAGTTATATAAATTTCATGGTTGGAGCGATTATTTAAATTGTTTGCAACTAAAATATGATGGGTGCTCTTTTGAAATATGAATTAATACGATTATTAATTTTAAAAGACGCCATGTTCAAACAAATGGCCCCAAACTTTAACAAAAGCGATCTCTTCCGTTTGCGGCAAGCCAAATGTGATTAATGATGTTTGTTTTTCTTCGAAATTCTCTAAAATTCCCCAGATTTATAAGTCATTTTCTAACTTTTATAATTAATTTTCAGATCTTTACACGATACTAATTGCAGGTAATTTCTTTCCGTTAACTATTTAACTTCAATGCATCGATATAACAACTTACTCACTAAAATGTATCTCTTTAAGTGGTGTCTATCTTCCTAAGTTTTTAGATTTATTTAATGGGCAATCTATTGAATTCTTAAAAATCAATAAAAAAAGGTAAGTTTTACTAAGACTTAGGATGATGATGCTAATCTTACCTGACGCAAGATCCTTTCTAGGATAAGCTGCTCCAAAACCTGGTTTTTATATAGAATCTAGGTTTGGAATCACTAAAATTTGTGGTAAGAACTAATAGAGTAAAGGTAGATAGTGATTAAACAGAATTAGCCGAAATTATAGCAGAGTTTATTGCTTGTGTAGAAGGAAGGGATTCAACAACTTGTGTTGAAACAGAGTTCAAAACTTGTAGAGGTGAGGAAGTCCAAAATTTGGACTGTGCACCAGCATATTTTTCATTGCTGTTGTTCTCTGAATTCGATTTTTTTTACTCTTTTTCTTCTGTTTTGTTACTGTTGTGAAACAAGTAAGTTGATATTGTAATGAAATTTCGTTGAGAGAAATGTTGAAACTATATATTTTGTGCGAACTTTGCAGCCTTTTTAAATGATAGTTCGGCAAGTGACCGCTACACCTTTGTCAGAAAATCCCTCAAGGAACTCGTACTCAGGGAAAAAATAACATTTCTTCGGAAATTACACCACCGCAAGTGTTCAAATATTTATGATTAGTGACTGTTACAGGGTAATTTTAGGGAGTAGGAAGGACTTTTTCTGAACTGAAGAAATGGTGTTAATAAGTAAATCGTCTGATTTATGTTTCTTTTCTGATTCCGAGTTTCCAGCTATAATATTTAGGGCTTTCTGTATTGCGAATGGTGAAAGCAAATTAAGTCTGTTTTTTGGGCGAGAAATAATTTAAATTCGTACATATTCTGATAAAATGTTGGTAATCATGTATGATGACGAATTTTAGTCTCTGTCAGGCCGACAACAATGTTTATAGGGAGACAAATAAGGTAATACCCAAGCAAAAAGGAAAGACCCTCGGCGACAAATTAACGGTGCAGATAAAATCATGACAATATCTACGATTTTTATGTTGAAAATACAGGGTGTACACAAATGAAGTGACTCATTTCAAAAATTAATAAAACAAAACCTAAAAATTTTGGAACTACGGTTTTTTTTTAAATTAGAGTGCATCTCAAAACGCTTTTTAGATAGGTAACATACGATTTCGGTGGTCTAGAGAGTCGTAAATTACTGGAAATCAAAAATCTGTTTAGAGCCATTATCTGAGAAAATATTAAAACTGAAAGAAAAATAAAAACATGTATTTGTAGGGGAATTTTACGCTCTTTAATTTTTTAATTAACATGCAGTGTAAAAACTGAAGAGTTTTCGTGATATTCAAGAAAAACTAAAAAAAGAAACCAGAAAACACGCATCGGCTTTTGCTGATCGATAGCTATTGAGTACAGAATTTTCTCGCTGTTACAAATTTAGAACGGCGTAATGCCACGTTACCTATCTGAAAAGAACTTTTGAGATGCGCTCTTATTTTAAAAAAAAAACCGTAATTCCACATTTTTAGGGTTTTTTTATTATTAATTTTTGAAATGAGTCACTACATTTGTGTACACCCTTTTCATTCAGTATGTATGGCTATGCACTTACATTTTCTTTTTTAGCTAGGGGTTTCACTACGATTTCTTCATCTTGCATGTCCTCAACAATTCCCACAAATTGTTTTGTGTGCTTATTTACCACAAACTTAACTAAAACCTACTTTTCAATGTTGATACAACTCTGCACAGTACCGTTTACGGGTACAGGACGATGCACTTGGCCAAATTTGAGCACCTCATCTTATATTATTTAATTTCCTCTCAGACAATTATTTGCGTTTTTATTGGTAAAAAATCGTTCAATTGCGTGTGCCGGTGATAAGTGAAAAAACTTATAACGGCGTGTCGTTTTAAGTATTTGTCATGGACAGGAGTACTTAATGAGGTAGTGTAAAAGGTTTTGAAATCTACCCATCGAAATGGGCTTTTTTAAGTCTTTGTTTCAATGTTGCTCTGTCGGGACAACTGGAATTATCAGATGGTCGCTGTTGTTGTCTGTAAGTAGGTGGCATTTCTTCGATAGTTTCATTTGGGTCATAGTCTATTGCTTCTTCGGATTCAGTTGAACCTATCTCAGTCTAAGCACTATTAGTTATTGGTTTTTCTATTGTTATGGATTCAGATTTTAGGTATAGAGAGAGGGATTTGATATTTTCAGTAGTTTCTGTGCGTTCGCCGCCTGTGTAGGAACAGAATCTTTATCAGCTTGCATTGAAAATAGTTTCATACTTTAAGAGGAGATTTTTTCCAAAACTTTAATGGAAAAAATGTATGAAGAATATTCGTCTTATCCGTTTCTAGCTCGTGTTGTTTTGGGATATTTTTCTTCTTTTGATTGACAGTTTTAACATTAAGAATTTGTGAAGTAGAAATTGGAGGATTAACTATAAAAGAGGGCGATTTAGAATTTTGGTAAGTAATCATAATGTCATTCGCTGCTTGTTTCGAAATTGTTAACCTGCATGAGTGCAGAATTCAGGACTTCAAACGGAGTTTTCCATAATTTTGGCACTCTTCCTGCGTATTTCTTCGTTCCCCTCAGGGGACATCTTCTTTAGGTGTGACGGGATTCACGACCCCAAGGTACCCTAGTGTCTGTTCTCATTTCGAGTTTTTCCTCCTTTTTGAGTTTCAACTTCTTTCTTCCTTCCCTCGAGGGTAGGCGAGGGAGCTCTCCATGAGAAGCTGTCGCCGCTGTGTTTGCTTCTCATGGACAGCACTATACCCCCACGTGTTGGCCGTGAGTGGCGACCCATTAGATGGGTGGTACATTTAGGTCCCCGGTGTATCAGTCGCCGATATTCCAGCCATTTGGTTGGCCTTCTTAAGGGGATGAAGCGAAAGGGTCATTCTCTGGGGCTTGGCGTTAAGGGTGGTCAACGTTCCTGGAGGTGACTCTGAGCGTATAGGTCTTGACTAGCACTAGGGTAAGTGCTGAGGCTGGGATTTCCCAGAGCCAGCTACTGCCTTCCCTTGTTGGACTCCGTGGTGAGCAGTGCCGTTGGGTCCCGAATAATATTTCTACTTTTAATGGGTCCTCTTAAGAAACCTCTCTTCAGTGGGCGACATTCTTTTCTAACTTTTGACACTTTCTTTATTATTAAACGTTTAACTGAAAAAATGAGAATTTTTCTAATGTTTCTCCTTTTCTCGTTGAGAAGGCTATCACTGGCAGTGTTGGCATTGTTAAATCAACCAAACTATTGCTCTCAGGTGACTTGCTTGTTGAGGTTGCTTCTCGCAAGCAAGCACAACAAATTTTGAGTATGCGTTCAATTTCAAATATTCCCGTTTCTGTCCAAACACATGAGACCCTTAACGCCTCTAAAGGCGTCATTATCTGTGGAAGGCTCCTCAATCTCCCCATTGAGTAAATCACACAGGAATTAAATGGTCAAGGTGTTAAAGATGTGCGGCGTATTAACATTCGTCGAGACGGTGAACTTGTGCCTACCAAACATTTCATATTGACGTTTAACACACCTAGATTGTCGGAATTTTTAAAGGCTGGATACGTTCGATGTTCCGTAAGACAATATATTCCCAATCCATTACGGTGTTTTAAGTGCCAGCGTTCTGGCCACTCAAAGGCGAACTGCCGAGAGGGACTCTTACTTGCGCCCGTTGTGCTGTGGCTGTCCACGAGAGCACTGATTGAACGGCCGTTGAAAAATGCGTCAATTGTCAAGGTAAGCACACTTCTTTCACGCGTTCCTGCCCTAAATGGAAGCAAAAGAAAGAAGTTGTTGTTACCAAGTATAAAAACAACATTTCATTTCCTGAAGCTCGACGACTAGTTAAAGCCCAGACACCACCCGATGGTATGAGTTACTCTTCTGTCGTCGAAAAAATCATCCAGTCTACCTGCCCACGCATTTTCCTCACTTTAATCATGTCGTCACTATGTCTAATTTCCTTTCTATCTCCAAACCTCCTAAACCTGTAGCAATATCTCATCCCTATCTGGCACTGAAAACGGAAAAAACTTGCCTCAAACAATTTCTCAAATATGTGAAGTTCCGACAGCTTCACAAGATTTATCTGGATTTAAATTAGTAAAAGAAAAGAAAAAACCCAAAAAATCTTCTCAAGCTCAATCTGCTAACAATAACAAAGTAAAACACAATATTGCCTCAAAAATTTGGAAAACATCGCCAAGCAAAGCCCTGTTTAATTCAATAAAAGCTCACCACAAAGACAATACTAACAATGCAACATTTGCCAAAATTACTAACACTCCTTCTGATTCGAGTCAAGGATATTCCTCAGACACTGATTCAGACATGGGTGTCAACAGTGCCCTCAGGTCTCAAAACATCAGAGGAACAGGGCAAGATCGCAATCTGAAAAGTCCCGGAAGTTTAAACAGGCTAAACGTGGACTGTCTCAAAAGGATCTCCCTGCCAAATTTAAAAAAATCTTCTCGCCACAATTCCGTAGCTTTGGGACTCTCTGATCGGGGTATAGTCCACAAGGACCTACCGTCCATTTTTGGTGGCCTACTCTAAGTCCCCGATCTCAAACTTCATCCATCAGAGGAGGATGAAGAATTTGCAGATGAACTGCGATGCGTCAGAAACTCCACCTTGTGTTCCTCCTTCTAATCCTCCAACACTCTCTTATTGTGTACTTTCATTTCTTAGAACTGTCGTGGCATTTTTGTCCAAATTACAGGACCTGAAAGGTTTCATTAATTTCTTTAATCCTGTTTGCATTGGACTTCAAGAAACCTTCTTGTCGTCCGATATCCGTCTCAGACTACGTGGCTATTACTGCGTTAGGAAGGATGCTGCCACTAGAAGTAATCACTCTGGCGGTGTATGCATCCTTACCTCTAACCTGTATCCTAGCAAACATCTTACTTTATACACTTCTTTGCAGGCTTGTCTCTTCAAGTTCATGCTCGAACTTTAGTTACAGTCTGCTCTGTTTATTTGCCACCTCACAATGTCATTAGTCAACAGGACCTCTACACTTTAGTGGGCCAGCTTCCTACACCATTTATTTTGTTAGGCGATTTCAACGGACATAGTACTTTGTGGGGTTCGAATGTTACAAATTCTCGTGGCAGACAGATAGAACGGTTAATTTCCAATAACTGTCTCTGTCTGCTCAATGAGGATGAGAAAACGTACTTCCACGAACCCACACGCACCTTCCATAGTCTCAATCTGGCCATTTGTACTCCTACTCTTCTACCGTTGCTGAATTTCACCGTCGGAAGTGATATCTGTAACAGTGATCACTTTCCCATAATAGTCTCCTTTGCTGATAGTGGTGGTGCGATTCAATATCCTCCACGGTATCTATTCCAGCGGGCAGACTGGGGTAATTTCATGCAACTGGTAGATATTACTGAGTCTATGGTCAGTACTGCAAACCTGACGGAAGCAGTACAAAATGTCAGAGTGTTTAATAAACGCCGCAAACAATACCATTCCTAAAAGTTCCCCACGGATAAGGAGATTCCGTAGACCGTGGTGGAATGAAGCTTGTCATGACAGCCACAGGGAGGAAAAGAAACTGTGGAACATTTTAGGAGGCATCCGACGACAGAAAATCATGTCGCATTTAAGCGTGCCAAAGTCCTTGCTCGTCGCATACACCGTCGTAGTCCAAGGGAATCTTGGATTAATTTTGTTTCATCCATCACATCCTCCATTCCTAGTAAGCAGTTAGAGAAAAAGGTCAAGGCTGCTAATGGGAACTATCGTGAATTTTCCTTTCCTGTTTTAGATGCCAGAAATGTGACTCATTCCGCCCTATTAGACATAGTTAATACTCTCGGGCATGCAGTCGCACAAGTTTCCGTAACTGATTGTTATAGCCCTGACTTTGTGGCGATTAAGGATCGCGTGGCGCGAATGCCTTTGCGTTTTACTGCCCGCATTACCCTATCATACAATTCTGAGTTCAGGATGTTTGAGTTGGAAATCGCCTTGTCTCAGACACATGACACCAATCCCGGTGCAGATGGAATCACGTATAATATTCTTCACCATTTGAATACCACTTCCCTTTCCCATCTGTTATATTTATTTAACAGAATTTGGACTGAGCAGAAGTACCCTTCACAATGGCATGAAGCTATTGTGATTTCTATCTTAAAACCTGGCAAAGATCCATCCAATCCTCTACACTACAGGCCAATTGCTCTTACGAGCTATGTATGCAAGACTTTTGAACGCATGGTCAATGCTCGTCTTATCTTCGAATTAGAGAAACAAGGATGCATTCCCTCGTTGCAGAGTGGTTTCCGCAGAGGACGGTCTACTTTTCACAACCTCGGCTTGCTGGCAACTCAAATATGCCAACGCATTTGTTAAAAGGAACCATCTTGTCTCTATATTCTTTGATATAGAAAAGTCATATGACCGTGCATGGCGCTATGACATACTTTCGACACTTTTTGACTTTGGTTTAGGGGAAATTTACCCATTTTTTAAAAAACTTTTTATCTTACCGGACCTTTCGAGTTCGTATGGGGAACTTTTACTCTGATCATTTTATTCAAGCTGAGGGTGATCCTCAAGGAAGCGTCCTCAGTGTAACTCTTTTTATCGTTCATCTTAGTCAGATTCTCAGTCATTTGCCATCTTCTGTTCATGGAAATCTCTATGTTGATGACCTTCAAATATCTTGTCAAGGTAGCAACATGCATTTAATAGAACGGCAAGTGCAAAATGCAGTTAACAAGCTGGTAGCTTGGTGTGACAAGAATGGACACAGCATCTCTCCCGAAAAAAGTCGGTGCGTCCAATTTTGCAGGAAACGAAACCTTCACTTCGATCCTGTTATTTCTATACGAAATGCTGCTATTCCTGTTGTGAACGATATATGGTTTTTGGGAGTCATTTTCGATCGGAAACTCACCTTCCTTCCGCATATTCTACATTTGCGTTCTTTGAATAGTCTGAAGGTTCTCTCCGAAACATCTTGGGGTGCCGATCGAAACTCCCTACTCCGTATTTACCAGGCAGTGGATTTTGCCCAGCAGTTGGATTTTGAGGAGGACTTAGATAATTTGATTCCTGTTCTGATTCAAAACCAGGATGTCAAAACGCTTATTCTAGGAGATTTTAATGCTAAATCCCCAATATGGGGACCAACTCAATCGGATAAGAGAGGTGACAGACTTATGGACCTTATTAATCAGTTTGATCTGACCGTCGTAAATGACAATAACTCCCTACCATCTTTTGTGGGACATGCTGGCAGGAGCTGGATAGATCTTTTACTTATTAAGAATTTTGGAATTAACGGGATTTCGGATTGGAAAATAGATGACCGTACTATGTTTAGCGATCATCAGATCATGGACTTTTTTCTGTCACCTGATTCAACTGAGAGAAGTTTTAGGACAACGAAATGGTCCTTGGACAAAATCGACTTTTTTGAATTTAAAATGTATCTTAGAAAATTCCTTGATAAATGCAATGAGCAAAGCATTGATTTTGAAGAAAGTATTGAATATATACAAAACGATTTAATAGAAATATGTTCCAAGACCAAAAGAAAATCTAAAAATAAAGTTAAAAAAATGCTATCTGGTGGAACATAGATTTGGCGATTCAACGTAGTAAAACTCGTGCACTCAGACGCAGGTTCCAAGCTACCAGAGTTATGGCTTTACGAACCAAAAGACAGATCATTTACAAATTAGAATTGGCAAAGTATACAAGGTCAATCCTTGAGGCTAAGAAGAATTCATTCAGAAATTTTTTGAAAAGTATCGTCAAAACAAACACTTTCGACTCATTTTATCGGCTTATTAAAGACAACTTTAATCTTCTTGGAGATCTGAAATGCATTGAATTGGCGGATGGGAATTTTACCACAACCTTTAAACAAAGTATGCAAACTATTCTTTTCTATCATTTCCCCCCACTTGATCATCTGCAACCTCGCTTTGTCTCCTTTAGCGATGACTTTCCAGCGGTTTCTCCTGAAGAGTTAAAAATGGTTCTAAAAGACATCAGCCCAAATAAAGCACCGGGTATTGATGGCCTGACGCACGGTGTAGTGGGTGAGATGATTTTAACTGACCTGGTTCGATTCACAAATATTTTAAATACATGTTTTGAAAGAGGGATCTTTCCAAAATGTTGGAAAGTGACAAAAGTGGTACTTATACCCAAAGAAGGCAAAGATCTGAGCCAACCGTCTTCCTACAGACCGATTTGTTTATTGCCCACTTGGGGCAAGATCTTGGATAAGGTCATTACCCAAAGACTTGTCTACGAGTTGGAAACGGGCCAAAAACTTCACCGTAATCAGTATGGCTTCAGAAAGGGGAAAAGTACGGCATTGGCTATGGACCACTTTCTTGAATTTGTCAAAAATGCAAAGACTTCTAAGTTAGTTCCTCTTGCGTTGTCACTTGACATGTCCAACGCTTTCAATTCAGTCAATTGGGAAGATATTATCGACTGCTTGATTGAAGATGGGATCTCACCTTATCTGATTAATATCATAAAAGATTTTCTTTCTGAAAGAAAAATTATAGACAGAGAAAATAATATTGAATACTTTTATTCTAAGGGTATTCCACAGGGCTCATCCCTTCGTCCCGTACTCTGGCTTGCCATCGCGGACAGACTTCTTAGGAGATTTGAGGCTTTGGGGGATAAAAACCCATATCTCCACTGCACTATGTTTGCAGACGATATTCTACTCTTATCGGCTGAAACAGCGTCATATAAATTTACCCGTAATCTTGAAGCACCCATTAGAGTCATTGAACCTTGGGCCAGAGACTTTGGTTCGGCTATAAACCCTACAAAATCCAAATTTATTGTCTTTCCAATTAAGAGAGAAATTACTCATATACCTAAGCTAAAAATCAACGGTAAAAATGTTAAATGTGTCAAGATCTTAAAATATTTAGGAATCTCATTTGATATCAGACTTAACTGGCTTTCCCACTTTGACGAAATTAAAAAAAAGGTAATCAATTTACAGAGTAAGATCAATCGTCTGTCTAGGGCAACATGGGGAGCGGCCCCCCCCCCCTGTTGTTAAGGAAATTTATAAAGTGGCTATAGAGAAACTAATATTATATGGTGCTGAAATTTGGTACGATGGCACAGCGAGATGAAATAAGAAAGTCTTACAGATACAGAGGTTGGTTGTTTGGTTGTTTGGGGTTTAATGGCGCAAGAGCCATTTTTGGCTAAA
>BGPR01000006.1:5850028-5933983 GCA_013235015.1 Araneus ventricosus | reverse complement strand
TCGATGTACTTCGTTCGGTGCGTATTGCTGGCTTGGCGGCTAGTATATTACACCGAAACCTCTACTTGTAGTCACTACCACCATTCCGAGGGAATGGCCTCTCTAAAGGGAATTTTTGCTTGGGGTACAAAATACTTATTTAAATAATTCCTAATTCGTTATTTTCTGATAAAACTAATTTAAAAATTATCAAAAGAAAAAAAGTGCTTTATGTCAAAATTTCTCTCTCCTTTTTTTTTTTTTTTTTAGAAAAGGATAAAATTTTTTCTGCTTATGTAGTCTCTTGGTCTTGGAGATCCTTTTTCAATTTTTTTTTTTAATTGTAAAATATATCCCTAATTGTTCGTCAAGTGTAGGAAAGCAATGATATCGTCAATTTTCCTAAAGTGTTGAGCTGAAGTTTCATTCCCTGCAGTTGTTGTCAGAGGTTCTAATCGGCACCTGAAAGACAAATGGTGTATTAAAACCGGTGAGTTCAGAATTCACTTTCTCTTCATTTGGAAAGGAATGATCAATATCTGATTTCCAGTTGTTGTTTTGTGTATAATTTCTTGTTCTTTCTTCCTCCATTTCTCTTAATGTGCGCACGGTCGGAGAAACGAAGAATGTAATTTTATTGAAGGGTGAACGCTACCAACCCGATGGGTTAGGTGGCCGTATTAATAGAGGTTATTTTAACATTATGTCTATGGGAAAGGTTCCGCGCCGAACAAAAAAAAATGACCGTCGTGACTACTATGTTCCATTCTTGTACCAATACAGATACTTAATTTTACCTAATAATTCCGCCGAAAAGTGAGTCAAACAGTCGATGGAAAAAAACAAAAATATTTTCACCCGCCTTGTTGATCTCTTAGGTGCCGACGAAGGCAGTGACAAAATGGATGATTAACTTGTCTTGTCAGTTATTCATCAATGTCAAATGTGATGCGCTACAAGCCAGATGGACGACTTATGAAAAGGATTTTTTCATTCTGTTGACTTAACTGTTAATGAGTCCTCAGATTCGGACACAAAACCTTATCTCGACCGTTTACTACATACTAACTTTAAGATGAGATTAAATTATTGGGTTCCTTGATACCCTGCTCTCAACATCTCCCGACAAAAGATTTTGCCAGGGAAAGTCTTAATTTCTTGGACGAGAGGCAAGGACGGGGTCACCGACGGGGAGACATTGCCCCTTCCTCTCATACAGTGCTTCCCTGGGACCATTTTTCATACCCATCATCATATTTGACTTTGTGACTTCGACACTTAATATCTAGATTCCTAAATTTTTTCGAAAGTACTTCAGTGGAAATTTGAGGTAGACAAGCTAAAAATTAATTATTTTTAAGGGTATGATAAAGAATCAAGTACTAAAACTCATAGAGCCGTGGAACAGATTTCACCTCAGAAGGCTGTCGCATTTGTGGAAGTGCTCAAGAGCTGCGTTTGTACGGAAACAATGAACATATTCACCATTCATCGGTTGTTTCAGGACTTTTAAAAACAATTGGTCTCGACCCCAAGTGGGGTTGCTAGCATATTGACAGTGTGTGTGTGTGTGTGTGTTTTTATTTATTTATTTATTTCCCAGATCAGTCGGTAAACAAATTCAGAAAGCTATATTAAACATTTCATAGAAAATTTCCGATTTTAATTCTTTTTTGCATTAATGCTTTATTGGGTCGTCTCTTTTTTTTCCTACTTATTTTTAGACTGTAGTCACGACATTTTTCCCGCATTAAAGGAACTAGGAATGGAAAAGTTTAAGAAACTTTCGTTTAGAAAGTTTAAATTCGTTAGTTCGTTTTTCTTTGAAGACTAAAACATAAGAATCAGCTGTGGTACGAGGTTTGCTTGTGAGCTTACAGAAGTTACGTCTGCGTGGACACTCTACTGTGGATATATGTTTTTATTTTATTAAACTGGACAGGTATCAATTCAACCTCATATGATTAAAATGAAATGTATAAATACTTTAAATCTATCACTGGCTGAAAGAATTTTTGACTAATAAAAAGTAGAAGGCAGTGTTTTCGGAAGTGTCGTGTATTTCAACGTTTGCAAAATACGAGTATCTTTGCTTGCTCGTTTCCAAACAAGCAGGTCGCTTTTAGACGTGCGCATTCCTACATAACTTTTACATATATAATTAAGAACTCGGGGAACAATAAGTAAAATATTGGAGTAAGTTTTACACTCTATAGCGAAAGTATAAGAGTAACATGGATACAAGTTAGTATATTAAACAACATATGTTATAGTCGACCACTTAACCATTCAGTAACTTCATCTAGGGGTGAATTAGTGACAGAAGAATATTGTATTTTCCAGTGGCGGCTATTGGGAGGAGGGAAGAGCGGGGGGAGAAACAAAAAATTGTTATAGACATGAGGCACCCCAGTATGGAGTGCAGGGGTGGCTCAGGGACCAAGGGTGGGTCCACTAGTATTTTCTATTGCCCCTGTCAGGAAAAAAATTTTTGTATCCCTTTTAGGGAAAAAATTTTACAGGGGTGATCTAGTTGCTAAATAATAATCTGTCTGGGATTAATTTCGTACACTCATCCTCAGGAGATCATATCCCCCACAATCAGACAATCAGGCCCTCGTCCGTTAATCTATATGCATTCAGGGGGGGGGGGTAGGCAACAAATTTAGTTACAAAATTAGCTATTGTTTCTGACAATGTTTTTTTTTTAATTCTAGTTTGGCAGTTGGAGATGAAAATAGAAAATTTGATTTTCCTCAAAAGTGATGTGTGGTGAGGGCGTCTCCAGATACTAATCGAATATTTTCCATTAGTTTTAATTGCATAAATTATGCTGACAATTAATTATAATTTTAAATTAAGAAGTAAATGTTTTTTATATAAAAAACATATTAAAATAATTTTTACATTAATTTGAAAATTTCTGCCTGTTTGGTCAAAATACTACGATCCTAAACTTTTACCAATCAATTTAATTTAAGAGCATCAATAACTATGAAAAAGTCGGATTGCAAAATAGTATTTTGGAAATATTTTATGAACATAACGCACCTAATGGATTTTCCGGTATTTTAATAGTCATAGATGTTTCACTGCAAGATGTAATCGCAAAACCAGAAAAATCCTTTTTTTAAATTTATTCTATACAAACACGACTTTAATTTTTCACTAATTAAGAATTTTCATGTCTCTGATTTTTCAACATTTGCGAACAAAAGGCCTTCTTTGCAATATCTTTCTTCCGCGAGACACTTACATTATATAATCAATTTTTATTCCTTTGGAAATAATTTTTATATCGAGAGTTAGTCTACAGATGGCGCTGCTGTATGATGTGCAGACTACGATTGTTTACATCTGTTTTTTCCCCGGCAGCCGAACCACGTGCGGATGCTGAGCTTTTTAATATCTGTTCCCAGGATCCTGTGGGAAATGTGTTGTTACAAAGTAATTAAAATTTCCATGATAAAAAGTCTTAGCATCTTGAAATTCTTATCCAAGAATGAGTTAAGCACTTTTCAGTAAATATCATTTCACTGAAGAGTTCTTTCATAAACACCAAATAAAGCATCATTGTTGGCCCAGGAATTGGCCTTAATTTGATACATATTAGTCATATTTCGCAGAAACCCCCACTTGTTGGATCGTTAATTGGAAACTGATAATCATTTTCTATCTGGACATTTTTCCAGTGAATTGTATGCAATGCATTGGATTATATTTAAAAAAATGTATTGATTATATATAAATTCTATATTAAATTTAATTATATATTTTATATATACTTCTATTTATTTTCTTAATTATATATTAGAATATATGCATCTATGCAATTAATGGGTACTAACATTCCTCATTAAAGTCAACTTGTTTTTAAAGAAGGGCTGTCATTTGCTCAGCTGTATCAAAATAGGGTAAATGCTCCAGTTTTGGCCACCTTAAGAGAAAATTTGAAATGGAAATTTCACAGTGGGTGACTGTTTAAAGCATATTAAATCATACCTATACTATCCTTTAGCAAATTTTATTGGCTTTCTGCTAGTTATAACATTTTTGAGAAGAAAATTTTAGATTTAGAGTTATGAATTTTTAAATAAATTAACCCCATTTGCACCAGTTATGGCCACCTCTATGCACCAGTTTTGGCCACACTAATATTATACTTTTAATGGACATTTTAATGAATTTTAAGTAAAAATAAATAATTTTTTATGCAATATATATTTTAGTACATTATTTTCTGTTATTTTAAATGTGATTTTTTTGAGGAATTTATAAAGATGTGTAATAAAGTTTACCTAAGCTGATTTTTGCTGCAGATTTCAGTTTTTTAAAAAAGAAACAGGAATGCAGAAAACAATAATTTAATTTGGTTGATAAAATACAAACTATATATACTCGTATATATTTTTTTTGATAAAATATGAAACAAAAAATGGGGAGAGAAATAAACTTGCATTGCAAAAGCATAGATTATTTTAAAAAATCTTATAAATAAAGAATTTGCATTATTATACTCACTAACAATATCCACAAATATGTATTTTTATAGTTTTTAATTGCAACATTAATCAAATTCATCAGAATCATTTTTAAAATTGGAACAATCTATGCATATAAAAGAATATTCCTCATCACTCGAATCTGGTTCCTCAAGTTGAAATTTTCTAACATAAATGTGAGGTAAACATTCAAAATGGAGATGTTTTTGACATTCCATTTTGAATGGCCATAACTGCATTACCAACTTTAGATGGTAACAAAATTTTTTTATGGAAATGCTACCTGCTTTTTTACTTTTAATTGGAGCCATTACTATGTAAAATGAAAACAAACCAAACTAAATTAGTTACTTTTATTTTAGAAACAAAACTAAATCAGTTACTTTTATTTTGGAAACAAAATTTAAATCAGTTACTTTTATTTCAGAAACAAAGCTATATCAGTTACTTTTCATTTTAGAAACAAAACTAAATCAGTTGCTTTTATTTTAGAAATAAAATTAAGTTAGTTGCTTTTATTTTAGAAACAAATTAGTTGATTTTATTTCATCCAGATATTCTTAAATTTATGTAATAGCTAAAAACACAATAATGAAGTTATGTGGCCAAAACTGGCACATATAGTAAATTTAATGTACCAGTTTTGGCCACCATCCATTTAATCTTAAAAATAATTACTTTTTATATGAAATCAGAATAAAAAGAAAGCTTACCTCATAAACCTTAAGGGTAATCAGTTTTATATTAATCATTTAATTCTGAGAGCTTTATGATGAAAAACTGCAAATACTTGTTCCTTAACAAAAACCTTAACAGTTGTGAGTATACAATACATGATCATGCATTTAATTTTTTTACATGTCACATGTTTGAGAAAAATGAACCAATCAGATTTAAAATAGTAAAATAAGGATTGCTTAAAGTGTTGGAATGCTTATTATTGGCTAATTTGAAATTACTGGTTAATTATTGGAAAAATAGATCCAATGTGGCCATAACTGATGCAGTGGCCAAAACTGGAGCATCTACCCTATTACTTAAAGTCTGTCCTGCTGAGCTACCAGATTTAATAGCACTGAAATTAAATCATGAATTACTGTATTTATTTCATCAAAAAATTTTAATTTGCTTCTTTTTTTTCAGTTCCTCCTCATGACAAATGCAAATTGTATTGCAAGATTAATGAATCCTCCTCTTATTTTGTTCTCCGTGAAAAAGTCATTGATGGTACACCATGTGACTTAGGTTCATTTGATATATGTGTAAATGGTAAATGTGAGGTAAGATACATTAAACTTCATATTTCTTATTTTTTAATTGTAACATAAAATTATTAAAATTATGAATTTTTAATTCATTGTTTCTTTCTTAATATTTTGTGGTTCTAATTTTTTTAAACTTTTACTGCAGAAACTTTCCTTTTTCACACTTTCCTTTTCATTATGCTATAAAATTTGTATTGCTAAACTTTGTTTTATGCATTCAATATCTTTTTTTCGGAGTTCATAAATAAAAATGAAGTAACTTTTAAAGTTGTGTTAATTATATAAAATCGAAATTGCATTGCATTGTTCTTGAAATGTGTTTAATAATATTCAAAATAGTTGTATAAATGATGGCACTAGTCATAACTCAAATTGACATTTTAAGTAAACATATGCAGTGTACGATTATACTGTTAATTAGTCCTGAATGTCATATGATGTATTTGAATAGAATATTGAGATTAAAGTTATTTCAAACTCTTTTTCAAGAATTCTATAATTAATTTTGAATGAAAATGCAAATATTTTTTAATTGATTGAGCAATTATTGAATATTATATTGCAAGCTTTTTTCCAGATAGCTGGTTGTGACCATATTCTTCATTCTAAAGTTTCACTTGATCGTTGTGGTGTTTGTGGGGGATCTAACAACACATGTAAAGAAATAAAAGGACATTTTAATAAAAAAGTTGATTATGGTAAGTTAGAAAATTTGAGCTTTCCTTAAAATGGTTGAACTCAAAATTTTTAGATTGAAAGTTAGAAATCGTTGTTTAAACAAATAAAGGTATTACTGCATTATATATCAGTAATGGATGTAACAAGGCTCTGTATTTGAAATTATTAAATGAGTTTTGTGTGTACCTTTGATTTTTAGGCATTCAAAGAAATCTGTATATATAATATGTATACTGTAAAGATTGTGTTTGATGCATGATGTACTATCTGAAATTTTTTCAAGATGAGTTCTTACAAAAATTTATCTTTTTAAAACTTGGATTGGAAAGAGTATCTTTAATGTATGCTAGGAAATCCTTAAAATCAATGCTTTATCATTCTGAGAGATAGAAGAATTATATTAACTTTAATAAATTACTGTCTTGTTTTTTTATCATCTGAAATTAATCACAGTGTGAAGATTACTGTTTAAAACTTTCTGAAGACGTTTTCAGTTTTCTTTAAATTATTTATCATGCTTCAAATTTAAAACATGTTATTAATACATTACTATCTGGTGGCTTTCATTTAAGTATTGTATTCAGAAGTAATCTTGAGTGTTTACAATGTTCTTACCATTGTTATGCAATATACTGGTAACTGATGATAAAATTTTTGCTAGACATATTGCCTGGAGACTAAATACTTTCTGTAACAAGTCATTGAAAGTTTAATATGTTTGTGCATCCGTTTAAAATTTAAGGAATTTTACATATACTAGAGTAACTAATTTAATTGCTATTCTTTTTAATAAAATTTGTTCTTTTTTTAATAAATTACTTTATTCCTCTTTGTATTTTATAAATGTCCTTTTAGGTTACCACAATGTGGTAATGATACCACCTGGTGCAAGTAATCTCAGGGTAATACAGCATAGTCCTGATGGAAGTGTTGATGATAACTATATTGGTAAAATTTTTCTTTCCAACCTGTTAACATTTTTACTGTGGCTATATTTTTAAATTTTTTTAAAATTAAGTTTTGTTGTAAAATTTTATTTTACATCCTTTCAATAACCAAATTTCAAAAATATGAAAACTTTTAAAAAATCATCAGTATCAGTAACTTCTATTTACCACTATTGGTTATCAAATTCAGGGAAAAAATAACTACAATATAAATTGGATGTATGGTTTTGAAATTAATAAGGGTTATATTAGTTTCTTTAATTCTTAACATTAAGATTCTTATGATTGTTATTTCAGTACATTTTATCACTTATGAATTTATGTCAATAAGAATCAAATTATGTCCAAAAATATATACCAAATCATAATAAATAAGGTAAGATTGTCTTTTCTGACAAGTTATTTAACCTGCTAACTGTTAGTAAAAGTAGAATTTTGCTCTAATTATTATGTTTTTAAACATTTTTAGAGTAGCCTCACTTTTCCTAAATTCTTCCTTAATAGAAATAACTTATATTTCATTATGCATGTTGTTGTTATTCCATATGACATCTTTTTTATTGAATGTTATTTGCCAATTCATATTAATGAATGCAATGAAGTTCAGTAAAATTCATTTATATTTAGTTGAAATTCAGCCAATTTTTTTTTCTTTGACTTGGAGGTATTTGATTTCATTTTACAAAATATAGATTTTAAATTTATAAAAGTTCAGAATGTATAAATTAGAAGTAAGGATTATGTTTGAATTTCAATTTTGACTTTCAGTTTTCTTATTTTCCATGAATGTATTTAATCATAATTTAAGCATGGTATTTTACATTCAGAGAATGTATTTCTTTTTTTCCCCCTGCTGGATAAAGGTAAGTTCTAAAATCTTTTATGTCTAACTTATCAGCCTAAGTCGCCCATACAATATTTAAAGGTGAGTCGATCCTTTTTTTATGCAGATGTAAGATCATGTTTGTATGAAATGCTTGTTCTGAAATAGTGAAAGGAATTTCAAATATGAATGTGTTTTTGTTACCTTATTAGCATTGAAAGATTCATCTGAAAAGTACATTTTGAATGGAGACTTCATGATCAGCATGTTCCCGAAGACTTTAGCATATCATGGAATAACTATCGATTATTCTGGCAGCCACTCGGTGATAGAACATATAAATAGTTCTGATCCACTTACAAAAGACTTATTTGTTCAGGTAATTTAGTTTGAATTTATGCAATATTTTGTATTTCATAAACTATGCAATATGTATATATAAAAATCACTTTTGTATTCTGTTGCAGATTTTTTTATGTACTTAATTTCTTTTTGAGAAATTTACATGTAGAATTTGACTTAATTTTTTTTTATCCAATGAAACAAAGCGTTTAAACACTATATTCAACGAATGAGATTCCATTTAAAGAAAAATCTACTTTCTAGTTTATTATATATAGAGAAACAGGAGTTTTGCGGAATGCATGGCATTCTGAGTTATATTTTAATTTTGTTTGAGTGTTTTCTTAGCGTTTCTATCGAAATTTAAGTAAGTATCTTTTGATTTCTTTGAGGATGAACTTTCATTCTAGTTTTCTGAAATTCATAATATTCACTTTAAGTTTCTCTGAGAATCAAAATTATTTTTATGCTTTAATGTAGTTTTGCAACTGTTATGAGAAGGTTAAAGTGTTTGCATTCTATTTGCTTGCACACAACTATTTCTATGCATGGTAACATTATTGTGAATAAAAAATAACATAAATTTCATGAGAGACAGCAATTCTGGAAAGGTACGAAAATTGAATTTATTTAACTGCTTATTCTGTTCTTAAATTATTTTTCCATTTTTTAAATCGCGTTTTTTAAAATTAAAATTCTGAGTCATAATATTCTGAGGATCTTCTAAAAAGGTAGGTAAAATTTCATATTTGAAAGCAGTTCTTAAAAAAAAATTTGAAACAGGTTTAAGTTTTGCGATTAATAAAAGCATATCGTTCGAGTTTAATGAAACCAGTTATGCCCATGTTAGTGATGAAAAAATAACTTTTTTTGGTGAAATATCAATGAACATTAAAATTTGTACTTGAACCTGGGAAAAACACAATTTGCTTAAAAAGGTTATCTCAATAAATACAAAAAATGAGGATGGTGGGAAGCTTCCTATTAAAGTACAGTTTGAATATTAAGGTTTATCGTAGTATTAAGCTGTGCTTATATGATATTCATTGCAGATTTTATTTCAGCTTTGTTTATTGATTTTTAAAAAAATCACTGGGAAGGACTTTAAACTTGAAAATATTGCTCAAATATGGAGTTAATGTTATATGTAATATCTTTGAAATTCTTTTGTTTTGTATAATAAAACGTGACTAAAAAACTTAAACTTTACAAATATATAATAATAACTTATCTCAAGAAAAAGAAAATCTTGAAAGGTTGCAGTTTTCCTCCTTATATGCGCGAAAATTTGCATGTTCCTTGGCTGCTCCGAAAAGTCGCGTGATAAGTGTGAACAAGAAAAGGACACAATGAGCATGAACACAATGGAGACCATAGTGAGGTGACGAGATGAAGCATGAATCATTTGCTCACTTTAGTAATGCACATTTTTTACATCGCTCCCAAGGTTGGTTGTAAAGCCAAGAATCTGGGATGCTCCAAAAAGTTACTTGATTGGTGTCAGCAAAGAAGAATATTATGTAGTAAGCATGAGCCTAACGAACCAATAAGGCGCTGACCAGCTGCTAAGACAAAGCACGAATTACTTGTGTACTTTAAACAAGCGATTGATACATCACACCCAGGGTGAACCAGAGAGCCAAATATACTCAAGGGAAGGAACAAAACGAAACTGGTTCTGCTCCTTGTCCATAGTGACAAAGAAAATGCAATTGTTCTTCTGAAAGTTTTTGAGAGAAAAGAAATTGGAACACACAACAGTGTCTGAGGAAATAAACTGCTAACTAAACCATTGCTTCGGTTGAATGTACGCCACTGAGTAAATTTGAAAGTGTTTCTCTTTCATTAGCTTTAATAAAATCAAGATGTTTTCCTTGATTTGTGAATTTGCTAATGAATCTTACTTGATTGCTAATAAATCTTTTTCTTATTCCTCGTTTATTAATACAACTTGAAATTAATTTTGATGCTCCTTCTGTCTCTGTAGAAAACTAAATAACAGGGTCTTCTTTTTTTCTAATGTTGCAAATGTTATGACATGCTATATATCAAATATAGTCATTTCACTATTTATGCTTTCATCGTTAAAACTGCATCTCTTGGGAAAACTTTCTGAAAAATACGTTATCGTTACTTATGAGTTTCATATATTTTTATATCTTGAAAGTTGTTTAAATAAAATATAAAATTGGTTCTTGTTTGAGATTAAAATGTTTAATAGTTATGCATCTTTCTAATTTCATTTTGATATCTTGAGTTTATAAGTTTCTCGGCTGTAATTTTTATGGAAATTCTTCCAATATCTCTTTAGATTTTTCCAAGCTAAATGTATTTTGATATGATGTAACAATAGAGCTTAAATTGTATTTTCTACTTTAAGTTTGCAATCAAGCATTATATTTCTGAAAAATTTATCTGGCAATACTATAATTATAGATTTCCTCGAGCATGGAACTTCTTTTCATTTTTATATATTCTTCAAATTTGCTTATAGCTTTATTTCAAGCTACTTAAATAATTTTTTTTTGCTATTTAAAAACGGGATATTTACAAAAACAAATTACTGAATAATTACATTGCAATAAAAATTAAGTTAAAAAAAGTGCTTGGTATGCATACATGGTTATTAGATTTTATTTCTTCTGGAGTTTTTGCCTTATAGCAGCAGTTCTCAAATTATTTGACTTGTTAACTGCCATGTGAGTTGGATTTAATTTGCGTTATTTTTTAGAACAGGGCCTCATGAAGTGCATGTAACTCGCACATCTTTTTCAGATCAGATCCCCTACAATATTCATATATCTTTATAATGTTGTGCGGCATTCGGAATATGATAGAAACATCGTAGAATATCTTGTGCCAATAGGGCCCATGGAATATTTTGTTTTGCAGCAATTAATACATTAATTTGAACATTTAGTATCCTGTGCATCCATTCTCTTATTACACTCTAAATTTTTGGAATTATTATTTTTATATAGTTGGCAAGTACTACTGCATAGTTCCTTTGACTATAATTCTTTTTATATAAGTTAAGAACTTAAATAACTCTGAACCTCAAATTTCAGACAGACATGTTCTGTTTTTATTAACACTCTGCAGTATTTTAAACATATTTGTCATTGATAATCCTTCTTGATTGTAATATTGAAAACTGTCTCAGTTTATTTTGGGTTTTCTCAGTTGTTTCATAAGTATTAATTCTTTAGGTCCTGGTTGTTGGAAAGCTTCAACCACCTAATATCAGCTTCAGTTACACAGTTCCTCTTACTGGTACTCAGCTGTACAGTTGGAAATTAGCGACTCAATACTCGGAATGTACAAGATTATGTAATGGTATGTGTGATTCTGATGCTGCTCAGTATTGTCTCGCTTTTTATTTTATTTGTTTCTTCATAATTTAAATTGATACCCAGTATAATGAGCACACTTTTGCCTTCATCCTTTTTTTTACTCCTCATTTATCCAGCACAACTAGCATTAGCCACTCATCTTGGTATGGTCTTTCTGTAGGATAATTTTAAAGCTACAAAATTTCATACAATTTAATCATAAAATTTCATGGAGGATTTTAAACTGTGAATTTCACCTTAATATTTCTCGAGTTCTCTTGTTCAAAGAGAGCATTTTACGCACACAATCATTATATGTAAGAAAGAAATCTGTGCCATATTGCTGGAAATTCTTGAAAATTCCACAAAAGGGTTGTTTCAAATTTTTTGTAGGACTACTAAAAGTATGAGTTTTAAGGGGGGAAAATGGTAATTATTGTTGGCTTATAAAAAGATAGATAGGTTCTTTAATTTAAAATTGTTAGACCTTTGTGCTAAATAATGAAAATTCCCTCTATAGAGTTTTAGAATTCAATGTTAATGGTTTTCTTCCTCGTTTTAAATGTCTCAATTCTTTTTAGATATAGGTGTTTTTGGTTTAAAAGATTTTAAGAGCAATTAGTTTTTTTAATTCTCCTTTTTTAAATTCTTATTAGGTATAAGTTCCTTAAAGCCTATATGTGTTCGATTGTCGGATCAATATCCAGTGAATGAAGACCATTGCAATGATATTTCGAAGCCAAGTTTGCAAAAAACTCGGAAATGCAACGAACATTGTACCCTTAAGTAAGTTAATCTTTTTATATGTTAGTTGAAATTAGAAGTACAATACAAAGCAAATTTGACATGAACAAAATGCAATACAAAAAAGTGCATCTTAACTGTCAAAATTGATATCCTCTCCAGTTCTCATTTTTTTTATATGTTTAATACACATTAAAGTGTAAGTTTCCATTATATGTTGCATATATTTTAATGCTCCGATGTATGTGGTAACATATTAGCTGATTGTTTCATCAGAAGATCTCACTAGATTGAGAGTGTTAACACATTTTGTAACGGTCACATAAAATTATGCCTTTTCTGTAGTTTATTGTTAGCAGATGCAGCACAAAATTTATTAAGATCTTGTGTTTTGAGTCAGTCGTCACTTACTTTCCGAATAATCGTTCACCAGAAACTCGCTATATTTCTTAACTACAGCACTAAACTAAACAAATTGGTTAATTAGTTAGTTTTTAAAACAGTATTTGTATCTGTGTTTTTACCCTGATTAAATTAATTTAGCCTAATGATTAAATATTTGTTATATTTATTAAATCAAAGGCTATATAATTTTTTGCTTCTATAGATGGCAAGATGTTAGCAAGTTAGATTGTTCTGTTCAATGCCGAAGAGGAATTCGCCACAGAATAATTAAATGCATGAAAGAAGAGATATCTACTAGAATAGCTCATGCTGTGCCAGAAGAACACTGTATGCATTTAGGTCCAAAACCAAGCTCTCAAGAAAAATGCTCTGTCTCTTGTCGTAATTCATCATGGATCTATTCGGACTGGTCAGAGGTGATAGTTTGTTATATTTCTGTTTGAAGTGTTTTGTGTCAGATTAGAACTAATTCACTTTCTTTTTAATACCTATTGCATTTCATATAATTTCTTATAAGTTCCTTAAATAATGCTGAGAAGATTTCTTTTCTTTAATACAGCCACATAATGTTTCAGGTGAAAATTCAAGTAAGATTTTTTTATTTAATAGTTAAAATTAACCAGCAAGTGCAAAGGAGTTGGAGAATATGTGCAATCAATTTTTATTTTTGATAATATATTTCTGTACAACAATTTACACTGCACTCAAAAATATATTTAAATTTGACGAGATGGTGGTTTTCTGAGTCATTTACTTGGAGAAGAAGTTTAACTAGAACTCAATTCATTATAATTCTACCCGTTTTCGGTGACTAGCTTATTCGTTGGGAATATAGTTTCAATTGAATCTCTTATGCATAATTTGATACTCACGATTACATTAACAGTCGTTTCAAATTTTATACTGTGATAGACATTTAACCCATGCTCCTTTAGAGGCCTTGCACCTTTCTTGTGCATTGTTTTCATGAACGTCCCTAATGGAGTCAAGTAAGCTGTCGATGTCTTGTAACATCTAATTTCCAGGGATGAGATTCTTCCGCTTTTTTGTTATTTTGGAGAAATTCCGTTTTTTTTTTTTAATTTTTTTTCTGTCAAAATTCCGGATTTTTTTTAGGATTTCCGATTTTTTTCCCTGTAAAAATTTGCTTTTTCTTCCGAAAATTCCGCTTTTACACAAACAAAAGAACCTTCCTATCTTACGTTTTTGAAAGAAAATTCTGGGAAAATATGCTCAACAGTGCGGCTTAACTCCACCGGCTAGGAAACGAGCTGATTCATCTTCTACTGATGAATCAACATTATATCAGCAAGCTCTACAAGGATGAACATTCCAACATTCAGTGCCATTCAAAGTATTAAGTACCACTTTGTTGCATAAAACAAAACCTCTGTGGCATATTTTGCAAAAAAAAAAGATTTTTTTGCATGAAAATGTTGAAAAAAATTAGTTGAAAACTTATGGTCATCTTGTAGGGCATACCAAGATGAAGAAATAAAAAAATGGAACAAAAACAAATAAATAAACTACATAAAAAAAGAACTCCTGTCAAAAGAGGCAGCTAAAAAGTTATGTGCAAATGCAGCAAAAACGCAGAAAATAAGACAAAAAAAATCTTCTCAAAATAAAAAAATAAGAGATGATTTACCTAGGCATTCTAGAGATAATGTAGTCCCAACAACTATGCCAGTAATTAAACAGAGAGATACTAATGAAGACTGTGCAAAAACTTTAGCCTTTATTGAAAATAAACTTGCAGAGGATGCAAACACATCCTTTATTGAATAAAAATCTGTCAAAGGTAGGAGCCCTCCAAAACAAGGCATGAAGTGTGTTAATGGAGATCTGTTACCAACAAAAGCCACACAAATAAAGAAAACGAAAGAAAACTTCTTCTTTAACAATTAAGGAAATGTTTCAAAGGGTTTCAAATAACAAGAATGCTAAATGAATCTGTCATTGTAACTGTACAATTTCTCGCCCCTTTTCACTTTATAAGGTGCAGAATCATTGTACTGTTACTTTTGGAAAAATGTATAAAAATAAAAGAAATAAAACAATTCAGTATATGATACATTATTATAATTTATAAAGAGCTAATATACTTTCCACAATTGCATGACGCAAAAGAAATTATTTGTCCTTATTTTTATTTAATTTTTGAGCTAACTTTTATTAAAAGGCTATTAAATATAATTCTTCTCTGACTTCTGTTGGGTGAATGTTGCATCTCGGTGATGTACAAGTGGTAAATATGTTTTAATGTCTAATTTTGTATTTGAAGATGCCCCTGATGATGTGTTAAACTTGTTTGTTAACTTTTAATGTGAATGATTTAATAATAATTTAATATTTTTTCTTATTTATATGTACTGAATTATAAATAATTAAGTTATTAATTATTATAGTGTAATATTTTCATCATGTTGCATGTTTTGATGTTTTACTTCTTTCACGTATAAATTATGGTACAATTTTTTGCTCGCGTATGATTTCAGTCTTTTTGCTTTTTTGCCAATCTCATCCCTGAATTTCCAACTTCACTTTCTTATGGCGTGGCACATTTTATGTCGAGCAGCATGTAACTGGATTAAAACATACTGATAAAAAATTTAAAACATCTTTAACCATGTTGTGTTGTGTATGTATCTCCTAATATACTAACTACCTTAAAGGACTTTGTTTACAGATTTCAGAATAAAATTGATAAAATAAAAAAGGAAATAAATTCATTAGCTTTCAACAGTAGAAGAGAAACGTTCTATTAAATATTTGTTTAAACATTGAAAAAGCAATTTTTTGCATTTTCAGATGGTGTAGAAATGACTTTTGTGCTGTAATATTTTTGGAAGTCATTAAGGAAAAACGCCAAAATTTCACTTAGTTTTTTATTAATTAAAATTTCAAAAAAAGTGCCCCGAAGTGCACATTCCCACTCTCCAAAATATGTTTAAGTCAAATTTCATAGCTCTTGGTCCAGCAGTCTGCCCTGTGGAGTGCCAACACACATTTTCCTTTAATTATTTGTAAAAATGCAGTAAAAAGTACTGGTATCTGTTGCCTTTTTCATTTAATAACTTCGGAATAATCTTATATTCCCTGTTCTTTATGCTAATTTTTGAATTAAATAAAGAGTTTTTGATGACTTCGATACATGCATATTTGAATTTTGTCATTGTTGAGCTCTTTGTGTTATGGTTTTTACCTTAATATATCGTATAAATGTTTTCAAGATTAAGTGTTCACTATTTTCAGAACGGTATTTCAAAATAAAATCTCTTGGTGATTCACCCGATTATAGTAGTATTTAGTTGTTTGGCAAACATTAGTAATACATTTTTTCAGTTGTATTGAGACTTGGCACAGATTGAGTTAAAAGCATTATTTACTCAAAATATCAAGGAGGGTATTAAATAAGAGCTCGTGAAGAGAATTTATAATCATGTTCTTTAAATATTTGGCCTATAAAACTTGTATCTGTCATTTAAAGATTCGAATTTTTTAAATTTCTGAAATGAAAATTAAATTAATCGGCCTAACTACCTAATGGTATTGCTTCAAGTGAATTATATTTTCAAATTGATTGAAAATCTTATAGTGATGCAAAACCACCCTCAAGCTATAAATAATTTCAGCTTCATTGATAAATGAATAATTATAGTATTTTATTTTTATTCAAGTAAATACTGATGAATATTTTTAATTCGCAACTATTTCGCTTCACATTTATGTGTAAATTAATCTTAATTTGTAAATAAGGAAGAAATGTAGTTTTTATTGCAAATTCAACTGTTTACTGCTGAGTTTTAGAAAATGGTCGCAAGCGCAATAACATATTGAAAGACCGTTCTAAAAAAATTGCTACAGATTCACATTGTTTCCTTATGCTGAATACATATTTCATGCCTTATTCACCAAGTGTGGCAAGTTAAAAAATGTGTTATGTTATTGAAGCTTTTAACATCTGTTATTCTTTTTCACAAAACTGAATGTTCAGCTATAAATAAGAAAGAATAGTATCCTACAGAGACGGTAGTAAAATATGTGGCCAAATTATAGTTGGTCACTGATGAAACGTAGATTGTTCTTTGTAGGAATAAGGGATAGCAATCAAAGGTCTTAGTCATCACATACTTGTTTTTATTAAGTATGCCATAAATTTTAACATACCTCAGTAAAAATGTTTTTGAATTTTAGAAAATTAAGTATTTTCTTAAATTCTTAAAAATGTCTTTTCACGTTTTAGCATAAAGCTTGTATAAAAATAAGAGAAGAATCGGGATTTTATTTAAAAATCAAATCGGAATTGCAGTGGTGTAGCAAGGGATTGGACCCATAGCATACCATTTTTCGCCTCCTGGAATATTTGATTTTGAAAAGCGAAATAAGTGTATTGATATTTTGTCTTTATAGTGTTCTACAAGACTGATGTCATTTACATTTACACGTCCTTTCATCACATTCCAAATATCAAATTTCCAAAAGTCCAAATTCATTTGTATTCATTGTAATGATTGATAAAGTGATTCATTTATACCACACAAAGCTTCGGTTATATGTCGTTTAACCTCGCTCTAAAATTTGCAAATTTCCTCCTTTCTGGTATGTGGAACTGTGATAAAGATACCATGACTTCGAAATTATTCACAATTGATGAATTAATAGAAGACAAATTGTCTGGTGCTCATTTTTATAACCAATGATTAAGAAGTTATTCCACCTTCCCTTAAAGATGCAATGGACTCCACTGAAAAACTTCGAACTTATTTCTTTTGTCAAAGAATAGTGAAAAAACATTCATTAAACTTAATTCGATTCATAATGATGTACTTTATTACTGTCAGACAATCAGACTACGGTTCAAGATTTTTTTTAATTAATCACCTACCTGCATGCACTTAAATCATATAAAATTAGATATGCATTAGTAGTACTCAAGTTATGCAATAAAGGCATGATTTTTCCCACTTTTATGATAAATGTTTAATTTTAAAATTTAATTATTGATTTTCATACTATCTAGGATTATACCAGGACTATCTAAAAACTTTAAAATTAAAATTTTTAAATGAATTTTCATTAGTAGCATTAAATTTGTAATAATCAAAGTTGCTGATTAAAATTTCGATTATACATCTTTTCATTTATACATTGTTTTACTTCAGTCCCTTGAAAGACGTATAAACAGTGCTTTACTATATTTGGTTTTGCTAAATTTCATTATATTAGCATGTAAATGTTTTATTCATAAATTTTTCAACTTTCTAATTTCATTTCGAACATTCGGAATTTGATTCTAAGTTATTTTGTTAGCAAAGAATTTGTTGACTATTTAATTATGTCTAATAAAATCATGTTCTTTCCCTGGATATTTGACATTGTGTGAAATAGTTGTTTAAAATTTATGTATCTCATGATAAAAAAGAAATTTTGTTCTCACTAAAGTATATACTGTAAAAGAAATTCAATGAAAACTTGAAAAGTATTTCTCATTTTGTTATGCTTTCATCAAGGGTGCCCATATGATAGTTTGTAGGGGGGGGGGGGGCGACCTGGGGGTATGGAGTATTTTTAATATTTTGGAAGACGAATGGTGACTTTTAAGTAGCCATAAGAAAGTTCCAGTTCCAACCCTGTTAAAAACTTTGTGCTGTTACTAAGATACTAGGGCACAGTACTCATACTCTATAAAAAGGAATGACACGTTATTTTAACTACTTTATTGAAACCAGTAAATATTTAGCAACACAAATGCAGGAGTAAAGTCCTTATACTTTAATACAGAAAACAAACTAAAAATGTACACCTAATAAGATTTTACACTGGTATTGATATAAAAAGCAAACTGTAAGGTAAATTATTATGCGTAGGTTAGTTTATGGATTTGACATTAATACATATCTGAAAAAGCAAACTAAATTTCTTTTCTTCTTGCCGAACAAGTCAATCACTTTGTCCTCGAAACCAGGGTTTTTCGCTCTTTTCCGCAGAGGACAAAACAAATTTTTGTCCTACAAATTAAAAATTTCAACTCTCATTTTACGTTTTGGACCTTGCTGAAAGTTAATGCTTTTTCGACTTTTAAATCATTTTCTTGAAAGAAAAACATGATTACACTATATTTTTTCCTTTCCCTGAGAGCTGGAGGGGTGCTGCTTCACCTTACCTCCGGCATTGGCACCCATGGCTTTTATCGCTTATCTAATATCTAGTATTTCCAACAACAAATTGGACACGAAATAACAATGATAAATCAGCAAACCTTATCACCTTAGGCTTATTTACATCAAATTTCAGTTTGGACCTGCTACTTTAAATTACGTTTTTCTGCTTCTTATTTTAGTCTCTTTATTTTGCAGTGTTCAGTATCATGTGGAATTGGAACACAACAACGTACTTCGGAGTGCCGAAATGCTGAAAATATTAAGCAACCAGATGATCATTGTGATTCATCTACTAAAGTTGTGTCAAAAGTATGTGACCAGGGTCCATGTCCTCATTGGATGGTTGGAAATTGGACTGAAGTAAATATATTTTTCTGATAATTTATTTTTGTTTATTTCTTCGTTTTCACTATGTTTTGGGGGAAATGCATCATGTAAGACAGATATTAAAACTACTTTTTGCAGTAATCACTACACAGCAGCACTAAGGCTGTTGAATCTGTATTTCCAATATTTAATCCGAAAGTATTTTAGAAAAAATCGAAGGGAATCGGATAAATTTTTGAAATTTGATTTATTTGTTCCACTGCATTTGTGCATACTATATTTGAAAATTTCTTGGTGACTCTCTTTCCTCCCCAGAGACTATTTATGGTAGAGATGAACCAATCCCTTTTCATATTTGCTGAAGCTGCACCGAGAGCCGATGAAAATGAATTTGTGGTACATTGGCATCGGATCTAGATCAGTACATTCAATTGACTTTTTAAACCAAATCTATGATCATTTAAAAAATCATTTTGATTTAGTTAAACAAGTGTCTTGAATCGGTAATCATGTGCTTCTGTGCAGGGAGTAGGTTGCTAAATGAATAGCATTGCTGTTTTATGTACCATAGGTAAATTATTGAAATTTCAACTGGAAGCTCTTGTGGTATGTGTAGGTTATCTACATAGAAAAGTACTGAAGTCCGAAATGTCTTTGGCTGCCTAATGCTTCATTTCCTTGATCTAATTGGAGTGAGGAAGTCTAACCTTGCATGCCAACAGAAGTTCTTTTTTGCTTTTAACACTACTTCATGCTCTTAAATTCTGGCTAACTGTTTGTTATTTTAACCTTACTGATTCGTAAAGATTTTTTATTGCCACTATTTATTTTGAGACTAATATGAATTAGGTTATTGCCCAACTGAGTACCATTTTAATCGAATGAATGACTGGTGATTTGTAAAATTACAGACCTGCCAACTCTCGCGCTTTTGGTGGGAGTCTCCAGCCTTCACAATTTCTCTCGCCTCCCGATTCTCACCGATTTCTTCCCGCTTTTTAATATTTTTGAGAAATCGGAACAATTAAATTGTAATAATAAAAAAAAGCAGTAAAAGAGCAGGGAAAGAAAAGTTCAGTGCGTACCGCGACCATATTCTCCTCAAATTTCGAATGCGTGATGTCATTCTGCTCTGGGTTCTTCATTAGCTCTTTGTCGCGGTATCATGTCCAAGCTTGTTGACTAGTGACTATCGGCATTGGTTTTCGGTGCATGCGCTGCTTTGACTGTTTAGCACTTTAGAGAGGAAACAAGGAGAATTTGTCTCTTCTGCCAATCTTGTTGTGTCATTCTAGGGTTATCGCCAAAATATTTAAATTTTTTTTGTGCATGCATTTCTTTTTCCACCAGTCCAGATCTGATGACATCAAAAGAATCTAAAAGGAAATACCAGGCTGTATTTACCAAGCCCTATTCCAAGGAATATTCGTTTATTATCACTTCAAAAAAAGATAAATCGTAAGCATTTTGTACCATTTGCACGTGTGATTTTTCAATTACTTCTGGCAAAATCCGAAACAACTTCTTCTTTAAAGGAGTAAAAGTACATTATCATGTAATTCGTAAATAGGACTTATTTGTAAGTAGAACTCAACTGTAAATATGTCATTTGTAAATATAAAAAAATTATAATCAAGAAATATATGTATGAAGAAATGTAAATCCATAAAATAAAGCTTTGAAGTACAAAAAAAAATATATAGGTAATTCAATAATTTATATTGGATCTAGGTGTAAATCTGGTCTAGATATAAAATATCTATCTGTCTAGATATAAAATATGTATGGAAGAGTGAGGACTAAAAAAAGTGTCTTTTAAAAAACTGATAAGATTATTTTAAATCCCAGTTAAGAAATTTTTAAAAAGCAATACATTTTCATTTATTTTGTAAAAAAATAAAATTTTGAGAAAAATATAGCCAAAATAAAAGATTGTATCATTAGGCCCCTCCACCTTATTTGTACATGAGTTAAATAAAGTAAATGTTGGCCCTTCTGTGCATTTGTGATAGTGTATCTATAATTGAAAATGTCTCCCTCTTTTTCAAATCTGGAAGTTGGCAGGTCTGAAATTATGACTGTCTCTTGCATTTTGTGTGCAGAATATTAATAGATTTATATGTTTTATATGCTCTACATTTTGCCTACATGCCTTTTTTTGTTGTTTGAATAAAAACTTTCTGATAGATTTTAATACTGTAGTGTGCAACTTTATCAATTCCTGAATTCTAAATTATTATTTAATTTTGATTATGCATCCATCCATTCATTTACCCTAATATGATGAAATTCGAATCTTAAACTGGGAAATATTGCACATTGATTCTTATGGCGATGTAACAGGAGCTGAAATTTAGCTGTATTTCACTTTGTATAATCTTATTGTAATGTGAAATAAATTCTTATTTCGCTTATAAAGCGAATTGTATTTTGCTGGAAAACTTATGCCAAAATGTTTCTTTCAGTGAAGCTTTCATCACCATGTGGCAACAACATCCTTTTTGTGTGAGAACTTTTCTAGTGTATATATTTTATGCATCTGAAAAGTGGAACATTGAACTAGATATTGTTTTTCTCTATAAAATCTTATTAGCCTAACACTTCAGATAGACTTCTTTAGCGATTAATACAGTGATATTTTTATTTAGTATGTTTTCTTTCTGTTCTTTTTTATAAGTGTTCTGTGACTTGCGGCCTTGGTGTGAAGCAACGCCCCTTTTGGTGCCAACATGAAAACAAATATGTTGATCGACGCTATTGTGAAAATGACAACACTCCTATTGCAAAAGAAACTTGTAACATGGGAGATTGTTTTGAATGGAAAACAGGTCCATGGGAACAGGCAAGTATTTTATTGAAAGTTCTTTTTTTTTTTCATTTGTTCAATAAGTAACTCTCGTTTGTTTTAGTTAGCATACAATTTAATGGATAGCTTACAGATAATAGACAGCTTACAATTTAATGATCAGCTTATAGATCTTGAATATATTTTTAAAGCATTATTATATGTGAACAGGTTTCATATTTTTTCACTTGTAATATTTTGTATTATTTATAATGCAAAAAAAATTAATTGTGTAAGAGTTTTTTTTTATGTATAATCACGTTTACTCGTACTTGCTTGTATTTTTTTTCCTCCATAAATGACGGCAGTGGGAGTGCACTAAGTAATATTGATTATAACTTTGAAATTGAAACTTGTTTGGATTAATTAATGCTTTATCATCCTATTATCTGAGGGTCTGAAATAATTATTGCCTAGGTAATTGAAATAAATTGACATTATTCCGTGATATCAAATTTCATTCACACTACGATATTCATTGAATTACTTGGTATTAAATTAGTTTCTTTTTATATTGAAAGATTTTGCATTTTGAAATCATTATTAATAATAATGGTTAAAATAAATAGAATTTTCTTGTTATGAATATTTACCTAGACGTCCTATGAAGATCGATTTCAAATCGGGTATGCATTGAATTTGGGAAGCAGATTTATGATTTCTTTGTATTGAAATGTTTAGTCTTGTTGTATAACTTTTCTTAACTTTTTTGCAGTGTGGTGGTTAGCCTGACTCGCCACATGTAATGATACATCCCTTATGACATTCTTGATGGATTTCAATCATCATAAAAATTTCAGTATACGAGAGTTGTGAATTAATTTCAAGACATTAACTTAATTTTGTTGTAAACTGCATCTCCTCTACCAATATATGTAGCTTTTACACTTGCATGTGAATTATTTTGCAGTTTATTTACTTTCCGAACTGCAAAGAAATGAATCCTGAGAAAATTTTAAACCTGTCATAGCTGCAGTTTAACTATCTGCTTTAATGTTTCCAGTTCCATAAAATTATGTTATGGATGTGTATGCAACAGTTTTTCTATAAGTGTAGATACTGTCCATATTGGTAGCTAAAACATTTCTTCATTAGAGACGAGGTTTATAAATATCGGGTGCAAAGCAAGCCCTTTGTAATGGTTTAAAAAATAATATTGATTACAGCTTTGCTTTCCTTAATGGCTTAATGGTTTGCGTTAACTTGAAAAATTGCAATAGCATGTTTAATGTAGAATCCTACAAATTCACTGTTTTAAGTGACTATTGATTCACTTGTTTTAATATTCCTGTGTTTCATTTTGTCATTCTGTGCTCTTTTATATACGCCTTGCATTTAAATCCTCTTTCACTCTTTCTTTTCATGCTTGAATAACTGAACTAATATGAGTAGCAATGAAATTGTCTCATTAACCATAGCCAAATCAAGGCTCATTGAATTATGTCGCTTCTTTTTGAGCAGAAGTAGTACTCTGCTGGTTAAGAACCTGAATCCAAATTCCTTACTTATAGTGTCAGTTCTGTATATGGAAAGTTTTCTAGCTTATGAATGTGTTGATACCATTTCAATTGAAACTTGTTATTCATATCATTTAAAGAAATTGGTTTCGATTTTTAATGTAGAAACATTAATTATCCAAGGAGAAAGTAGCTTATATGTGTCATTCCTTTGAAAAAATGTTAAATCAATCAGTGTATATGTTTCTTGTATTTTCTGTAATCTGCAAAAATCTGTTTACAATATTACTTTTTTTTAGGTTAATCCTCATCTTGATAAGTTGCAAGTTTCAACTTTTTTAATATCTATTATAAAATTTGCAAATTTCCATTATATAAATAATTTAAAATGCAAGGGTTTTTGAGGTATTTTGCAACTTACTATCAACACAGATATTACTCTCATCGACTTACATAGAATTAATTAATTGTTGTTGAATTATGTAATTTTTGAATTATTTCTTAAAATTTCCCACAGGGAAATATAATTTAAAATTAAAAAACTAATTACTTTCATAGTTTATGTGTAATTTATTCATTGCTTCAAACAACAATTTTTTTCCCTTTCTCAAAAATGTACATAGAATGTACAGATGTAATTTATATGACCTTTCTTGTCTGAACAGAAATTGAAGATAGAAATCTAACTGTAATTAGTAAAGTAAATAGCAACTAGACACTCGAATTACAAACTTGGTTTTTAAGACTTATTTATTTATTTAGGGATAAGCGTTATTGTACAGATATTTGCTTATTCTCTGCTTTGCATTGTTTTAAAACTTGACTCTTAAAGTAGTTTTGGCACAAGTGAATCTGTAGGCAAATTTTGTTGATAACCTTTTCTGTCGCATCACATTTGCTTAACCCTTGCTTACTTTCCCTTCTTTGCTACTATAATTTGCTTGTAACTTTAGTTTGTTTTCTTGAAATTTAAAACGTTATTTTGCCATAGAGGAAAAAGCATGCACTTATTTGAAAATTTTTTATGTATGAAAAGATTAAAAATTTGTATTGCATCATTCAATCAGTTGAATTATTTCTCATCATTTTTACTTTTAGCTGGTATGTAATTTGCCTTTTATAAATGAATGATTATACCTTACTGTCAAGACTTTTCAACCTTGATTTATTCTTAAATTATCTCAATTTATTTTTTTAGTCTAAATTACTGTATTAAAGAAATTAATAAGATAATTGTTATAGTGCCCAGTAAAATGTGGAAATGGTACAGCACATCGAGTTATTAGTTGCCAGTCCTCATCTGATCAAGAAGTTGATGAATCTTATTGTTCTTCTTTGAATCGTCCTCCAGCAAGTAAAAGCTGCTCTTCTGGTTTGCCTTGTTCCAGTAATTTTGGTGTCAAGAAGAAGAATCCTCTGCAGAATCGTTTCAAAGAATGGAAGCCTCCCCCCTTGCGCACCCTTAGCGACACTAACTCTATTCCTGAATTTAATCGAGCTGTTTGGAAGGAAGGAAGTTGGTCAAAGGTAATTCATTTTATGTAAATATATTTTCTTCATTTAATAGAAAATATTATTTTTCTGTAAATTTTCTATTATAATTATAATACTGGAAGATTTGTGCCTGTCTAAGAAGGACTTTTAACTTGCCAATAATATCTCAGATTTAATTGTCACAGATTTACTAATGAAAGTTGAAGACAATCTCATGTAGATTACTAGAATGCTCAAGAAAATAAAAAAAGCATGAAAAACAGAATTGATGAATGAACTGACAAGTACTATGCTTCAAGTTGACTTTCACAAAAATAAAGGGATTGATTTTCAATATCCTGACTTTGTTGCTGATGAATAAATGCATTCAAGGTATTTTGAAAAAAATGCAAGGCATTTTTGCCTTTCTTCTTGAGATTCTCCTTCTCTTCTTCTATGATGGTATTCATTATCTGCAGCACGCATCCTGTTTAATGTCTCTTGGCTTTGTCTCGCCCTCCATCGTGCAAATCTCTCTCCTGCTAACCTTCGTTTCCTTGCAGTGGGATCTTCTCTATCCATTTTGTTTACCAACAATACTTGAACTCTTCCTTTTTCAAAGATAAGGGAAATTCACTTCCCCCTTCCAAAACCGCAGCGAATTCTAAGATATCTTGATTCCTCCATTCTGACTTCTAAGAAAAGAAGTCTTCCCTTCTGGGCGAGCCACTTTTGGTACATAGACCGCTCACTTTTCTGAGCGTTAGCGACTTCGGATGATGATTATATTCTAGATTCTTATAAAAATATAAATATTTGTAACAATAATATAAATTATTTATTTTTACTTATCTTTTTATAATATTATTTGTGATATAATATTATAATAAAATATTTATAAATATTTCTTGTATATTGATGTATTTTGATATTATTTATTTGGGATTTTTGTTATGGAAATGGGGCATGTGTAGTTTCATATTTCTTTCCATTTTTTTAAGAGTGCCTGCCAGTCGCAAATAAAAATCTGACATTCATTTCTTCCTGTCTTTTTGTAATCTTGTTCTTATCTATTCCATGATAATCAGATTAATGAGCATTTTCTAGCAGCTGATTAATTTTTAACTTATTTAATCACTGAAAAACGAAATATTTGACAGGGTTTTTTTTACAATTTTTGACTCTTGTAGTTTGCTGTATACAGACTTCAGTGTTATGCTTTGTGAATAGTCACACCTTGCATCTATTTTTCTTAAATGGTTTTAAATATTTTACAGGAAGAATACTCATTTCATCGTTTTAATGTAGTTATTTAAAATAGAAAATGCTTGCTACTTCAATCTAGGTTATGTTGATATTTGAAAAAAGTACCATTTTGAAAGCAAAAAACAATACAGTAGTAGTGCAACTGTTTTGATCTATTCCTCTTCAATTCTTAAACTCTGTATGCTTAACTGATATCTCTGTAACTGTATGTTTAACTGTTTTGCTAGTTTCAGTTCCTTGGTATTCATGCTGTTGTGTGTTGCGTGATTAAAAAGTGTTCTACAAATACAGATGGTCGTTCTTGGAATTTAATAATTAACATGTTCACAAATGCAATATATTTGGCGACGAGGTTGTTATGGGATGGGATACGGATTCATCCCGGCAAAGCAGTCTACTGACCTGCAAGTCTGTTATTTATTCATTCTGAACTTTCACTTTCGTTTTCGAACTCTGAACTTCATAGTGTTCATAATATCGATCATTGGGTCAATTGGAGAATTCGAGGTGTCTAATCCTAATTCATGGGATAATTATGCAGAACAATTAAAATTTTCTTGAAGCAAATGGAATATCTAATGCTGAAAAGAAAAGAGCGGTATTATTGGCTATGTGCGGAATTAAAACTCTTGGTTTTTTGCATTCATTTTTGACACCGGAATCTCCTTCAACTAAATCGTATGAAGATTTAATAAAAGTTTTAAAAGAACATTTCGCACCCACTTCTTCTGAAATTTATTGCCGTTTTCAATTCCATAAACGCTTGCAGCATAATAGTGAAACTGTTTCTTCTTACGTAAAAAACTGAGTTACGCCGATTGGCAGAAGAGTGCAATTTCGACGCTACGCTCACAGAATGGTTGCGTGATCAATTAGTTTGCGGCATTAAGGATGAAGCATTATAGCGACGACTGCTAGCTGAATCAACTTTTACTTTCATTGAAGCATTTTCGAGGGCTGTTGCAGCCGAATCTGCCGCTGAACAAGCCAAGCACATTCATTCTCAAAAATTCAGTTCTGATAATTCTACCAATTTGATTCGACAGCATCGTAAAAATAATAAAAGATCTTTTCAGAAATCGAGTAGCAGTCGGTCTAAAACCGAAAATGCATAGTCAGTTGATGTCATTTGTTACGGCTGTGTGTGTGGGGGGGGTCATCATGACCGCTCCTCATATAAATTTAGAGATGTCACTTGCCGATTTTGTGAAAAAAAGGACATATTGAGCGTGCTTGTAGGGCCGAACGCAAAAATGATACAATGCCTCGTACAGGGCATATGCAAAAAGATTAATCAACTCAATCTGTGAAAAGCGAATCTGTAAACGAAGCTGCTGCTATCTATAATTTGAGCTACTTGAAGAATTCAAAATGTAAACAAATGAAACGAAACGTTTCCATTCCGTTAGGGGAAGGTGAATGTATAATGGAACTTGATTCAGGTTGTAATTACAGTGTCATTTCTTCAGACGAACTTGATCACTTATAGCCAAATAAGAAACCCCAAGTTTTCCCTCTTGCATTTCAGTTATGTGACTATCAAAAATCTCCAATATGTATTCGAGAGCAATGTTATGTAAATGTGCGTTATGCTAACTTCAAGTGTAAATTGCGATTATTGATTGCTGAGGGCTCACGTGCAAATCTCCTGGGAATGGAATGGTTCGAGCCATTAGGAATAAAGTTAGTAGGCGTTTAGCGTACTGAAGTTGATATAGAATTTATTCTTGAAGAATTCAAAGATGTTTTCTCTGAAGACTTAGGATCATATACAGGTCCAGCAATTTCTTTACTCATTGATCCTAAATTCCCGCCAATCTCTTTTAAGGCAAGAAATATTCCGCTTGCGATGAGGAAAAAGGTTGACGTTGCTATCGATAAGCTTTTGTATCAAGGCGTGTTAGAACCCATCTCGAACCCAAAGTGGAGCACTCCTTTAGTGCCAATAATCAAACAATCTGGGGAAATTCAAGTATCATCGTTACAAATTGACAATTAATAAAGCCATGAAAAATCATCCATATCCAATACCCTCAGTCAATCATATTTTGGCCAATTTAGCTGATGGAAAATTCTTTGCAAAAATACATCTAGCTCAGGCTTATTTGCAGTTAGGAGTTGATGATGCTTCTGCTGAACCTCAGACAATTATAACGCATAGGGGAACATTCAAAGTAAATCGTTTGCAAGTTGGTGTGAATGTTGCTCCTGGTTTATTTCAAAATTTTATAGAAGATTTACTGAAGGGTTTTGTCGTATTTTGATGATGTCCTTATTTTTGCAGCAAGTGAGGAACAATTATGTAAACATTTATGTCTAGTGCTAGAGCGTTTGTCAGAATCGGGAATACGGGCTAATAAGAACAAATGTATATTCAAAACAAAAGCTGTAGAATTTTTGGGTTTTGTAATCGATGCTTCAGGAATCCATCCGTCAGATTCCAAAGTCAGGGCTATTCATGAAGCCCCGTGTCCTAAAAACAAAACCGAGCTTCAAGCTTTTTTGGGTCTGCTTAATTTTTACCACAGTTTCCTAAAAGACAAAGCTACTATAGCTGAGCCTCTTCACCGGTTATTAGAAAAGAACGCAGAATGGAAATGGACTTCTGCTCATGAAAAAGCATTCGCTGCTGCAAAGGAACTGCTTTCTTCGGATAGTGTGTTAGTTCTTTTTATGAAAAACTTCCTCTCATTTTAACATCTGATGCATCACCATATGTTGTAGGTTATGTTTTGAATCATCTCATACCAGATGGTCGTGAAGCTCCAATTGCGTATGCTTTCAGAACATTAACCTCGACAGAGCGGAATTATTCTCAACTAGATAAGGAAGCCCTTAACATCATAGCTGGTGTTAAAAAATTTCATCACTTTTTGTATGGGCATATATTTACTCTAGTTACAGATCATCAACTGCGCCTTGGACTTTTCAACAAAATGAAGCTTACTCCTGATATACTTTCACCGTGTAAGTTGTGTTGGTCTCGGATGCTGAATGCTTATGATTTTACTATTATTCAGCGTCCTGTAAAAAAGATACAAAATGCTGATGCTCTGAGTCGTCTTCCTATAGAGACTCCAGAAAACAAGTATCCCTTCACCTCCTGAGGTGTTATTTCTCGAAGAATTGCATAATCCACCAGTAAAAGCTGTTGAAATTTCTGAAGCAACTTTAAGAGACCCCGTGCTATCTTGAGTATTAAATTGGGTTCTAATTTGTCCTGAAAGTGCAAAAGAATGTACAATTTTCTACCTTAAAACGTCATGAACTTTTTGTTCATAAAAATTGTTTGTGATGGGGGAAACGGAGTAGTCATACCAGAAGTACTGCATGGAAGAGTTTTAGATGAACTCCATATTTCTCATCCAGGAAGTGAAAAAATGAAATCACTTGCTCGTTATGTTTGGAGGCCAAAGATTGAAGAAGATATTGAAAACCATGTCAACAAACTAGACATGCTCTACCACATGCTCCTGTTCATCCGTGGGAGATTACTACAAAGCCATGGTCAAGGGTACATATTGACTTTGCTGGTCCCTTCCAAGGCCAAATGTTTTTCTGGCTTGTAGACTCATTTTCAAAATGGTTGGAATTTAAACGTTTGAGTTCAGCTACTTCTAGTGATACTATAAAGGTAATGGGAGAAGTTTTTACAACTCATGGTATACCAGATTCAGTGGCATCCGATAATGGTAGTCAGTTTACCTCAGAAGAATTTCAGAACTTCCTTTCAAAAAATGGAATACGGCATATGGACAGGCAGAAAGGATTGTCCAGACAACTAAGGACGCATTAAAGAGAATAATTTCAGGTGACTGGAATCAGCGACTTGCGAGTTTTCTGCCAACATATTACATCATCTGCAGCAATATGTTTTAGTCCAGCTGAACTTCTAATGAAAAGAAGACTTGGAACGGTTCTAGACCCCTTGCATTCCGATTTGGTTGAAGATCGGAAAAGACAAATTGAAGAGTTGCTCGACCAGCGTTTATCAAAGGGTCAGTTAAGATCATTTTCACCAAATGTTGCAGTTTAAATTAAAAATCATTCTTCCAGGGACAGTTATTGAAGAAACAGGTCTACTTTCCTACAAAACTGTTACTCCGGATGGTAAATCAATCTGCTGTCACATCGACCACATGAGGAACCGAAGAACTCCATTGGCAAGTCCTCAATCTTCCTCAGAAACTCAAGAGAATTCAACTATTCCTGTGTCCTGTTTGTATGAATGACTGAAAAAAAATTGTTCATCCAGCTGCTTAAAGGATCACATTGAAGGAACATTCTTTGTACAGGTGCTATGTCTGGAGAGTTGTCCTTCTTTGTTGAGATTAGTCTTCTATATAATTTTAATTGCACATTAGATTTCCTATGAGAGTTTGAGTATTAATACTGTCACTGACGGGAAGGTAGCTTTTATTTCTGTTCAAGAAAAGATTTGCTGTTTGGGTTTTGAGTATTAAACTTCTTTGATTTAAAATTTAACGTTTAGTATCTATCGAGATTTTTATTATATTAAATTTATTAATTGTTTTCAGAGAAAAAAATAGTTTTTAGAAGTCTTTCATGTAGCATAGTTTGAGTAATGCGATTTTTTTTTTATGTACGTATAGTGCTCAAATACATGTGGTGAAGGTGTTAAAAGGAGAACAATAACTTGTCATGATTCACATGATGATTCACGCCTTTCTTTGAGTTATTGCGATTCCAAAAGGAAACCTAAGACTACAGAGAAATGTATTGGTAGACAGTGTACTCGTTGGGAAACTGAAGAATGGTCTGAGGTATTGAAATTTTATGAATTTCAATTCTTTATAAAAATTAATATTTGTATAAGATTGAACACCTATTTGTTACTGAACTATTGATTCTCATAGTTTTTTTGAGGTATTGAAAATCCAAATTTATTTTATCCATCTAAATGGATGAATAATATTATTTTATTCCTAAAGTGTGCTTTTTTGCATAGACCTTTTAGGTTTTGTGTATTATAAAAACAAAAAATTATTATACATAAAAATTCATGTATTTGTGGCTGTCCAATCTTCATCTGTTTATACGTTAAACATTATTATTTTATTAATTTAAATTATCTGGGAAAGAAATCATTATATATTGATACTTATGTGGCTAAAGTGCAATTTTCTAAGAAAGCTGTACTTTTTCAATTTTTAATTGAATCAAAATTTAATTTTCTACTTATTTTTTTCACTATTATGTGCATTTCTCGTTATAATCATAATTATTTTTCAGTGCTCTTGCGATACAAAATCAAGAAGCAGGAAAGTTACCTGCATTATAGAAAAAAACAAATTTGGGATAAATGAATGCAACATAGAAGAAAAACCTAATTCTTCTGAAAATTGTGAATGTATTCATAAAATGCATTTTCAACCTCATCCAGCAAACTATTCTGAGTGGAAAATTGGTCAATGGGCAGAAGTAGGTTTCATTGTTATATTTTAAATAATCTTTTTGTAACAATTTTTCTATATTTCTATTACTATATAACTGCCTTAAAAATGCAGTATAAGATAGAAATGAGTGCTGTATAAGGAAAATGGATAATTCATTTACTTCAGCATAAAAAATTGGTGCTAATCACTTCATACTTGAAGTTTTTCATAAATATAATATGAAACAGAATGTTATTTTTATTTTTGTAGCTCCACTATGTGCTTAGGAGTAATGAACAAAAAGCAACAGAATTATAAACAACCTTCAAATGCAAGTGCAGTCCTCCTTACCTCTCGATTTGATCATAAATGAATTTTTTTAAAAATAAGCACTGAATTATTGTTAAAAATTTATATGTAATGCTTTTGAAACTGAAGATAAGAAATGTTGCTTTTTCAAACTTTGCCAAGCATTCGCGGTTGAAAACATCTTAAGCATACACAAATTTCCGATACCTAAAAATATGTTTCTCGGAATATGTACCAGGTGAATCTTTTTGAGGGATAATTATTTATACTACATAGTCCAAATAGGAAAATTTTGCACATTTTCAAGATAATGGTAATGAAGATAAAAAGTTGGTTTAGCCCAAATGATGTTCTTAAAAGCTTTGGATACATAAATTTACTGTCAAAATTCTACAGACAGTAAGCATCAGAAGTTTCATATGTCATATTTTCCCTCAGAAAAAACTCCACAGTTATACTTTTTCACATTACACTCTTAGAAATAACAAGATACAATAAACATAGAAGAGCATAGGTGAACAATTTTTTGAACCTCCTTAATGTTGTTTTAGCACATCCATTTCCTAATACTTTATATACGATTGTTACAAACCTTTTCTCTTTTACTATTATTGTAATGATTAATTTGTACTAAATTGCACCTAAAAAATTTACATTTCCTAAGATCTGGTCATATTGTCTGTATAAATTTATAATGGTTATTAAGATTACAGACTTGTGGGGAAGTATAGGTTGTCCGAAATGTATATTTACTCTTTTAAAAAATAATTAAAAGGGAACGAACAATGATATGTACTTGCGATTTTTTATGTTCCATAAAGAAAATATCAAAGTTTTTTTGCAATTTTTTATTCCAAGATTTCAATATGCACACCGTTAGTCACGCACAACAATTGTCTATGCGAGATTTCTAACCATGTTCTCTGAAGCATTGCAGAATCAACAGTCAGGATAGCCTCTGTAATTCCACTTTTCAGTTCATCAGTGTCATGAATTAGAGATTGGCAAACAATTTTTTTCATGTATCCCCATAAAAAGAAGTTCAAAGGTGTTATGTCTTGAGATCTAGGTGGCCACGGTATTGGACCTCCTCTTCCAATCCAATGCCTGTGGAATTTTTCATCTAAAACCTTTCACACTTCCAAATTCCAGTGTGGCGGTGCCCCATCCTGCTGGAAAATGATATTGGGTTGCAAGTCCTCTATTTCAGGAAATGCGGAAATTTCAAGCATATCAAGGTAATTGTCGGAGCAGACAGTTACTTTGGAAAAGAAAAAAGGCCCTATCATTCGATCCTGCAGTAAACCACACCACACGTTTACTTTAGGGCTGTCTCTTGCTTGCTCCAGTATGGTATAAGGATTTTCTAATCCCCATTTTCGAGTATTGTGTTCGTTTGCAATACCTGATACGTGAAACGTTGTCTCATCTGAAAACATTGCATGCTGTAGAAAATTTTCATCATCCTTCATTTTTTGTAACATTTATTTTGCAAATGTTCGATATTGAGGCTTATCATCAGGCTTTAACTCGTGCAACAATTGAATTTTATATGCATAAAGCCGTAATTTTTTATGCACTACATCATGCACAGTTGATCTCGATAATTGTAAATGCTGGGCCATGTTGTGAATCGATTAACGAGGACTACAATGAGAAGTTTCTTGAATTTGTTTATTGTCATCGAAACTTCTGTTAGGGCGGCCCGATTTTGGTTTTGGCAATATGCTACCTGTCGTCATAAATCTTGCCTGCCATTCATAAATTGTGGGTCTTGAAGGTGGACTTCGATTGTAGGTTGTCTGAAATTTATGCTATACCAGTGTTGCAAATTTAAATTCCATAAATCACACTACAACTTGCTCTTGTTCTTGCAGTGAAGCCATTTTGAAACGAGAAAGTTGCAAAACATTGATGAAGCGCCATCTAGTTTACACTTCATTTTTAAAAAAACTTTGATATTTTCTTTATGGAACATAAAAAAACCATAAGTGCATATCATTGTTTGATTATTTTTAATTATTTTTTTAAAGTGTAAAGATACATTTTGGACACCCTGTATTATTACTATATTTCTTTAAAATATGAGAATGTGAGATTTCACTTTTATTATTGCTGTCTTGCCTGTTCCATAAGTTACGATTCCTCAATTGATATTCTATGCATGAATGTTATGACTTGAAAATTTATTATTAAAAGAAGAAATTAATCTGAATAAGTTGTTTTCGAATTAAATCCTAGTTGAAATCTAATGATGAATTTTAAACAGTGCTCTGTTTCCTGTGGCAATGGTGTGAAACGCCGCCAAGTTGTTTGCTATAATATTTTTGATGGAGTCGAAAGTTTTGATTGTGATCTACATCGAAAACCATCAGAAACTCTTGAATGCAATAATGGCCCTTGTCCAGACTGGTCTGCAGACAAATGGAGTGAGGTAAATAAATATTTGTTCAAATTTATCACTAAAAATTTCACCTTTACAGTATAAATTAAAATAAAAATTCATGGAAAGAAAATTTTATTGTTCAGATACTTGATTTTTTTTAATACTGACAGCGAGTTTGAGATTTCATTAGTTGAGTGCTTAGTGAAGTTGGACATTTCCCCATATATATATATCAGGGGGAGAGATTATGAATTTTAGACACTTGACAGTTTGTGCTACTTTAGCCAACACAAATCTAAATATTTTACCTCCTGACAACTATTATTCAAAGGCTAGTTCATATTGGGCTGCACGAAGGGAAATGGTCAATACGACTTAGTCCCCGACGTAATTAAATATATCGGGAAATGCCAAATTCAAATGGAGAATCAAAATAATGGTATGTTTTTTAGTAAAAGCGTATGGATGCTCATCGGGGGAAGTGAAACCCATACGAACTGCATTAGAAATATCCTAATGCTTTCTGCAAACAGTGTTAGCTAATCAAGCTAAAAAACATTGCCTTCACCCCAAGTGTTGGGACAGGCTAAGGCCAAATGTGAAAATGTGTTCCCCCTTTTGGTTTTATACTTATAGTTTTCTCCCTTTTAGAACTCTCGGCACTTTCTTTCAATCAATTTTTCTCATTGCCTTTTTACATTTTGTTGATTATGAATGTTTATTTTGATTATGTAGCTTATGCTTCTGATGTGATTGTTTCTTTTATGTATATATATATTCATGAAATGTCTTCGTATTTGTAGTCGTTTAATGATTAAACAGGCCGAGTTAAATTATAATTTTCATTTTTATTATCGGAGAGTGATGAAATGTACGTACATCTCGTTTAAGTTTTAAGCCAAAAGTGGACAGAAGATCCCTACATTTTCTGAGGTAGGGATTTAACAGATAGACACATGATCAAAGTGAAGGGCTATTTTTAGTATATTACGCAAGTGTTTTAGGGAAAAGTCTGAAAAAGAATTCGCGATTTATGTTGGCACGTGGAAGCAATTAGAATATTCTTTTAGCAATAAATATGTCAAAACGTGAGATTTAATATACCTCCAGAGCGGAAAATAGAACGGAACTGGAATTATTAAGACTTTAAAATATATAATATTAGAATTTGAAATAAAATTAAGTGAGATTATTATATTCATATTTATGTATAATTTATATGTAATATATTTAAATAATGCCGTTTTAGATTATGTAAAACATTTCACAACAGGTGTTTTTTTATTTGAAAATTACATTTAAATCTCATTTTACAGTGTAGTGTTTCCTGTGGAAATGGTACTCAAGTGCGTTCTGTTCTTTGCTTTAATGATAATGGAGAAATAATGCCCGATACTTCATGCAACTTGCTAAAGAAGCCTAAAGAAGAACAGTCTTGTTCTAAGCAGCCTTGCTCAGAATTAGTATATGAATTCAATTGGATTACTGGACCATGGCCCCAGGTAACCCTTTGTTTCTCTTTAAATTTTATTCTTTTCACTAACCATTACCCTTCCTTTTTGTTTTTGTGGACCTTATCTTTTTTAATAAAAGTAAATGGTTTATTTTACGTTTTTATTATCATAAGATGAGTTGTTTTTAATGAAAGGGATTTGTGTGGACAATTAAGCATGAAAAGATTTGCTGTTTCAACAGTTCTTTCATTGTTCCATTTTTAATGCTGTATTTATTTTTACAGTGATAATATAAATGGCATCATCATTATTCTACGTGTAATTTTAATCGCCTTTACATTTGGATTGAAACTTTAGTTCAGAATATTATTCAAATAGGTTATTTAGTTTTAATTGTAAGGACAATGGTAAAAGAATCGTATTTAAGATATCGCAGATAAGTGGTGTAATCACAAATTAAACACTGTTGAAATGTTCAAACTCTTGACTGACAAAGAACGTGCTGTTTTAAGGAGCTTTTAACATTTTTATTATTATTTATATCTTGTGAAAAAAGTAGTGACAGAACGATGTTCTGGTACATTCTGTCTCCACTACACCCTTGTTAAAATACACTATTATAGCAATAAAAATTATTTGGGTTGATTTATCTTTTTATCCTTCCTGATTTTTTATGCTGAGTTAAATTAGTAAAGTATAATAATAAAGCATATTTCAAAATTCCTTGCTTATTTTATTCAACATATTTCATTTCTTATGACATATGAAACATTGTTATATAGTCGATGAGAAATTATTGCTATAAGGATTTTATAAACCTAGGAGTGCTTTATATGTCTTGCTCATAAACATTACTCAAAACGTTTTTACTTATTTCAGCACTTTTCTAAATGCCTTTGAGTGTTTAGTGATATAAATACCTATCCTGTTGTTTCACCTTTCAGAAATAGATTTACAAATGTCTTACCAATTATGTAATAAAATGTTAAATGTTCCTATCTGACATTCTATGCATCGTCAAAATCACAGAGAAATGCAAAAATGTTTGATCATTGATGCATCGTAGTACAGATTTTGACTAATAAAGTTGACTTTATCTAATCATCAATAGCAGTTTCATTGTTAAGGCTTCTAAATTGCTCAAAAATATAGTTTTGCTAGTCACCTAAAATACTAAATTGTCGAAAATAACCAAATTATCCATTTGCTGATGTGGAATATTTTTATAAAATGCTTGTATATTTTTCAAAAATTCTTTACTTTATGGCTGATAGCAAATAAAAATGCATACCTTCTATTTTTATCACTAATTTTAGCCATTTTATTAAATTATCAGAAGTATTTGTTTTCATCATAGAAATTTATTGATAAAGGACATATTGCCCTTCTTACCCAATGCAGTTTTCATTGGTTGAAACATTGATAAGACTATCTGTTCTTAGCGTATTTTATTTTCAATATTTATTGCTTTCGTGAATCTTCTGCATTTCATTGCTTTGTGAATAATTTGCTACGTTCTTTATATAAAGTAAATTCGTGTTAAAATTAACATGCTTTATGAAAACATAATTTGTTAAAATTCGGTTTCAGATTTTAGATAAAAGTGATTTAAATATGTGCATCAAGATGTTTTTTTTAATGTGTATTAAATATAAATAAAAATTCTAGCAAAAAGAGTTTCAAGCGTTTGTTCGTGCTAATGTCTGGAGCTTTGAAATGTCCATATTTATGCTAGGTGAATGCCACAAGAGAGAAATTTGGCTGTGTAAGGGAAAATGTGATGTATTCAAAAAAGCTGGCGTCATTCAACCAATGAAAAAAAATCATTTGTTTACATCCATTGTTGATGAGAAAGTGGATGAACCACCTTATCTAGGACCCAAACGGGAAAATTAAAAGTTTTGGCAGTTTTGTTTTATTCTGTTTTTCATTAATGTAATTTTGATTTGACAAATATTAATAAAAATTTTATCTTTGCATTCGGAAGATTAATTTTTCCCCCTTCCTCAAACTCTTGTTAGTAATCACCTATTAGAATTTTATACTATAGTTTGATAGCCCTCCCCCTCTTTGCGTGTCAGGATTTCAACTCAAAAAATTATGGTTATCATTTTTTGTTGTAAAGAATTTAACTTGTTGACTTCAGCAATTTTTTATTTTAAAAAAATATTTCAAATATTCGGTATGAAGTTCCTGTGTCAGTGTTCTATTGAGTTAGTTCGTATGATGTCATAGTAATATGACAAATATAACTGTACATGCCATCTAAACATATTTAGTAGTATGAGATAGTGTGAATGCATTTATCGTCCACCATTTTCTCTGTGCTTTTACATTTTGGACAAGGTTTTTGAGTGGGAAAAAAAGCATTATTTTCAAATTTAGGCTGTTATATAATGTAAAAGAGAACAGCGATTGTTGTACGAAAACATTTTTCAACTTTCCACTTATACTGAGTTCTTGAAAGTGACTGGCAATTAAAAGAGAGGTATGTTAGCTTGTATCATACTGCTGGTTTCGTTTTAGCGTACAGATTTTTCCATCATACTGATGTGCATATTTATTAACTAAATTGTAAAAAATAAATAAGTAAAACTAATTATATAGTAAATTTAAAAACCCTTTATGGAATTTAAAGTAAACTGAATAAAGATAATGAACAGTGATGATTCTAATGTAAAAAGATAAAATATTAAATAAATTAGACAATTTTTAAGAGCTAAGGGAAAAAAATCATTAGTTCTCAAGCAGGAACTTAAATTATATTATGAAAGAAATATTAAATAAAAAATAAACCTTTATTCCAAACAGCTAATGAGTTGCTCTTGGCACTGCAAACAGCAATTGTACAATGTACAATGGGTTCAAAATATGAATTGATGCAGGCATTTACATATGAGCATGAATTGAACCAATTGGAAATTCTTTCATGGGTATATTAATGTCATATTTAATGTTTTTGTTTTCCAGTGCTCTGCAAGCTGTGGCGAAGGAACTCAGTTTCGTAGTGTAGTTTGTTTAAATGCTGAAGGTCATGAAGAAGTTGAAGAAAAATGTCCCTCACCAAAGCCTACTGTAGTGCAGTCTTGTTTATTAAGCATGTGTTCTACCTGGAAATGGTCAGAGTGGAGTCAGGTTTGTATAGAGTTTGAAAAATTGGTTGTATCTTAATGCATTTCCTGTGAAAATTCAAAAGTTTTAAAAATGTTTTTTTCACTTTAAGAATTTCTGTTAATTTGTTTCATGAACTCAGTATATTAACTAAACAGAAATTTACAGAAAAATCGAGGATATAACAAAGTTAATAATTTTTTTCTAAATAAAATTGATCAGTTAGTAAGATCATCATTTCATCAGCCCTTTTTTCAGAAAATACCAAATGGATGAATAAATGTTTCAATTAGCTGAAAAAAATTAGTGTTTATTTTTTGTAACATCTTCAAATGCTATCTTGAGAATACTCTTCTCATTTGCTTTGAACTTTATCATGTGTGCTCCTTTCTCCCCTAGGAGTTTATGATCAGGAAGTATACAATAAATTTTTTTAATCGAATTTAAAATGTATGAGATGCATGTCTGGGGCAACTTGCCAGACATGCAATCTCATATATTTTATTGCTTTTGCTTGATTTTTGTTGTTTTATTATGCATTAATTTTGTTTGTATTAACTTTGAAATATCATATGTTTAAAGTGAGCCAAACCATCTTATAGAAATAACATTTATTTAGAAAAGTACAAGGAGAATACCTTTAATGAAAAATATGTAGTAATTTCTACACTTATAGTGTTAAACTTTTTTGGTTGAATTTTACTAAATTGTAATAGAATATGTACTTGATACAAATAGAAATTGATATGTAAATTTAAAAAAAGTTTGGTACTTTTAAAAAACTGCTGTTTGGTAATCACAGTAAACGAAAACAAGATTGCAAGTGTTTGAAATCATTAATTCTAGAAGTTATTGCTTAGTTCCAGATAGCATTTTAATGTTAAATTCGTTGAAGAGTTTTGTAATATTTTTGGTAAACTATTATGAATTTTTAGAGCATTTACATTTTATTAGTTTTAATCATAAATTAGCTTTTATATATTTATACAATAGTGTCCCAAAAGCTGTGGTTTTCATCAGCAATATCGACATGCTCATTGCATTCGAGGTGAAAGAATAGTTAACGATGAAGACTGTTTTGAGCCTAAACCTGCAACTGAAAGAAGGCAGTGTAAAATTCCACCTGAGTGTTCCTATAAGTGGCGAAAAGGACTTTGGTCACCAGTATGTATCAATGATTTCATTTTGTAATCAAATATTATTTAAGAAAACCCTTTTAGGTTTTTTTCCATTTTGAAACAATTCAAATATTGCATTTTTCAAGAATGAATTTTATCTCTGCAATAGAATTTTTCCTCATTAATTTATGCTTGTGATTTTTAATATAGTAAGTATTAATACTTATTAAACACATTAAAAAATACACAACATATTTTGCTTAATAACTTGGAAAAAATTATGGATATAAATGTCAGAGCAAAATTTCTTGTTGGGGACACAATTGTCCAAATAGTGTTTTTTTAAATCAAATTATTGTTTTCAAAAGAATAAATATTAAAATTATCGTTACGGCAAAGTTCCCATACAATGCAAATTGAAACATTTTGCTTGCATTTTGATCAAAGTTAAAGGCTCATCCGGGCAGGTTTCATAAAAGTCATCAAAAATTTATATATTATTACTGAAGAGAAAAATTTTTTTTAAGAATTCACAGCACAGATGTTTTCTTTTCTTGCTTAAAATGTTTCGCTACAGATCTTTGGGATAAACAATATTCTTTGTTCTTTCATTTGGAGCTAGGATGTACAGATTTTCGGCTTTTCCAACTCTTGAACAACCCACATACATTTGACCATGAGAGAAACAGGGCTTGAGAAGATAAGAGTCCAACAACTTTTAAGGATTGTCCTTGTGCTTTGTTGATGCTCATGGTGAAACTTAAATGAAGAGGGAACTGAATGCATTTAAATTGGAATAGGAAATCCAAAGGAATGATCAGGATTCTAGGAATGAAAACATCCTCACCAGCGGCATGTCCAGTCATAATTGTGGCTTCATTGATATTCTGCATCAGTTTCTTAATACAGAGTCTTGTTCTATTTTAAAGTGAAGGTGGATGAAGATTCCTGAGAAGCATTGGTGTCTCAATCTTAAGCCCAATGTATGCTAAGGTACACCAGATAGCTTCAATGTGTTTAAAAACTCTGATGGGTAGTTAACAGCCTCATTCGTACCACATGTCGTGTCAATAGATTTGTAAACTTGAACACTACCAGGCAGTTCTTGTAAAAGTTGCTTATTCATGACACTGACATCTTAGTTTCTTGGGGCAAGAATTGCTCTTTGGCACAACCATGAGTGGTAAAAAAAGTACTGTGAAACATTTGGAAACACTGCTTCCTTCAGCTCCTGCTGAGTTTTCACAATCCTTCCAGTTCTTTGCATCGCTATGCATCCATCTTGATTATCCGGAGTCATGGCACCATTTCCTAGTTGAAGTAGGTTATCTGCAAATTGCTGAGCAGATGGATCACCATTGAGATGAACTCGCATGTTTGTTGTTAGTCCAAGTCTCTGAATGCTATTCCATAGGTACCATGATTTTAAACAGGCCTGCATTTCATCCGCCCTGCTTCCACGAGGAATAACTGGAAGTGTCTGTCGAAAGTCTCCAGCCAACACCATGGTAACGCCTCCCGTTCTGTTATTGTTACTCCTGATGTCTTTCAACGTAACATCTAGTGCTTCAAATGCAGCTTTGTGGGACATAGTGCATTCATCCCAGACAATTAGTTTGCAATCTTTTAAAATCTTTGCCTTTTCAGAATTTCTAGAAATGTTACATGTAGGAGTCTCCGTATTAGCTAGATTTAAGGACAACCTGAAAGCCGAGTGAGCTGTTCTCCCTACAGTCAATAGTGTTGTGGCAATGCCAAATGAAGCAATGGCCAGGGCAATCTTGTTTCTTTGTCAGACTTTAGCCAAAAAAAGATTGATCAGCAAAGTCTTCCCTGTATAACCAGGAGCATCCAAAAAACAATATGCCACCGTGCCTATTAAAAACTGCTTTTGTAATCTTCTCAAATGCTTACTTGTGATCTTGGACCATTTTTGGCTCAGTTTCCTCTATGTATGCTGTGAGTACATCTGTGTCATAATTCCTTTCTGTACATGCTTCACTTGGTAGGACTGAATCACAATTTTGACTGGGTTGTGGAAATCACCTGAAATACAACAGAATATTACATAAGAAGTTTTCTAGATTGAATTTTAAAATTCTGGCTTCGAGGTGCATTGAGTCACAATTGGACTACCAGTGTGCCAAATTTCAGGGCTATATGTGCAATATTTTGCATCTAAACATTGCACACACACAAATTGCCTTTTTTATATAAAGAAATAGAAGATCAATATATGTAATGTCTCGGAGAGCTTGGTTTACAGATTCCACAAAAATTTTGGTGAAATAAGATATGAAAGCAAAATATATTAGGATATTAAATCAGCTTTCAACAACGAAAGAGAACACACAATTAATTATTTGTTTAAACAATGAAAGCGGTTTGAATTGCGTTGCAACAATGAAAAGTACTGCTGTAAATTATACCAAAAAATATTTTTAAAATTTATTAAAATTAGAGAAAATATTGTACAGACACTTTTTCGTTTAAAAAACTTTTAGCCATAACCCAGATAGCAATTTTAGTTTGCAGCAAATTTGACACGACAAGAGTGCAAGTGTGAAACAAGTTTGCAGCAAGTTAACGCAAGCTTCGAAGTCACCATGGGACGAACTTGCAGCAAGCTTGCATTGCAAATTATATCAAAAACAGAGTACGAACACAACCCGGGATAGAACGCGCGATCTACGGTTCCGAAGCAGACGCGCTAACCGTTCGGCCAGTTAAACTCTGCGGGGAGGAGATAGATTTCGCTAATACATCGTTCGATTTGATTCGTATACGATTTATTTTAAACTATTTTCTTGATTTCATGAATTTTTTGAGTTGAGAATATGATTTGAAGTCAAAGAGAGAGCGATTTTCGCTAATAACTACGTTTTGCTAGTAGAATAAATTATGAAATTAGAGTTCAAAAGTAATTACTTTAAAATGGGACAAAATGTATGAGTTATTATTTTTCAACAAACATTGACTGTTTTTTCGGTTTAATTTTGTTCATAAACGCTAAAATTTCAACATTAAGAAAAAGGCGATATAGTTTTCTTTAAAGTGCGAGTGTTATATTTAGTAAAAAGATGGAAAATGTTTCAAAATTTTTTTTATAAAAAAGTTAGTTTTTTTACAAATTATCATTGATTTATTGAATTAATAAAAAGAAGGACGGTCTAGGAGAGGCTATTAAAAATCGGATGTTTTTTTTTTTTTTAAACAGGAACAAAAATAATTCTCTTTGTGCTATCTTTGCATTGCAAAGGAGGTGGCGCTATTTGTCACGGTGAACTTGCAGCAAGTTCGCTTCAAGTTTGACACGTCAAATTTGCTATGACAAGGTAATATCAAGTCAAAATCAAACTTGCTGCAAACTTACGTGCTATCTGGGGACCCAGAATGACATAAAGTTTTAAAAACTAATCAAATCAAAAGATGTGAGTGTTGCTTCCTTGGGTGCTTAGGCATGTTGAGCAGCATTTTCTGCCATGAAGTAGTCTATCGGGCCATTTTCAACGTGAATAACAGTGGAGTGTCTCTCATGAATTGGTAAGTTAAATATTCTCCATACTGCTTCAATGCTGCTGATGTATCTCCCTATTTGATACTGGTGGATTTCATTTAGGTAATTTTCTCCACTGTCGAGTTCAAGCACAGACGTGTCGGATCCTTTGTTGACATACTTGCAGACGTTCTTGATAGACTTCACAGAATTTCTATACTCTACTTTGATATGCGCATTGAAAATTCTTGTGAACAAAGGCAGTACTGTGCAATCCAAGCATTGGCCACAAACACTTCTATCCTCGAAAACTGTTGTTTGCAGTAAATCCCCATCCTACGATATAGTGGATATCCACCCTGTTCTGTTTGTGTTTGTTTAAAAAAAATAGCGTTTGTGCAAATTTCATCCTTCATACATGTAGAACGTCAATCTATGCTTCCGCATGGGCCATGCACCATCTGCTTTGTTACAATGCAAAAAAGATCTGTTTCTTCTTGTGGATTAGAGATTTCTGTGCCACTAAAGTCATCCACTCTGTGAATGTGTAATGAGTCTTTGAGAAAAATGAGAATGTGGGTATGAGGAAGTACTCACCTCTGCAACTCTATCATATACATATGACACTTAACTTCTCCAAAAAATCTTTGCCAATGTGATAAGACTCATGGGTGTTTTTTGCTTTTGATGAAAGACTCTCTGCAACAAATCATGACGATTCTGTGGTTTTGGCATAACAAATAGTTCTTGCTGTATCTCCGCCCATGTGACTATTTTTTTAATTCGGTAAATTGCGTAAGACGTTCAAAACAAATGTCATTAAAACGATAATTGTTTGCTCTTTCTAATGGTGCATCGATTGTTTTTCTATGATCATTATTTATCATGGCCAAAAACCTGCGAAAAATCGTTATAAATGACACAAAACATGAAATAAAAAATTTCGTGAGTAAATTTTAAAATAGAGGATTTAAGGTGCATTGAGTCACCATTACGATTATCTGTGTGCTAAATTTCAAGGCTGTAAATGCAATATTTGTAGTCTAAATATCGCACTCACGCACAAACATTGCCTTTTATATAAGTATAGATTAATATAGTAATATCTCGGAGAGCTTGGTTTACAGATTCCACAAAATTTTAGTGAAATAAAATATGAAAGTGAAATGTATTGGGATATTAACTCTGCTTTCAACAATAAAAGGGAAACACGCAATTAAATATTTGTTTAAACAATGAAAACGGTTTGAATTGCATTGCAACAATGAAAAGTATTCTAAATTATACCAAAAAATATTTTTAAAGATTTATTGAAATCAGAGAAAATATTGTATGGCAACTTTTTTCGTTTAAAACAAACTTTTAGAAGTTAAAATAAACTTTATTAGAAAGGAAATTGTTTGTTCTTTCTTATGGTGTATCTATTTTATTGATACGATTATTAGAAAAAATGCAATGGAGAAATGCGTACGAAAAATCACTAAAAAAACAACCACAAAATATTAAATAAAAAATTTTCTAAATCTAATTTTAAAAATCGAGCTTCGAGGTGCATTTCGAGAAGGGCTACCTGTGTGCCAAATTTCAGGCTTGTAAGTGCAATATTTTAGGTCTAAACATCACACACATGAAAACATTGCCGTTTCTATATGGAGAGAGATAATGGAAAGTGCTTTTTGATAATATGCACAAGAGGTTTTTTAGCGATATTTCTCATTTTTTTTTAACCTCTGTAACTTTCAATTAATTTTTTCTTTCCATAAAACCCTTAGTAATAAAGAAATTTAATTTAGTATTCGGTATGAAGTCCCGATTGCCAGAAAAATACAAGTTGGAAGAAACAATTGTGTAAATTGCTTGCACAAAATAATCCTAAAAGTAACTCTGTGCTTGAAAAATGTTCATGTGGGACTCGAAAAACAAGTTGATGAACTATTTAGGAATTATTTACAAGATTATATTATGACAATGATAACCACGGATATTGCTGAAGACATTTACTATTACAATGGTAAGTTGTACAAGAAAATTAGAAAGCCTCTAACTTATATGAAATACTATATTATCTGCTGGGAATTTCTGTAGAATATTTTGCAAGTAGAATGGAATAAAATTATCCTCCCATTAATATGATTCTTCATTCGAGCCAAGTTAAGAAATTTTTAACAGTTTTAAATGACAGTCACATCAGCAGTAATATGCTGTTCTTTATATAAGCTTTACTTAAATGATAAACTCTACAAAGAGCTGAATAGTATTCCAGAGTTAAAATCTGCTGGTAATCAATTAACCTGTTCAGTTAATTTTATGTCTCATTTTATGCATTTTTTTCATTTACAGTGTTATGCATCATGTGGATCAACATATAAAACCCGTGAAGTTGTTTGTGTTGATAATGAAAACAATCGTGTGCCTGAAGAATTGTGTTCCTCTCAAAATAGATTTAAAAGAAAGCGGAAATGCAATTTAAAAGCCTGTCCTTATACCTGGCTAGCTGGACAGTGGTCTGAAGTAAGTAACAGTTTTTTCCCCCGTAAAATACAAGTTTGCATTGCGATTTATATTTTTAAAAAAACTTGTCTGATTGATTGTCAAGGTCTAAAATTTGCTTTATGCATGGAGAATATCAATAATAGAACAAATATCATTGCATTAAAAGAAGTTATATTTTTGATGAAACAAACCTCCAGAGTTTGAGTTTCTTTAAGATGTTGTAATTTATCTAATTTCTAAGGATGAATAGGTGAGTTTTTACTGTATTTTGGTGTATATTTTAGATAATTTTTTAATAAAATATATTTTATTTTTTTTATTCAACAGATCTGGAGCATGCACTTTCTAATGAAAGTTAAATTGACTTTTTTGCATTTCATTCTATTTCAAGAAATATATATTGGAGCAAATAAATTTACAGGGTAACTTTGCTATTATTCAAATCCTTATGGCAGTACGAGTATTAGAACGTGGAATCTTTGGGTTTTGAGTCAAGTATGCTAACCACTAGACAAAAGGAATTCCCCTTGTCCGGAGGCAGATACTGGCTTATAAACATCACAGAATAAGATGGAGCATGATGCACTACAGAAGCATCCCCCAGCTTGTTTGATATTATCTGAATATCAAGGAAGCGATAATTGTGCTGTGTGCATATGCGCAGATTGCTGCCCCGATTGCTTGTGCGCAGGCACGTGCAGGCTTTGTGCTATGAAATGTGTCATAGACTTCGAATTGGGAGAGCTGCATTGCTGTAGGAGTTGTAGTGCTGCCATCTGATGAATATAGCAGAAGATGGAGTTGATGTGATTTTTTTTGATGCTGCCATCTATTAGTGGGACTGAAAGTTGTTGCATGTTCTTTGTTCGTGAGTCACCACTATGGCGGTACGAGGATTAGAACTTGGGATCTTTGGGTTTTGAGTCAAGTATGTTAACCACTAGACAAAAGGAATTCCCCTTGTCCGGAGGCAGATACTGGCTTATAAAGAACAGAATAAGATGGAGCATGATGCACTACATCATTACTGGCCGCAGCTGTCAACGAATGCAAATGAAATGCAAGAGATGTTTCAAAGTATGCACTTGGAGAGTGAGGAAGAAAACAAAAATCTGGCTCTTATGCTTACAGTCGCAAAATTTGGAAAAATTCAAATGATGACATCCATTTTTGTGCAATGTTAAATTAGCACAATGGATAATTACAGAAAAACAAATCATGTGTATAACTCTCAGAAGTAGAGAAATGCTTATGATGCGAGAAACAAAAACACCAATCACACAACATAATGTGATAATTATCAAAGTACATCTTTGCTATGCATTCCTGTGAATCAATGATGCAAGTTGTATTCAAATTGAAACACCTCATGAGACAGGAAATGCAACAGATTTTTCTTACCCCATTGTACATGCTTCATTGCTATCCATCTTCAGTATGTGAAGTGTGTGAAGGCATAATATATGTGAAGCATTTCTGAAACAAAGTTGTATGCTTTTGTTTCTTTTTTTCTGCGTCTTGCACTGCTACTTTTGTGTATCTGGTTGCATCATTCATTTTTACTGTGCTAATCACTTAGCATTGCATAAGAGTGAGTGTTGCCAATTGAATTGAGCAAAATTTAACTGCAACTGGAATAGATTTGTTCTTTTACTCACTCTCCAGTGCATGCTTTGAAGTATCTATGTCTTGAATTCCATTTGTATTCATTAAGGAGCTCGTATATTGGCAAAGTTTATTTTATAATCATTCTGTGTATTCTGATCGTAAATTTCATCAGTTAAAATAATAGCTGTGCTGTTCAAGGTATGCTTTTCTAGACTATGGGCATTATGCTGTTAGACCTCTTCTTTGCACTCTACTTTTCTATTGTGTGGTGATCTCATGTTGATTTAATATCTCTAGTGCATAATGAAAGCATGTAATCTTTTTTTACAAATCTATTATAGTAAAGAACGACCTTGGTTCTGAAAGATTGTACAGGTTGCCGCAGAAGATAGTGTGCAAACTTTTATGTGTTTATCTACTAGATCATGGTGAATGATTTTTGCAGGAAGTTTGTACAGAAACGCAACCATGCAATGTGCAATGCTACTGTAACGAGGGGGATGCACAAAGAATGGAAAGTAGATGGTGGTGTTGAACTTGACTTTATTAACACACAAAACATAACTCACATTTGGAAAAACTTATGGTTTCATTGCAAGAGATATTCAAAATTTCTTCCATCCACCACTATGCTGGTTGCACTGCATTTTTTTATATTATATATATAACTTAACACAAATACTGATTAAAGATACAGTTAAGATTTTGTGGAACAGCAACTGCTTTTTTGAACCTAAATTGTGCAAATTGCATCTGGCAACATTCGAGTACTGTTGATATTAGTGGAGGGGTTCTTTGAAAGCGCCAGGAGGGGGCAGTGTTTGGAAGAGCTTGTCTCGGAGCGTTTTTGTATATGTTTCGGGTCCCAGTGCAAGAATTTTTTGTCTCACAGCAGACAGAGTGAGATTTTTTGTCTCGCAAGTTTTCACTCGGGTCACTTATTTCATTTGGGAAATTTTCTTTTAAATTTTTTCTGTAACAGTCTTTGTGCTTCGGATGCCGAAGCAAAGGCTTATTTCTGTAAACGTTTGTTAATTTTAATGAGCTTTCTTCTGTCCACTCTATAATTGCAAGAGAAACTGCAAAAGAAAATCAACAAGCACATGCCCTGTCTAAATATGACCTTGCAGGTGCGAAGGAGATTCACGGGGAATGGCGAGCAGCACATTAACCTGTCCCAATTTGAACAGTGAATCCCTTTGAATTAGCCTAAAAACCGACAGGATTTGGCTCCCCGGCAGCTGTTCCCGAACTGTTCTCTGTGAGCAAAAATGCCCGTCTACATCTGCGAACGGCTGTTAGCGAACTGTTCTGTTCGGGTTCTGCTCGCAATTGTATATGCACCTTTATGACAGCTTCCTGTGCAACAATTGTGTGCATTATATATTGCCAACCAATTCGACTTATTAATTCAGAAGCTGTTGCCTCACATAAATTTTGGTACAAACTCCCAAACAACTGATGATGTGGTATATGTGTACTGTGACTCACTCATTACTATACTCATAATCCATATCTGCCGGTTCCATATTAGTGTACCAATGCCTTTCAACATCTGAAACGTCCTCTTCAAAAATGATCATTTTAATTCATGCTCTGCAAACAATGCCTTCTAGCAATCCATGTTTCTGCACTCAAATTCCTGTGTAAAAATCATTCACCACAGACTGATGGACAATGTGTAAAGTTGCACTCAATCTTTTGGAACACCGTATATAAGTAAACTTAAAGATGACAATTTATTTCATACGAAAATTCATCTCCATACTCTTTTATAAAGAGATTAATTAAATGAGTTGTGATAATTTAACTTGAGTGCCACTCGAGTCCCATTTGGTTGTTTGTTCTCGCAGTTTGCTATTGATAGTGGGCAAAACGGTAAGCCTGGCAATAACCCACTGGGACCTGTGGCACTTGATGTATTAAATGTTGGCGAAAAATTTTATATCGTGTGATTTTGAATTCTTGACTAGTGTTCAAAGACGTGCAGTGAAGGTATTCGACAGCGACATGTAGCTTGTCATGCTGTGAATGAGTACGGCTGGGTTGAACCTGAAGAAATTGAGAAGCATTTTTGTGGAATGGGAGCCCGAGAACCTAAGACAGTTGAAGCATGTAATTATGGTAATTGCTCTAGTGGATTCATCTGGAAGCCAGAGGAATGGCAGCCGGTATGTTTTTTTTTTAATAAGTAATGCATTGCAAACAAAATCTTTGTTTCTATCTCAGTGGTGTGCAAACCGTGGGTCACAAGAAAAATTTTTATAGGTTGCTAAATTCAAAGAAATTTATTTCACAATAAAAAATATAAGACTTTTCTTCAAAAAACATGGTCGCTATCCCTCTAAGGGTCGCAAAAAAATTTTGCACAAAGTGAGGGGTTGGAAATGAAAATAATTTTTGCACCACTGTTCTATCTGTATGACCATGAATCCCTAAATACATTATTAAAAATCTGATTTTCATTCAAAATGTGTGAGGAATTTCAATTTGTTTATTTCCTTATATTTCTGTACAAGTTGCCTCAAAAATACAATTTTCATTATTTTGTATTTATTAATTATGTGAAAAGTAGATGACATTTGCATACTCTTTTGGGTTCAGTTAACTATATCACTGATGAATTAAGTGTTGTTTTCAGAAGAGAAGTTTGCATTACTTTTTCTATCAATCCAAAATATTGTTGTAAACAAATTTTTATTTTCTTTGTTATTAATTTATGCTTATTTAGTGTAAAGGACCTTGCCAAAATGCAAAGCAGAAACGGAAATTGCACTGTTTTGATTTGGAAGGGAAAAGAGTTCCCAATCGAAGATGTAATCCTTCTTTGAAGCCTAAAAAGAAAAGACGTTGCTCTTCATCTCCAGAGTGTAAGTTAAACTGTATTTCATGAAAGCTGCAAGCTCTTTGTGCATAAATGGTTTTAAATTTTCATGTTTAAACTTGCTTAAAATTTTTGATATTTGGTTTTATATGCACTGTTTAGTTCTATGCATGATTTTAATGGTTATAGAGTGTTATCGGGCATTTTTTCCAAGTTCTGCTTTACGGAGATTTTCCTCTGCCTCCCCTCTACAGAAAATGGAAACTAATTATGTCTTTAGTACTAATAAATATTATTAAATATTCTACGTGTCAGTAAAAAAAGGACTTGATAAAGTGTGAAAGATAATTGTTTCCATTGAGAGATTATAATGGCAACACTCACTACAAATTTTGATTTTAAGAAAGGATTTTTGCTCTCTGTTCAGAATTAATCAATTCCTTGAATTCTATATATTAATGCTCTCCAAAACTATTTAGCAAAAGGAATAATCGCTGAAAATTTGAATATGAAACTGTATTTCTAAATTCTGCTAAATTTAAAGCAGTTATATATAATTTATTTTAGTTCTATGCATGTTTGTTTTTTTCACATCTTTATCTCATTATTCAAATTTCAAGAAAGAAATGTGTAGTAATATATATAAACATTTTAGGTCCTCCCAAAAGCTGCTTGGATATTCATAATTCCCAAAGGAAAACAGTTGATGGAAATTACCAAATTGTTGTTAAAGGAAAGCTTGTTATTGTATATTGTCATGCTATGAATACACCATATCCTCAAGAATACATAAATCTCCGCGACAGGAATTATGCAGTAATACATTCAACTAGTTTAGGAAGCCAGTATGTGTTTTTGTCTTCCTTATAAATATTAATGAAAGAGTTTTCATAATATTTTGGAGATTATGCAGCCTAAATATTTTGTTATGCTTTAAATATGTTTTTATTTTTTACTCTTTAATAACTGCATTTCTCATTCTAAATTTCTTAAAGGAATTTTCTTTTCTAAACTTATTGACATTACTGTGAGATGAACATCTCCATTTTATTTTTCCTTGAGTAAAATTTATAGTTTTTCTTTTGTTGCACAATGGACAGTGCAAATTACTTCAAAAACAGTATACCACAATTGGAAAATGGATGCAGATTTGCTTCATTTTTAAGGCACTTATATTTTAGGTATTTTACAATTTATAGTTTAAGATATTTTCTGATAATATATTATGGTTTGGTTATTTTTTAACAATGAACAACTATTTAAGATAGTATCAATTTTATGTGATGTAGGGGGAGAGTGGGGTACCCTTGATTCTGGTGCTATTAGTTCTCCTTTCTAGCTGACAGACACTGAATTACACTCTCCTAGTCAAGAAAAAGGAACAGTTATAGTGGTGTGTTGTAGCTGTTAAATTCACTGCGTCTGTGAAGGTTTATTTTTTTAAAGACGTCAACTCTCTAATGATCGTTTGATTTTAAACAATTCTTACTTAATTATCATTACAATTATAAAAAACTATATTTAGTACAGCTTATTATATGTTTACTAAAGATTTATACTCTATCACACAACAAGGATTTAGTCCAATATTTCTGCGTTTCTTATTTTGTTCTTCATAACCTCTTCACTCTGGGTAAAACCGAGTACTCCAAGTGGCATAAAACCAGGACAGTCAGTAATGATGTGTTTTTATCGTCTTCAGTGGAAAAATCATCAGATGTTGATTGTTTATATTTTAATAATGTAGTTTTAATTTTTAAATAAATGAGAAGGGTTAAACCAATGTCGAAACTATCTTAGCTGGGACCACGAAAGTTGGAGTGGCGCGGAGAAAGAAAACAACTGCTTTACATGTGAATTTTGTAACTAATATTCTTAAATTGTCATACAAAATAAAAATGTCTGCTATTTTTCTACTGAAAATCGAATTTTCCTAATTTCCCTTAAAGTTAGTGTGTGTACCAGGTTTATAAGACTTTTTTTTTTAATAAAAATATCATTGGTAAAAATAAGTTGTAAAACTATGACTTTTTTGAAAGATGTATTGTACTACGATAAGCAATGAATATTTTAATAAAATTCGCAAGCTCTATGTCGAATAGTTTAGCTCCAACAGGCCTTCGAGTCTTAAGTACCCTGTTTTACCTCACTTTCCCCTATATGAATGGTGTATAACTAATAATTTTAATGATATACTCTAAATGAAATTATTTATACATTAGTGTTTACAAAAAAAAGTTACAAGTTTTAAAACTGCTTTTCAAAGACATTTAGTAGCATTAGTAGTTAGAGTATAACATTTTGAAGAATCTAGTTTTCTTTCTGCTTACATTTTGTTCAATTTATAAATTGATTATTTCAATATTTTCATTTTAGGTATGATACCTCTGAACGATGTCTCACTAATAATGTTGGTCGTGAATGTGATTGTGACAGAAAAGATTTTGGCTACTCTGTATTTTCAAAAATAGCCTTAAATATATCTAGCCTGAAATTAATAAGTAAGTAGTGCCTGTGCTTTTTGAAAACTATCAATAAATATTTGTACATAAAAAATGGAGTATTAAACTGTTTAACTATTCTATAAACATTTTCCTATATTTCTGAAATCTATTATTTTTTAATAACGGTATGCTGGCATTCTTTCTTGGTGAAGAATATTAGAAAAATTGTTTTGTTATTAGCAGATATTTTTTTCTTTTTGTCATTGTCCTGTATTATTTTGGAAGTGCAGAAATAATGCTAAATTGAAATTTCGTTTTAAGTATAAAGGAACACTCAATGTGTACGAATTAAAGCTCTCTATAATAAACAATAAAAGAAATATAATTCTGCTTTTGTATAAAATTTTTTTTCTGTAGTTTAATTTGATATTTGAATTGGCAGTGTGAAGGAGGAAACAAAGCTAAAAGCTATTTTCTCAGGGAAAAAAAATAAATTTCTTATATTTTTTTTAAATAAGCCTTTTTTTATGAAATTCTTTACATCAGCGTTTAATTGGCGATTTTCGTTCCCTTTTTTATAGGACAATGATCATCATGGCTCTTGTTCCCTTCTTCAAACTTCTGATACAATTAAATTATCGATCAAATTAAGTTACCTTGGTGCTGAGAGGAAAGCTTATGGAGCTAGCAAGAAAAATACCTAATGTCACATAAAATAAATATTGAAAAGTAAATAAAAAATAGTTTAAAAAGAATGAAATTTCTGATAAATAATTGGTGACTGCAGTACATTCAAAACGTACATGATTGTGGAATAATCAAAGATATTTTCCTTGTATTTCTCTTTAATGTAAGCTAAAACTTGGAAATTCTCAAAAATTTAGTTGTAGATGAAGTGCAGGAGTGGTGATAAAACATAGCTTATGTTTTGAATTTGTTGTGTTGAAGCTTTTAAAAATTTCCACATTAAATTCAGTTAAAGGCAGAAACTACTTTTTTTATAAAGATGAATTAGTTTATTTAACTAGCAGCTTGAATGGCAAAATGGATAAAGGGGTGCATGGGACATTTAACCCTTTCGACCCACCATTTGTATTATTAATTTAATGTTGACAAAAAATGTTAAAGTGGGTTTATTTACCCAATAGGGAATGAAGTCTAATCTTCGGGATGTATATGCTGATTAGGGCCGAAAGGGTTAAAGTTATATTTTTGTAAGCGACTGATCAAGGCTAATTTAACAGAAATTATTATAAAACATGAAAAAAATTATATATATTTGATAGTTTGTTGAATAGTTTTTGAACTATCACAATCTTAACAAATTTATGTTTATATTATTCTAGCTGATGATTATACATTTAGCCAAACTTATCATGGTAAGCCTGTGCCTTATGGAACTGCAGGAGATTGCTTTAAAAGACCAGATTGCCCACAAGGCATGTTTTTCATCTCGCTTCAAGGAACTGGATTCCGAGTAGCACATGACACTAACTGGATATCAAGAACTGGTGCTGGTCAAATTTTCATTAGAAGAACTATGGTAAATGCATCTTACAATTTTAAAGATTATAACATTATGATTTATTAACATTAGTCACTTTATTTGTCATTAATATTCTTAAACTATATCGTTTATATATTATATATTTTTCAGAATGATGAAGTTGTAAAAGGGAAATGTGGAGGCTATTGTGATTTATGTATTCCTGATCCCAAAATTGGTCTTGCTGTTGATATTTCATGATGGTAAGTGTTTAGATATTCTCACATTGCACTTTCAGAATATACTGTTGTTTCTTTGTGTATTGTTAATGGTTATGACTTTTTAAAGTTCTGGCCAATATAGGTGTCAAAAAAGAGATTTTCTTTCTGCTTTATGAAGGTATAGATTCATAATTATTCTTAAAGTATAAAAATGTTTGGAAAGGTTGTGATGCAGTAACATGAACATCATTATTAAACGCAATTCAAACAGTGTGATTAATTGTCTCTGCATTTTAAAATATTACACATGCAAGATAATTTTATTTTCTTTCAGTCCAATGTATTTAACGATTTTTTGTGCATTTTCAACATCTGCTGTGAATCCAATCAAAGTTAATACAATGCAGGGCAGGTTTTGTGCAAATTACAATACATTATACATTTTCTATTGTAGTTCATATTTTCGAGTCAGTTTTTCTGAGAATTGCCCTGTTTTAGCATTCCATAGATAATTGTTACAAAAGCCGTACATCTTTTGTAATATTTCAACCTCCTTGGTTTAAAAATTGCCAGAGAATAATAACAGCTCTGACTGAATACAAATTTTTTACATACCAAAGTTTTCTGATTATTTACCAAAATATGCCTCAGCTTTCTGGTTGTTGTATTAGATCAACAATTACTATTAAATGTGAGTAAAAATTTTAAATAATAAAAAATATAAAAATTTCTGTTAACTTTGAAAGTATCGTTTTAATGTAAATAATTTTACCGACAATTATGAGGTAAAATTCTTTGATATTGTTTCAGTATTGCATTATAAGTATGTATTCTTATTGTTAGTTGTATTTTTTTGCATTTTAAATAACATTGCTAGAAGGTCAATTCAACAATATAAAAATTGTGTAAAAATGATTTTATTATATTAAAATGCATTTATTCTATGCTTTTAGTGCACAATATGCGATAAAAATTAAAAGATATGGAATTGAATTGTATTTTATTCTCCATAATGATAAACTGAATAAATTTCCCAGTTACAGTACAAAAGAGCTTCAAATCTTGGAAATTACAAAGAATTGGAAATAATAATGGTAGCAAGCAAAAAAGAAGTTGCATAAATAATAATTTCGCTTGCAAAATGCCTTTGCAATGAAATATTTCGTATAGTTTAGTAATAATCAAGAATATTGTTTTTCAGGTATCTGTATTACTGGAATCGTTTATTGGAAAGAAAACTGCTTATTTTCTGTATTTAATGAATAAATTATTAAGTTAAGTTAAAAATAATTAGAAATTAGATTGTAATATGATTTTATGTATGAATATTTTCTCTTAAGTATCTTTTTAAATAGTGCTTTGCCTAAACGGTGGAAAGATTATAAATTCCCCAAAAATCGCTTCTTCAGGAGAAGGCAACATTTTCTCTTCATTAGTTTAAATTGTGTGATAAAAAACAAAGAACAATATGCTTACTTGTACTATACTTCGGAAATTTTAATTACTTCACTGCATACGAATATTTAAAATCAGTTGTATATAGAGTAAAATAGCTATACTATTTCTTAAGTTTTTTGAGTTGTCTTTTGGAAAATCGTTACCTGTGCCATCAGTTCAAAATCATGACTGATGAAAAACCAAAGCAAAATTTTTCCTGTAATATTGGCTGAATAATTTTGTCCAATGAAATAAAGCACAGCATTGTGCATTACCTATTAAATTGTTCATGTGTCTGATGAAAATGGCATTTTCATTTAATATTTTTTCCTAAGAATTCACCTCCCATTAATTCCCAAAAGAGAACCTCCAATAGAAACAAACTTTAAGGGTAAGAGAATTAATTCTCTGATCTTCACTTCGAGCAATTATAAATTTCTAATTTATCCGTGGGAAATTATTATGCTCATCAAAACTTAATCTTATTTTTTTTATATTTATTTTTAATCCTTGTTTTTTCACTTATATATTTTTAAATACCTTTTTTCTTTTAAATAAAATATATCAACATCTGTTTGAATTGCAAAATAAATTCAATCAATTTATCTACAAGGTATGACCAATCAGTAGGATGAATCACCCCTCAAATCGAAAATGGGAACAACCCGATTATCAGCGACACCTTCGCCGCGTTCCATAATTATTCAGTTAACAGTAGTGCATAGTTTCGTGTGCCTAATGTGTCTTGATAAATTTTTTATTGAGTGTTGTGTGTGCGGTGGTTTTGTGGGGCGTGTCATGGAACACAGAATTCATTTGAAATTCTTGTGCAAATTGGGTTAAATAAGCAACCGAGAGTCGTGCAAGGCTGAAGCAGGTGTATAGAGATGACACCGTGACCTTGAAGACTGTGTACACGTGGTTTAAATAGTTTAATGATAAGCGTGAAAGCATCAGAGTGGGTGACCCACCACAGGGACAAACATCAAGAGAGTACAAGAATCAGAATATGGGGTTATTGAACTGTCGCACCTACCATATTCCTCAGACCTGTCACCACCGGACTTTTTCCTGTTTCCAAACTTGAAATGGTTCAAAAAGGGTGAAGATTTACAAACATTATGCACATTCAAGCTGCTGGGAATTGAAAGCTGTACCAGTGGAGGAGTATTTAAGAGCTTTCGATGATTTGTACACACATTGTCGGAGGTGCATAGTGTGCGACGGGCGCTATTTTGAAAGATTGTAGAGTTTCCATGTGACGCCGACTCAATGTAAGACTTATTTCCTTATTTACTTACTTATTGGTCACACCTTGTACTTTCCCTTAATAATAAAGTGTGTGAAGGATACTTTATTAGTATTGGTAATATCTTTGTTGGAGTATTTATCAGGAGATGTAAGCTCACTTGTTTGTATTACAGTTGTTTAACATTTTTGTGTCACTTCTGACTTTTTTCTCTTGGTATATTGATTTATAATAATAATTTTTGTGTTTTGAATAATAAGAATTTATTTTAAATTTCAGATCAAGAAATTAACTAAATCTTATCAGTATTCTTCATCAGTCGTAATCATCCCTGGAAGGCATTGTGAATAGACATGAACTCTCATCCAAGATCTTGTGTTCATCTCCTTGGAAATGTGATTGTTTCTGAACTCGACATAACATGACATTTAGGATATAAGAAATCATTTTTTTTCTCATACATGCATCTAATTTCGACTGGTGCAGTGATAATAAATGTGTGTGCATGTCGAATTAAGGAGGAGAAGGTGAATCTCTTATGACCTAAAAGTGATAGATTGCGCATTTCATCGTTTTTATGTGCATCTGTCTTTGACCCTGAGTGTTCTTTTCTGATTATGTTTTAAAATCAGTATTCTTATGCAAAAAACATGTGTAAGGTGATGGTTGAATTGTATTTAGTGAAGCAAATGATCGTAATCACACGAATTTTGATCAGATCTTTTGACATGTGAAAAAATGCATCATATGCAAGTACTTTCATGCTGATGCTATTTATTTTAATTTACATTTTTGTTGATATATACATAAACTATTTATCTTACCAGATGCAATGCATTTCTGAGTTTAACATTAAATAAGAAATACAATTTTATGGATTTTATTTATTTTGTTTAGATAGACTGCCAGTGTGTTTTCAGCGAATGTTAAGTTTGACTTTTTTTTATCTATCAAAAACTCTTGGTTTTTAGTATTAACTTAGAGCTAAACAACTTTTTTCCTTATTAAATGTTACTAAGTATATCATTATTAACAGCAATGAATAAAGTAAAATAAATTGAATTTTTAATGCATGTTTTTAATATACTATTTAATTTTATTATCAGATATGAATATTTACATATTCATGAAAATAACTTTGGATTATTATTTCAGTTATTTTTACAATTTCTGAAAGTTATAATGAGTTCCTACGTGGAGGCTGTGGTATTATTAATTTGTAATATTGTATTCTTGTTTATTATGCATTTAAAATGGCCATCAAAGCAATTTGAATAATTTTAAAGTTATATTTGTGATTCGAGATGTTTATCCTGTGGCTGTATTTTTCAGTGTATTATATTTGATACCTATTTAATATCATTTGTTGAACAATACATTTATATTTATTTAATATATGTAATTATAGGTGTAAATTCTCTGAATTTGTAAATACCGTCTTTGTGATGTTCGGTTCTAACTCAAGCTGTTTATTTCTTTTGACGTGTCTACCTCATCTTATGAGAACTTTTGAATGTAAAGTGTTATTTATTTAGTAATTTTTATTTTTGTAAGGTGAAGATGAAATCTCATAATTTAATTATTTTTTTCTCTGCACTGCCATTTTTCCTTCTGTCATTTCATGTGTCGATTCTGAAGCATCTTCAGCTGTTATTACGGCATTACTCATTCAACTGCAAGTAACTGTCATGGTTGATGTCAGTGTTGTTTCAAATTGTACATAACCATGTGACACTGCCAAAATTTTTACCCATATGGAGTGGACCAATTGTGTACATATATTTGTATAAGTGTTTTAAATGAGTGAATGTGGGAGAATAAATGATAACAGCCTTTTAAAGAACATGATGCATAAAATGTGTTATATATGTAATAAGATTTACAGGACATGAATTACAAAATTTTCTTCAGTTATTTTTTGGATTGTATGACATAAAAATTTTTAGTTTGATTTTATAAAGATGTTCTTATAATGAATTTTTGTAGCTAGGCAGGAATTATTTCAAATGTTGTTACTTTTGCAATGATGCAAGTTTAATTTGTCAATCTTTTTTTTAACTACTGAATCTATTGGTACAATTTTTAGATTTGTGCGAATCTAGCAGTCAAACATAAATAGTTGTGTAATTAATAAATAATTTTGGAAAACCTGTCAAATCAGTTTTATGTATACATGCTGTCCAAAAGTCCTTGTTTTTATGTAAATGACCCCTTATCAATCAATGCAGAAAACTAATAAAATGTATATAAAACGAATTCTTTCTGGTGTTATTTAATTTAATAAATTTTATGTATATTATTACTTTCTGCGCATTTTCTCTGAATATTTGTTGAAGGTTTATTAACGAAATAAAATTAGCGTTGCTGTTGAATCTGTGTCATATCCAGGCTGGAGTTGGTCAATACATTATTATGACGATCTACAGCATATAGTATGAATACTAATTGGATAACTACTAGTGAAGTTGATTTCTTGTAGAGAGTAAAAACATGATGCAACCCCTAGACAGTGATTAAAAAGTTTAGCTAATAACTTTCGAACTGAAAAATTATTCAAAATCTTAATGAAAAGGTAAATGGTAATTTTTTAATCTATATCTTTTGAAATTCTTGTCTAGTAGAATGAATTTATCTTTTGTTGTACAATTATTCTTATAACTGAAGGACTGCATATGCTTAAAATGTTACTAAGTATTGTTTATAAAATGATAACATCTAATGCTTTTAAGGGATACCTTTATACAATAAAATTAGTTCCTAGTAATAAGAAATTGTGGCACAATTCCTTTTCTGAATAAGTATTAAACATATTAGAAATAAGTATATAACACTGAAAATCTAAAATTAAATGTAAAATTTAATAATAATTTTGGTTTAGTCATATATATACAGTTAAACCTGTGTATAATGATACTGTCTATAACGATATTGTCTTTGGTCCTGGTGGAATTCCTATTTACTCAATGTATTTTCAACCTGCCTACATACACACTTTTTAGATGCACCTGTCTATAACGATAATTTTACCTCTATAGATCCACTTAACATGTCCAATTTGTGTTGGACAAACCACTAGCACCAAAATGCAGGAGAAATCGATTAGCAGCTGGACGTACAGTGATAGTAACAGCTGGACATTATACATGTACTTACCGCAGTGTGTTGCTTATGCTCAACACATTTGCAATTTGAGTGGAAAGTTCTAAGCAAAAGTGTCAGACAAGCCATTAAGCTCTGTGAGAGGCATGTGTACAGTGTTTTTTATCACTGCACTTCAAGCCACTTATCTCTTCTCTGGTATTTTGCATGAGTGATTTGTCCGACACAGCTGCAGCGGGGGCCTTAGAAAGCTGGTACAATACAAGACTGATTTTTCCTTGATAAACGACACCATATGGTCCAGAATGTGAGACAGTAGTAGAATAGGGGGAAGGGGCAAGAAACCAGAGCCTGTTGTAGGAGATGGCTAGCAATTGGAATGTGCACGAATGTTTGCCTCTATTTTCACATGCTATTAACAAATTATTTTCTGTAATTTTATTATAAAACAATTATGCTTGCATCTATGTTTTATGCATACTTTGTGAATTTTAATAAGAAAGTTAAATAATAACTTTGAAGTTCTTAAAAAAATATGTACTAATTTAAAGTTTATAAAATACAATTTTATATCGGTGAGTAAGATGAATCAATATGCTCAGTGAAATTATTATATTAGTAAATGTACATAAATATTGGATGCAAAAGTCTTCAACCTGTCTATAACAATATTATTTTTAGGTCCCTACAATATCGTTATAAACAGGTTTTACTGTGTATATATATATAATCAGACTTTTGATTTCCAAGATCTTTTTAATAGTTTAGATATTGATGATTTGATTTATACTCTAGTAAAAATGCATAAAGATTTGGGTTTAAATAAGATTATAAGTATACATAAAAACAAAACTCTTATTAACTTAGTATTAAAAGAAAACTTTATTCTTTTTGGTAATAGGCTCTACCATCAGATCAAGGGTCTATTAGTAACAGTTTGGCCAATTTATACCTGCATTTTTACAAGAAAGACAACATTTCTAATAGTTCTTATTTAATGTATAGATTTATTGATGATCTAATAGTATTTAATAAACATTTAGACCTAAAGCCACAAGTTAATTTTTATCCTGATTATTTAAAACTAATAAAGACTATTTACAATGAATTAAATGCAGAATTTCTCGACTTGGAAATAAAAATTTTAGATAGAAAAATTACGACTGATATTTATGATAAAAGAAATGAATAAATTTTAAATAAATAGAGTTCCTTTTGGGGATTGTAATCTTAGCAAATCTATTTTTAGAAACTTCGTAATTATATAATTAGAAATAACAGATTGGTTACAAAAAACAATAATAGAATTAAAAACATTACATAATTTTTTAATAGTGCAATGTTGTACGATTTATCAAAAAAATTTTTATATACATATATAGATAGGATGTATTTAAGGCACTTAGAATAACTTTTTATATAGGTACTTATTTATGTATTTTCTTGCATATTAGTCAATATATTTCTATCATTTTAAAAATGTATTTCTAAGATTTTTGTTTTCATATTTTATTACTAGGATTATTGTTTACATTTTATGTTAGTATTTTTTAGGCTTTTAAAATCTTTCATTTTCCTTAGTATAGATGGCGCCACTGTTTTAATTAATAATATAATTATCTAAATCATTTTAATACCATTATTTTTTAAAATTTAGATTGTGTTTTTTTTAAAAATTTAGATTTGTTAATTAATTTCTTGAATTTTAACTTGTATATGGCATTTTAAATATAAGACATATTTTTTTAAAAAATCCAAGTAGATTTGTATTTTATACGGACATTGCGTTGTAGTTTTACTAGCGTTAGATAGTTGCAGGTTTTGTATAGGTAGGTAAAATGAAAATTTCACGCATTTACCAATTCCTGGTTAAAAAATAAAAGAATTTTCTCTTAGATGTTGAATTATTTATTTAGGTGCAATATTGAATAAGGTACAATATTTTAATGTTTATTTTAGATACATGCTACTTATTTTTTTATAGCGTTGAAATAATTTAGGATTAAGTTTCGTACTTTCTTTCTTCCTTCTTATTTAGGGTTATTTACCCTTTCTGTTTTTTCAACAATTGGTTTCATTGGTGGTTTTACGCAAGTGCAATCAAGATTTTAAAATGACAAGATCGTCCAAAGTAGAGTTGACCACTTAAATTGTTGAAAGAAACTCCATATCCTGGATTGTCTTTTTCAATTATAATTATAGTCTTAATTGTAACAGAGTTAATACGATTTGTTCAAAAAAAATTTCCGTAGGTCCTTTTAGCATTTATTCAATATTTTTAATTAGTGTTAGATTAAATTGGATATAGTGTAGTAAATATTTGAAGTTTCTGCTTTGGATGATTGAGGTGTTTGTTGTTTTCCGTGTGAAAATATGTTATAACAAATTTATATAAATTAGTTATATATATATTATACTTTAAGAATCATAACTATTCAAAATCCAAATTATCAAAATCAGAAATCATTATATTTACACTAAAGGTGCAAGGCAACCTAAGTAAGTCTAAAAAGTATATAGTAATATACGAAATCCAATAAAATGGGAATTTTATTTTGTATATTTTCTATATTTGATATTATCTACTATATATTATACATCATAGATATGATGCCTTGGTAACAAACGGCACTTAAAAATTTCGAATTCAAATCCAAAAAGAAATCACAAATTTATATAACTTATTTTTGGCTCTTGCAGCAGTCAACCTCGAGACACGATGTATTTTTTTGCACAGATTTTCAGTTGCCATTGAAGACATGAGCTATTTGCAATGGTAGTGTTCATTAAACCCTTAACCGTCTCGCCCGTCGTATTGTCATGCATTGAATTATCGCATTTTTAGGCTTGTATACTAAAATTTAATAATTAGCTTTATAATTTGACATAAAAATTACGTAGAATCCATAAGCATCTCAAGTATTCTATGTCTTCTTAGATGAATGAAAACGACAGACCCTTTCCAAAACAAGAGGGGTCATCTTATTAGATAGCAAAAAAAAAAAAAAAAAAAAATTGCGACTCTTAAGGGGTTAAATTGCGGACATTACATTACTGTATCTTAATTAACCCTCTATCTGGAACACCCCTGGATACTTGGTTGCTGGGAACATCCATCATAATTATCACTATTCCAGAAAACCATGATTTCTCTCTCTCTCCCCATTGGGAAAGTGTTATATTATTCAGTCAACTGAATGGGATAAAACAGAACACGATTTTAACAAAGACTGTTTATTTCAATATGTTTAAGAGAAAATATAATGTATTACTGGAATTAAAATTTCTTCGTCGTCTGACGAAGCTTGATCTACTTAGCGGTCTTAATGGCCAGTATTCCGGTTAGACAGATAAAAGATCACAATATCATTCCCTTCAATGGGTATTATCAATTTGATCAGAATTTTTAAGTCAACTATCGAACAAAAACGGGCAGAAGAATGCTTCAAATATGTGTATCCCTCGTAGATGCCATTACAGTTTCACTTTAATAAATCTCTTTAGATTTTTTGGTTTCAGTCGGTTGAATTTCAAAGTAGATAGTATTTCGAATTGATGCCATATTACAAATCTGTTGATTTTATTTGAATAGTGCCCCCGCCCCAGAAAATAAGTCTTTTTTTCCTTACCTCTTCTCTTGGCTCGTGCCCAATTTGCGAACTATTTTTGTGACCAATAACAGTTTGCCAAAACTCAAGAATATTTTCCGATTTTAATTATTGGTTGTCCGCAGTTGCACGTAATCAAAAAGATAAATTGTCATGCAGAACATCATAAACATAACTCCCCGAATAACCATTAGTGTTGGCAGAGCCGGCCCGAACAAAAGCGGGGCCCGGTGCAAAGTTGACTTGCGGGGACTTGAAAAAATTTCGTCCAACAAAATAATTTATTGCTTTTCGCTATTTATTAATTTCACAATTGGGTTAAGTAAAGACTAAAAAATACATGCAAATAATTAATAATTAAATTATTTTTATAAAGTTAATATTTTAATCACACAAAAAAATCATTAATAAATTAAACAACAAAAATAATTGCTTCATATACAAAATTTAGTATTCAACTTACTAAAATAAGATTACAATATATGATTTTTGTTTCATTTTGTTGTAAGTTTTATAGGATATACGTTGTTAATATCATTATGATTTAGATTTTTGGTTAATGCGGATTCGATAGATAAAATGACTAAGCAAATCAATTGTTCGCCTCTAATGCTAGATCTTAAGTAATTTTTTATTATTTTTAATCTTGGGGAAGATTTTTCTGCAGATGCGAACGTTATTGGTAAAGTCAATATAATTTTAGAACAGAAATAAATTTGGATACAATTTAAGTAAATTATTTTTAAATAAATATTGTAAATATTTGCAACATTGTGATCTGGAAGGTAAAACTTGACGCCAAATTTTGATTTCGTTAAATAAATGAATGGTTTCAATTAGAGTTTCAAAACATGAAAGCTGAAGAAACTGAAAATAACTTTCAACTTTGCAGTCAATTGAAAGAGGAAATATCCCCTTTAAATTTTTCTGTCGATTTACGATGTCAGCACATGCATTCAGTGTTGAAATAAAATTTCATACTGTTTGAATGGGATTTTCTTGTATTTAGGATTATCAAGTGGATTCTTAAAAGTTGAATTCATTATTTCTTCATATTTAAAAACATGTTGATCTCATTATTTCTTCATATACAAAAAAATAAATAAATAAAACTGCAAAAAGATAATCGACTGATCACAAACTTATTTACAATTCTACACAACCTACTGCTAGTTTGAGTTTTAGGATATTTAAATTGAATCACTCTTCAAAATGCTTCTTATATTTTAAAACTTATCCAAATAACTTTGATATATATGTAGTTTCCCAAAACAATAAAAGGTTCCAAATAAGTAACATTTTATAATGAAAAATGCACAATGTAAAAGAGTAGAAAATACACATTTTCGTTTGTTAATAAAAAAAAATGTTTTATCTGAAATGTATAAAATAATAACAAATAACAAAAATATTGAAATACAAAAACAAAGGGGAACTACATTGTTTTATAAATTGATAACCTGTTATAATATTAAAATTTTCTATTTGGAAATATAAAAGGAAAGTTTGTTTAATAAATAACTTTAAAAAATACAAAAATTAGTATACCTGAAATTTATTTGCAAGAACAGATGCAGTGAATTTTATTTTGCTGTTGGGTTAATAGTCTGATTGCGAACGAACTGTTCAATGGAAAATTAAGCTTCTGAGAAATCTCCTTGAGTTACCCGTCGTGTTTCACACAATCCAATATTCAGATTCACTACTATTGATTAAACTCTGAGGAATAGATGTAACAGACTATCTTTTAACGAGTACTAACGATGGATTCATAGATGCTGAAAAACCGCACTTTTGACAAGAAAAGAGAGAAACCCCGTGAGATATATGCTTCATCCTCTCTTAGCAGTCCTGTTGAATACAAGGCGAACAAATGTGTTCAATTTAGAACTAGATAAGCAGAAAAAGCATTCCTCTACAGGTGTTTCTTTAAGCTGCCCTGGGAAAGACTATCTGCTGGCCATTAGGGGAACACATGTGGATCCGCACAAAAGCATTACCCCCTGTATACCCTGAAAGTAATAGTCTCGGGAACAAGGAATGTATTGAATGTTATCACCTGCAATTTATCTTCAAATGACGGACATCCACTTTGAAGTGTTCCCTACCCCCGCACCGAAAAGAGAGTGACCATATGATGCATGGTCCTGATATGATGCTTGGACCAGTTGAACCTGGTTTAGGACTGAACAATGTTATCTCTTTTTACCTTTTATTCTGCCCAAGAATCGGAAACAGGTGGACCTCCAGGTAACAAAGAGAATTGTTCGATTCTTATCCGCTAGATCCACCAACTACTTTTTACTTTCTCGTATACGAAGAATACAAAGAGAAAGTATTGTAATCGTCAAAAAATTCGAACTCGAGATTTTGACGCATCTCGACGTTTTAGACTTCACTGAGTCCGAAAAACACAATTTTGGAATTATGTCTGTGAACACGATAACTCGAAAACTATTAGAGCTACGGGGATGAAATTTGGCATGTGATCTTTACACATAATTTGTAGATTTCTATGAAAGTTGGGACAAAATCCGTCTACGGGAAATCTGTCTGTCCACGTTCATGTGAACTCTATGACTCAAAAACTTAAATAGCTGGATGGTAAAAATTTGGTACACAGTTTTTTCATCAGAAATGTAGGTCAGTATAATATTTTGGGCCAAATCCGTCGAAGGGTTGACCGTCTGTCGGTCTGTATAATTGCATACTTTTGAAGGCCATAACTTCTTAAGAAAATTACTTAGATAAATGAAATTTCGTATGTAGTCTTGAAACCCTAATTGTAGATTTGTCTCCAATTTTCGTTTAAATCAGTTTAAAAAAAGGCGTTGAAACGGTTTTTTCTCCATTCTACGCAAAAAAAAGAAGCTGCGAAAGCTGGAGCGAGTGTTTTCCCCACCTTAGGGAATATCGCACGTTTTCCGGTGCGTGGTGAATTTCCCCCCTACCCGTGTTATTCGTAGGCGAGAAAGTTTTGGGGAGGCCACTCCCGCTGGGTTAACAGTTCTTTGAAGGAAATTTTCAAAACCAAAAAAAAAATTGCAATATATTTCTTTTTAGAAAAATTATTAATATTTTATGCCTTTTTTTACATAAACGTTTGTTGAAAGAAAAAGAAGAAAAGTTTTTTAAAAAGGATAAAAAAAATTTAACGAATTTTGAAAATTCCGTCAGCGGCGCGGGGCCTTGTGCGGTCGCACCGTTAGCACCCCCCTCGGGCCGGCCATGAGTGTTGGATTGTGCCAACTGCTTAGATATTAAGCAGCATACTTACTACCTATCTAGAGCAAATTAATTATTGGAGTGATTTTTATTTCCAGTGACAAGGCGAAATATAAAATACATGCACAAAATTAGATTGAAAATGCGTAGAAATATGACTGAAGTCATTGTCTTAAAAGCTCTACATCTGGCTAATTTAGTTTTGCTCTCGCCAAATGATCCTTGGTGATGTAGGTGGACTCTTTCCCTAGGTTCTGCTATATTACAAAGATGGCAGAAAGGCTGGTCATATGTAGGGCCAAATTTTAACATTTTTTCACCACAGGTCAAAGCATTTAATTCTGCATCCTCCCAACCTATAAAAGCTGTTTTAGAATGTTCTGTATAATACGTTATATGAAACGATTTTCCGAGAGGTGATGTGTAAATTCATATCCAATGAATACAGCAGTCGTTGAAGAACGAAGAACAGTTTTTTTAAATGTCGACATAAATGAATTAGTGCAGAGTATTCCATTGTAGATAAAATTTGAAATATTATTAATACCTAGCCTTGGCTTGGCTTAAATAATCTTGCGCGCAAACTAGCGCGACTTGCCAGGAAAGAGTTGCGTCTTAAAACGAGAAAGATGGAGGCAGTCATGCCTTTAACCCTTTCAGTCCCAAGCATGGAATTATTCATTCTGAAATTTGGGAAATGAACTAATTTTGGGCCTAAGATGAAAGTTCAAAAATAAAAAATGAAGAAAGAAAAATAAGAAAATTTTTTTTAAAATAGAAATATTTAAAATAATATGACCTTCAAACAGTTCGCCAGCTCCAACCACTCGACGGATTTCGATAATTTTTATTTCATATTAAAGCTTATGACGTCTAAATATGTCACCCAGGGTCTTCTGCCCCCCCCCATTTTTGAATGAAATCGAAAAAACATTTCTCCACCATACATTCTCGATGGCGAGAAACTTTTAGACAGTTCGGCAGCCCGACGGATTTTTGCGACAATTTTTATTTCATAGGGAAAGCTTATGACGTCTAGATATGTCATCAAGCGTCGCCTTCCCCAACCATCCATTTTCGAACGAAATCGAAAAAACATATAGAGAATGTATGGTGGAGAAATATTTTTTCGATTTCGTTCGAAAATGGGGGTGGTGGGAGCAGACGACCCTTGATGAAATATCTAGACGTCATAAGCTTTCATATGAAAAAAAAAAATGATTGAAATCCGTCGAGTGGTTGGGGTTGGTGAAATGTCTGAAGGTTTTACCATATTATCTATACTTATAAAAGGGAATGTTTGTGTGTTTACGATGTCCAGACGAATCTAGCGCACTTACAGCCTTGAAATTTGGCACACAGGTAGTCTTAATGGTGACTCAATGCACCTCGAAGTCAGAATTTTAAAATTTAATCTAGAAAAGTTTTTATTTAATGTTTTGTGTTGTTTTGGTTGATTTTTCGCACTAATTTCTCAATAGACTGATTTTGAATAATTGCACGAAAAAAATAGATAAACCATCGGAAAGACCACACGATTTTCGCTCTAATGAAGTTTTTTTCGTACGTCTAATGTAATTTACTGAATTTTGAGAAATTTTTAAAAAATAGTCACTTTCTCCTTATATTTTTAACTGCCAATTTTTATTTCCTCGCATCCAAAGTTCTAATAAAACTATGGGTTTCTGGGTTTTTTTGTGGTAACAACAGAAATATTTATCTCTCATTTAAAACAAGAACGGTTAAAATATCTTTGTCCGTTCATTTTTAATAATTTTTTTTCTTAAAGGGTTACAAAAATTCTTTTCGAATGAAGTTCTAATCCGAAACGGTAAGTTTCTCCCTGGCTACGTCTGGCGCCATCTCTCGGAATTATTCCATCCTCACTTTTTAGCATGTTTCGCTAGGAATAATTTGAAATAATTTCGTTGGATGCAAGGGTTTAGTCGTAAATTCAGAAGTACTAGAACATTCTGACATGGGTGATAAGTGGGCCTTGAACTTCTAACATAATTCGCTGAATTATGAGATTTTTTTCCGCGATGAGCTAAAAGAGTTTCTTTAACATCTGCGTAAAAAGTGCCATAGCTTTTCGCGCAAGCTCCGGGGGGTGACGAAGGGGGTACTGTCGTGACCTTCAAAGGTCACGGTACTGTGGTTTTACGATCCAGAGAAAAGACTGTATTGCATCAGCCTAACTTATATACACCATTGCTGAATAATAATGATTTTCACGTTGCAATTTTTTAATATTGTTTTGGATTAACGTACTCTGTACTGTTCTTCTACAGTTAAAATGTCATAAAATCGGAAAAAATAAGCGGGAAAATCATTAATGTGTATCCTTTGTTTTGATTTTGTTTTCAAAACTTTTTCGTATCAATTGTGGGCGATTTTTTTTTTTTTTTTCATTTTGATGAAGTCCTGATTCCACGGGCAACGCCGAGCGCGTACTGCTAGTTTTAAATATATAGATCCCAACAGTTCCATCAAAATTGCGTGTCAAAAATAGTGTAAAATATCTATTGTAGGTCATGGAAACTGTTTATTTAGGGCGATATCATTCTGCATTTATGGATCTGAAGACTTTCATGCCGAAATTCGTGAGAAAGTTATACAAAACATTACAACTAGATGAGGTTTATTGAAAGATTTTACAATTTTAAAGGAAGCTGTTGTCTACAAAGAATAAGAAATGTACTATGATTTTATGGTCTGTTCCACTGATCTTCATGCAGTATTTAAAATTGAAGAAAGTAGTGGCAGTGCTGAGCAAAGTGGGTGCTGGCCGCGAACCCACCCAAAAGGCGGCTAGTAATTTTTTTAAAAACAGCTGAAATAAAATATTTTAACATATTTAAAAATAATAAGAATTAAATTGCACCTGTAATTTCATTTAAATTATGTTAAAATTGATTTTTATTTTGACTTTTTTCGCTGAATGAAGTGAAGTTCAGAAAGGCAATTTTGATGGTAATGCTAAAAATATATATTTGAAAAGAGGAAAATGCGAAGAATTTAATGATGTCCATTTGGTATCAGAGGCAGGTTTAGACGCCTAACAAAAAAAAAAAAATAATGAAAATGATTATTCCAAATGACATCACTGGGATTGAAAGGTTAAATGCTGGTGGGAAACGGGGAGACCCCGAACGCTTTAGAACTGGTTGAAAATCCGGACACTTCTTTCAGTTAAAATGGCAGTTATTCTTATATTTGAAATTAAGTAGAAATAATAAGTTTATGAATTAAAAAGTTAAACAGTGTTTTTTTAAATTAGGAAAATACTAAATCCTTACACACAATAGCAAACAAAATGGACATAAAATGCAAAAGATTTGCATCAATTCTCCTTTGAGAATAAAATTTTATTAAAATGTAACTCCTACATTACATCACATTAAACGATGTTGCATGAACAAGGTATAATTTGCGCATTAATAATGAAACATGCGTAAATCATTTATTTTTTGTGCTTCAAAGCGGTCATGTGTTTCATAGAATATATAACATGACCATATTACTTTAAAAAAATTATTTAAAAATAAATAAATTTAAGTTTTTAAAGATTTAAAATCGGAATTCTTTTTCGTTTTTTTTTATTTTTTAAAAAAAGTATTTTCTATCCAGCCTACAAAATGAAACAGACAACCAAAGAGGGCCGGACTATTAAATAGGCAAAGTAGGCAACTGCCTATATGGGCCCCTAGACTATTTTGCTGTAATTTCAGAATAATCTAATTTGGTGCTTTCATTTAATTTAAAAGAGCCATGTACTCGAACTTACTGAAATTAAAATCAAGTATCGTTTAAATTTCAGAACATTCTTAGTTGTTTTTTTTTTGTCATGCTTTCAAATTTGGAAAGAAATCTGTGTGGTCCAATTTTTTTCGCAGTTGGCTGACTGAGTACAAGTCATCAGCTCTGTTAAATTTTCTATTAAAGTATTTAGACTGTGTTAAAAAAGTTTTGTAATCTTTTTTATTTACAATTTTGGTCAAAATTATTTTTAAATTTAAGTTTAGATTTTTTTTAAATGGAAGATGCTGGTTTCATTATTTCAACTTGTCATAATATTTTTACTTCAAAGTTGCTTATATAAAGATTAAATTAAAATCAGTTAAAATGTATCTGTTTTTTGAAATTTTGGGTAAATGGGGCCCCAAAACTTGCATTGCCTAAGGGTCCCAACAAGCTCAACCAGGCCCTGCAACCAAATATTGACATCTTTTCAAATTTTCCTTTGGGGAGTGAAGAACTTGCTCTCTATCGCCTCTTTTTATAAGAATTGTGTAGAATATGTTGAAGAAGAAAAGTATTTGAAAACAAGTTTGAGGAAGCTGTGGTAATTGTTGGGACTCAAATACAGTAGAACCCCGGAAATTCGAACCACGATCATCCGAACAACTTTTTTTAATTTTCGGAAAAAATTTTACTGAAAAATGAAGGGAAAATAACAATTACGAATCAGAAACAAAGCTAATATTTATTCCTAATTTAAAAGAAGTACTTGAAGTGGTCTTTAAGAATGAATACAGCGCCTTAATTAGTAGAAAAAAACTCAGATATCTTCTTTTTACCCTCAACTTGTTTGCCACTGTACCGTGCGAATCGCCGCGTGCTCTTTCCGTACGCTTTCATACAGCACCCAGAGTCAACACTCTACTGCATTTGGTATATAAAGAGTATTTTACCGAATTTACCGAATAATAATTATCCGAATTCCCCGGAATCCGAGCATAGGTCGACCCTAATTAGTTAGGATTCCCGGGGTTCTACTATATTTCAAGCATTCATCCCCCTCAATAAGCCTAAAGTCCAAACAAAAGCATTTTTTTGTGACAGTACAGAAACTCACAAAGTTCAGAGCAGCCGTCATACAAAGGTCTTCTGTTCGAAGAAATTGTGGGTTATGTCTCGCATGTGCTAATGCCAGAGAGTGGTAGATAACAAAGGATTATCTGAAAGAAGTTAAAAGTTTCTTTCATCCGAAATTCCATTCATTTATCCAACAGAAGTTGATATTTTGATAATACCAAAAAGTTTTATTTTATGTAAATGAAATCCGATCACTGCAAAAGGTAGAAGATATCGAGTCCCAAAAAAGGAGATGGCAAGAGTAGCAAATATTTTAAATAAGAAGGAAAAATTCCTGAACTAATACTTAAAACTGAGTTCCACTGTGGCAAAGTCAGTACAAAATTTAGTCTTCAGTAAACAAGTATTGCAAACATTATCTGCTTTTTATAATACATATTTATAAGGCCTTAACTTTTATGTTGCAATAATTGATACATTTTTAGCTGAAGCTCTTGAAAAAAAGTTTGGAGGATTTGTTACTAATAAGTATAAAACTTATCATTTTTTTTATTATTAAACAAGTTATCCTTAAATTTCTCCGCCTACTATTATTTCCTTGTAAATAGCCCTTCAGGCTAAACAGCTCATGTAATAACTTTTTTTTTGCAGAATTCACACAAACATCAATAAAGAAAATATTTTTTTTTACTGTGATACCGTTGGAATACCATCATCAAACGTGGCATAAATATTGCTAAAATTAGGTTAAATAAGACTTAAAAAAATCAAAAATTCCGACTAAGTTTTTTAAAAATTAATTTTTTAAGTAACTTGGTCATGTTCTATATTTTATGAAACACCGTGAAATACTGAAAAAAGTAACACAAATTTCAGCTTTCTAGGTCAAGTAGTTTTCTAGTTCCAGCCATTTGAAAATTATGAAATATTCGAAATTCGTGAAACTTACAAAAATTTTAACTCTGAAAATGAACTGTTCAAAAGAATTGAAACTTCACTGTTTTGATCTCACAATCAGATGCAAGTACAACAAACAGGCAAAAAATCATTACAATCTAAAACATTGACATAAAATATTATTTATTATTGGTTGATATTATGTGGAATTACCCAATTTGCGGTTGCTACAATCTTTCAGCTTATTCGAAGATAACGTTTTTCCAGTTTTGTTTTCTGTTTTAAATTCCATAAATAAATCTCTAATAGTTTTCGCCGGTAGTTGTTGAGGGATGGGCAATAATATCTATTTTCCCTAAAGGCTATCGAGCTGAAAGTTTCATTTGCTGATAGTTGCACAGTGGCTTAACTAGGTGAGGCAGGTAAGGCACGTGCCCTGGGCGCATTTGCCAGGGGGCGCAATATTAAGGAATTAATTGGTTGTATTTAATAGAAAAGTAGTTTTTTTGTATCTCTTATTCCCAAAGAATGGGGAACTTCAGCATTTATTTTTTATTTTTTAATCGATTTAAAATGCTTCAAAATGAACAAAAAGATGTCAAAGTTCGCCTCTGAGATTTGGCTGAAAAAACGATCCATTCTGGCTCGAAACGGGTCTGACGTCATCTCTGCCCAAACAGCAGCGAGCTTATGCTTATTTCCCGTTCGCTCGCTATAGAAGTTTTGCTTTTTTTTCCCCCTGTATTTTCCGACTATCAGATAAAATAATGTCGAAAAGTTACAAGTTATATATATAGTATATATTTGAAAAGAAGTATAAGGTGATTTTAGCGGCAAAAAGAAACATATATTTTAAAGCAAATAGTTAAATTTAATTAGTTTTTTCCCCTATTTCCCCCACTCTTTGTTTACATGCAATTTATATTTTAACCCTTTGAGAGGCTGTTCAACCTTCTTTAAGATTTTTTAAAAAAACTTGCTCTTGTTATTCTACTACATAAATTGTTTCAATAGATATTGGAAGGTTTCCTATATTTTTTTAAAATTATGGAACCATTGAAAATTTTAGAATATCTTAAAAATAAGTTTAAATTCATGACTCTTTTTATGATGAAATTCGTTTTCATTTGTAGTGCAAGGAAATAATTCTCAGAATTAATTTTTGATGTAAAATCAATTATTTAGATTCATTTAGATTCAATGAATATATTCAAATCAAAATCAGTCTTCAAAAAGTCAATCCTAGTTCAGTCGCGTTTGGTTTTGTTTGAATATTATTATATATTTATATAGGTTTCTTTATATAACTTATTTTAACCGGATTTTATATTAATTACTATTAAACAGTATCTTAAAATTAATACTGGAAGAAAAGAAATAATTTATATACTTCATAGCATACAAATTTATAATATAAAATTAATTTTTTGAAGGCATACATGTATTTAAAAAAAAAAAAGGCGTACTTGAATTTATTTTGAGCGGAACTTCTGAAATAAGTATATTCCTTTTTCTGTGTGTGTGTATGTATAGGCATGCGAAATTTCACAAATCATGCAAAAGCAGGTGCTTAGTTTTTCACTCTTTCTTGTGCGACGAAATTGCATCGTCTTCTCGGAATGTCTGAGGGCCTCTCTTCAATTTATCGCTGCCTGATGCTTTTGAAAACCTGTCTATTGTGTATAGTACATAGCTTCTTTCTGGTTTTTTTTTTACGATTATACGTTTAAATAATATAACTAGCCTATAAATGTCCCACTACAGGCCACAGAAATTTCCAAATGCCAGAGCGCAATGAAATTTATACAAGACCAATTTCAAACAGTCCTTACCATATGCAGAAAAACACATTCGAATATTTACTTCACATGAAAACTTAAGCGAACATACATACATGAAGACGTACCTGACCTTCTGAATCAGAAAATTGCAACTGTCAAAGCGTAATGAAACTTTTACGAGACAAACGTTATAACATTCCCTACCATATGTAAAAAAAACACACATTCGAATATACCTACTTTGCATCAAAAGTTAAGCACGTACATACACACGATATTCTACAGAAGTATTTGGAGAAGGGCAACGATGACGTCAAAATATACTCGGCCAATAAGAGGGCGTTTCGGATTGCATCATCATTCCTGCTATTTCAGTGCATCTTTCGGCCTCAATAACTAAATAAATAAATTTTTATGTAAAATTTCACTTGCATATTTGAAATTAGAATGATTTTTTTCTATAAATACGGATAGCTTTCACGCGTTTAAAAAAATGATGAAGTTCCCCATTATATTATGAATATTATTAATTACTAGCCGCCTTCGGCGCCCAGTTGGTTCGCCCATATTACAGCTTATAACTTAAAATGATTCAGTTATATAAAAAATGCAACATATGTATGATGTTTGAAATAGTTGTTATTGTTTATTTAATGTTAATAATTTGTAAATAAAGCTATTTATCTGACGAAGTTATTTCCGCTTTGAATTTTTTTTAACGTAATAAACTGTCATTTTTGAAAAAAAAAATATGAAAACTCAAACAAATGACTATTATGAATTAAGTAAAATGTCATGAAAAAATGAATTTTTCGTTAATTTTTTGAGATAAAACAATTAGTTCCAAAATCAAAAATGAAATAGAGATGCATCCAATATGAAATGGTGAAAAAAGATCTTTAGATGTATAAATTCAAAGTTCTAAGTTTCCAGTCCCTAAATGAAATTTAAAGTTCAAAGAACATAATGCAGTTTTTGGCTGCTTATGCTCAAATATTAATTTGAAATCGTTGTTACAATTTAAAATGCCCTTTAATTTTGATGAAATAGTATAAGAATAAAAAAGGAATGTGTTTTGAAATAAAAAAGTAGTAAACTCTATAATTCGAGCCAATATTAGACAGTCTTTAGAACATCATCAATCATGTGCAATCAGAAAACATTGTAAATTTATGTATAAAAACATTTATAACACAGAAAAGCTATTTCAGTTCTTTTTTAATTTGATGTTTCATTATCTGTTTCGCTCTGATTGTGGTATTCTAAATGAGTTTGTTGGAGGATTGGTAAAGCATGTATAATTTGAAACAGGAATAAAATTTTGATAAAATTCCGCAAAAAAAGTCGCATAGCATTAAGTTTAATATCAGAGGAAAGATCACTTTTCACATTTCAAAATGGAATAGAAGTGGTTTACGCATAAAATGAGCTTAAAATGTTTGAAAATTGTAAAAAATTAGCATTTATCTTAACATAATCAATTAAAAAATAGTTTAAAATTTAGAGGGGAAAAAAGTTTCGTGGTAGTGAACTGTGAATCTTTTTGCTAAAGCCAACCGCGGCTTCCCACTTCATCTCGAAGAAGGGGGAAAAAGGGGGCAACCTATCTGCCCTCCTAGAGGAAACAGCTTTCCGTAACCTAGTCCGCGAGGGGTGTTGTCCATTCAGTGACCTTCACCGATTTCAGAGCAATAGATGATACTTTCAAAAAGATTTTAAAATTCGCTGAAATAATATACAGAGTTGAAACTAACATTATAAATGTGAAAATTCGCACTTTAAAATGGTATAAAAATAATTTTCGAGCGTTAATTTCTTCGGAAGTTATTCACGAAAAATGGCCGAAAACGGACAAAATTTATTTCATTTTTAAATAATTAAAATTTGAATAAAAATGTTAAAAAATGGCTTCGTGGTGCACATTTCCACCCTCCAAAGTATACCTGTACCAAATTTGGTAGCTCTAGATTCAACGGTCTGTTCTGTAGACCGCCAACAGGCAGACACACAAACATTCATCTTGATTAGTATTAGAGATATTTGTCAATAAGGCTTTTGTATGATTTTATCTGTGTTAGCAAAAGATTTACTTCAATGCTTAGAGTTTTTATGTACTGTCTATGGGCAAAAAAGTAATGTATATAATTTTTTCAATTTTATTCGTATGTGTGATTTTTTTCCCGATTGATTAAGAGATTTGTGCACATTTTATATTATTTTTCAAATACGAGATAAATGGAAGGTACCTTTTATTTGTATTTTTGTAATATATCAAAAGTTTTTTTTACAAAAAACTTTGATTTTTTCCAGCTTTATTTAAGAAATTAAAGTTCGTATGCACCAAATTTTCTGTGGAAATTTGGCGAAATTTTGTTAAAAAATTTGTAATGTGTAAATCCTATCAACTCAAAAATGTTTTATATGCTATTTTTTAAGTTTATTTGCACTTTTAATCTTTGCACTTCCTGGCATAAAGTTTGAGAAAAGAAAATGAGGATCACATTTCAAAAGAAAGAGGGGGGGTCGCAGATTCGGTATTTGCCCTGGGCGCCATTTTATATAGGTACGCCACTGTAGTCGCAACCCATATCAGTAGCTTCTTCGTTAGAGTCCAAAGCAGCATCTGAAAGGCTCAAAGTACTCTTGAATTCCCGACACCGATAGAGGTCGGGAATAATTTTTATCTTCACATTTGGAAAGAAATGACTAATTTCGATCCGATTTCCGATATTGTTTTTGAATGTATGAAATGTTTTATTCTTTCTTACTTCCCTTTTCTATTAATAAAAGGCCAAAGGTCACAGAGACGAACGGAATGTACTTCACTGAAGTTGAAATTGCGACCAACCTGGCCGTTCAGAGGGCCAGGATGGGGGTTGTAATTTCTTGGCCTAGGTGCGACCAAATAAATGCAAGCTTAGGTTGACCTAAGTATTTTTATTTATACAGCAATAATTAAGAGAACACTTCTCGCAGAGAAGTCTGGATTAAATATGATTATTTACAAAGTCAATCAATAAGATCATAGTTCTAAAACGTCAAAGTTCAATGGGAAATTAGTCCCCAAAGAGTAATAATCGTAATCACAGGATGGATAGCTTCCACCTATCAACGTGATACCTAACCACGAGACTACCCGGAGTGCTCGCAAGTTGATGAGCCGAGAGTTCGGGGAATTAATCCCCCGGATTTAAAGTCCCGAATTAATTCGGGACTTTAAATCCGAGATGATCACACAGTTCTCTTCGGTGCTCCAGAGCCTGAAACTCAGTTCAAGACTCCTAATACAGTTTCTCCGTTCGTCCGTCTCTCTCCTCGAACATTCCGTTTTATTCATCCCTTCAAGGAATGGAGCTCCGCCTTCCTTTCACTCCACTGGATAATCGTACTCCCGGTGGACCAACAGCTCACCTTCCGAGTTCCCAGTGGTCAACTCCTACTATGGGAAGGTTCTTGGGTTTCGCCACTACCGGGCTATTCAGGGGTGACACCAAAGGGTACCGCTAATGCGCTCTCTGACAGTTATTGATTCCTCGGCATTGTGGCGGCCCTCTGTGTGAAGCCATTTCTTTTGCGCACGTCTCGTTAGCGATGACCAGAGCAGCTGTCCTGCTGTTTGCCGCCGATATCAAAAAGGACGGCACTCTCTTTCTCGTGGGAACGGTGCTCGCGGGAAGGAAACATTACAGGGTTAATATAGGTCATTTTAACGTTACGTCTATGGGCTGACAATTCCGTGCCAAACAAAAATGACCATTAAGGGCGGTGACCGCTAATATTTTACAGTAGCGTATCAGAAATTTTGCTTTGGAGGAATACTACATAAGCGTAAATCTGAACCATGACAAGATTAAAAGAACGACATTTCGGGCAGCACCTCTCTTTGCAAACGTTTTGGCCACATGAACGTAAGGGCGTTTTCACCTATGAGAGTCTGAACATGCTCCAGATCCATCAGCACGGCGGATATGCATTGTACTCTGGTCTCAAGCTTTGTCATAAAACATTTTTGTATGATTTATTAACGCCATTAAGAATACAAAAATATGTCTTCAAATACCATTATTTAAAGGATGTGTCTCCAACCATAGTCAGATACCTTAATCTAAAGTAATGTGTTAAATATGACTTTCTTTTTTTGTGTGTGTATGTGTGTGTAATTCTTATGCTTAGTAGGTGAAAGTGGGGTAAAAACCGGGTAGCCATGGTTTGAAGGCCTGCTGGAGCTAAAATATTCGACAGAGAGCTTGTTAAATTTTATTAAAATATTCATTGTTTATCGATGTACAATATATCTTACCAGAAAAGTCAGAGTTTCATTACTTTTTTTATCAATGATTTTTATATAAAACAAAAGTCAAACTGCCCGAACCGGGTACACATGTTAACGTTATGGGAAATTTGGAAAACTCGATTTACAGTGAAAAAGTTGCAGTTGTTTTTATCTTATATGACAATTTAAGAATATTAGTAACAAAATTCACAAGTAAAACAGTTGGCTTCTTCCTCCACTGCAGCTTCCTTGGGCACAGCTAAGGTAGTTTTTACATTAGATTAACCATTCTTCTTTATTTAAATTAGAAAATTCACCATTAAAATATAAAAAATTAACGTCTGATGTGTTTTATCGTCTTCAGTAGAAGAATCAGCAATACTGATTGTCCCGGTCTTACGCGACTTGGAGTACCCGATTTCACTCCGAGTGCTGAGGTTATAGAAAACGGAATAGAACAACGCATTTATTGGAGTAAATCCTTATTGTTTGATAGGGTATAAATCCTTAGCAAACGTATAATAAGCTAGATTAAAAATGGTTCTTAAAAGTATAAGGATTTTTAAGTAAGGATGGTTTAAAATCAAACGAACATTAGAAAGTTGACGTCTTAAAACAAATAAACCTTCACAGAAGAAGTGAATTCAACAGCTGAACACGCCACTATGACTGTTCCTTTTTCTTGATTAGTAGAGTGTAATTCAGTATCTGTCCACTAGAAAGAACTAACATTGCCAGAATCAATGGTACCCGGTTTTACCCCACTCACCCCTACATTGACAAGCATTTTAATACTAAATTATTCTTATTTGTTTTGAAATTATATTTTTCTAGAAAATTGAAATTGCCTTCTAGCTGAAATGAATTCCATTTTTGGAGAATTGATGTCTTCCAAAAATAATCTTAAAAGGGCATTGAAAAGAATATTTTGAATTAAATCTCTTTAATATAGTAAGGCTTTTTATTATAAAAATTTCGATTTAAAATGCGAAAATATTAGTTAGATTATATTAAATTCAAATTCCTCTTTGCAAAATATGATAAATCTGAAACGACGCATTTGAACAATGCATCTGTCGTTGTGCAAATAGCCAAAGCAAACATTGAGTTCGGTTGGTCGACATTTTGTTAGGGGTGTGCTGTTTGAAATTCAATGCATTTTGCACTCGTAACACAAACACAACAAATACACAAACAAGTACAAGAATAAGGATCAATAAAGTTAACATTATTCATTATCTTTCATTGGCAAAACACAAAATACATTTCGTTACACAGTAGTAATAATGATACATAAACTCTCAAAATATACTGTATCGCTTAAATTGACTCTGAACACAGTGAACTGCACTCAGAGAGTGACGCCTGTCAAGAAATGAAAGCTCCTTTCCCCACCACTTAATTGTTATGACCCTTCCACTCCTCATTCTATATGTCCTTATCATATTCGCACACGACTAAGAAATTAAAACAAATGAACACTGCAAACGTTATCAGGCCAGAAACCCAATTCAGATTCAGACACCTTTATTATTTCGTACAGTCAGCTGCTATACCCGGGGTTGCTCGGGATGAAAATGCTTTCTTGTCTAATATCTTTAATGTAAAAATTACTTTTATATAAAATATTATAATTCACAAAATACTCCAAATATACCTCTTGGCGTCCATTGTGTATCTGGCAACCGCTAAGGAAAAGAGCACATTTTCTTGCCAGTGACGTCAGTAGCCAAGTCGAAAACGATTGGTTCAGTTTTTCAAATCGACGAGCTTCCAAGGAGACTTTTCAGCAGGAGAAGAAATAACCGAGCTCAAATCCTGAGGTCAAAAACCGGTTCCGATGACCGAGAGACGCAATCGTCCGTGCTGGACGGAGAAATAATGCCTAGTGTGCTAAGGGCTTTACCCAGTCTGAACTCGAAAACACGGTACTTGTAAACGTTTTTCCTCAGTTAAAAGCAGGGTTGACACATTGGCATTTTAAAGGCCAAATATAGAAAATTTGGACTTTTCTCAAAGCGACTGGCTTTAGAAATTTCAATTTGGCCTTAACTTCATTGTTGGCCAATATTTTGACTCTGCTTTCATTCAAGAATTTTATAATTATTTTTAAAATATAATTTTACTTATTTTGTAAAGAACATTTCATATTAAGCTATTCAAATGGTCCGCACTCATCGGCCTTAATTTACAGAAAGTCTCTAGGCTGGGTTACGTTTAGATATTAATTTCGTAATGAGTACACAACATCGAATTTAAGAAAAGAGCGTTCTTTAATTTTTGAAAAAATCTCTTACCTATTTTGTTTGGTTAATTTAGTTTAGTTATATTAATGCCGCGGTTTGAAGCAACACGAGGGCTATTTTAGGACAGACCTCTTAATTTTGAGCCGCGGTCAGATGACGAGGACGACACCTGAGCTGCCCCTTCTCCAAACTTCCGCACCACAACAGCGGGAAGACGTGCTACGTATGATTTAAAGTACAACAGGCCCAATACATGACGGATCTTCGGTAGAATCGGGTTTCGAACCTGGAAACCCTTCGACCCCAATGCCGATACCATACCACTAGGCCATCGCGACCTATTTTGTTTGGAATCTACCACATTAATATCAGATCTTTATTTTCACTCCTATTTATTTATTATGACTGCAAAATTGCTTTTTATCAGGGCCGGATTTATGCATTTCTACGCCTTAGGTCAAAGTGCATAATTCTGCGCCCCCTTCAAAGAGCTGGTTTATTACATATTTCAATTAAATATGTAATAGTTTATTTTTGAAACATGTAAGCTATTAATATATACAATCATCAAAACCTCTAAAAGAAAATACACTCGATTTGGTAATGTTTAATAACATGTATCAATTCAAAAAAAAAATCATACGGAGACATTTAGAGAGAAAATAGTAGTGCATCAGATCTAGTTCTTTAATCAAACAAAAGGCAACAAAATATTACATAGAAATTGAAACAATTGTTAAGTTATTTAATTTGTTACAAACATATCTTCAAAGTCGGTGCAATATAGAAACATACAATCATTATTTAAAGAAAGGCGAAATAATACTGGAATTTTAAACTGTGAGAATAAAGAGGAAAAAAAGCAATTTGATGAGGGGACATCAACCATTGCTAAAATATCCTTCAAATACTGCGTTTCTAATCCTTTATGGTCAACTTTCCTAACAATTCACTAATTTCGACTAACGTTTAACTTTTCTAGCACTCTGTGTAGAGAATCTTAGTTCCATTTTCCTGTTTTTACTAGTAGTTTTTCACATAAACAGAAAATGAACTATATCTCACACGAAGAAACTGCAAGAATATTAAATTTAGCAGAACCGCAGATAGGACTAATTTACTCGATAAGATATGAAAAGATACCAACAGTATTGAGTGGTCCAACAAATGCACTTATATAAATTTCAAAGTATGTGTCTTTATAAAAGGATCAGTAGTGTTTAGTTGCCACTCTTTTAGACTAATCTTGATGATTTATGTTTTTGAATTACAGAGAAGCTAGTTATCGATATATTTTACAATTTAATATCGTAGTCTATTTTATAGAAATGCATAGACTACAATTGTATATCACTTTCTATTTATTCTACTCTTCAATGAGCGCAAAACATAATAAAATACCTTTAATTAAATCAGCCTTACTAATACATGTAATGATTTAGAATCTTCCTATTTAAAATAAAAACGCTACCTAATTTTTTAATTTATAAACCTATTATTTCTATTTAAATTCTAGTCTAAGAGTAACTGCCACTTTAACTGGACGAAGTCTTGATTCAACCTGCTGTAAAACGTTTGGGGACCTCCTCGTTTCCCAGCAGCATTATACGACACATGCTCTGCTCCTTCTCTGTTTTGGACGCTTTGATTAACGTACGTAACTGTGATTGGTGGTCATGCTTTTTGCTTTGCTCTACAGTTCTAAAATAGTCGTCAAGATGAAATTTTCTTCGTAACGATTAAGAGATGAAATAAAGAAATGACTGACGTGAAAATGTGTCGACTTTCTTTTCTAAAAGCATTACATACACGTATTGTGTACTATGAATAATATCAGTATTAATATACTGAGAAAACAATGTACGAGATAGAGGTAGATCTTGACACTGTTATTTGGGTAAAAATTAAAGAGTTAAAAAAATTAAGAAAATAAATTTATTTAAAATATTTTTGAAATCTATGAAATAAATTTCAGTAAAAGACCAAGGAGGTAGAATATGGCATTTCAGCTTTCTAACTCAAAATAAAGCTTATTGTTTTAGTTTATAAACAATTTTTATTTAATAAAGTAATTTATTTTAAAGCAAACTTGAACTTTTATACTGAAGACACAAATTTTGCAAACACCAGAGGAAGAGGTGAACAATATGATGTCAAAGAATGATTTTGAAGAGACTTTATGGCAGTATTTATTTTTAATCTTGAGGAACAAGAAGCAATCCTTGACTAAAAAAATTTACAGGAACGTTTTCGGGAAATTACAAAAATATGTATTTGTACTTTTCTTGATTTTTGAAATTTTTTGTGGTTGCTCTTATTTTTATTATAACTTCAAAGGTGCATTTTCTTATTTTTTTAAATTTTGAACGAATTTCAGAGTTTTAACACTTTGGAAGCAGGAAACGTAAAAATACGTTTTCTCGAAAT
>BGPR01000006.1:5784239-5844649 GCA_013235015.1 Araneus ventricosus | reverse complement strand
GGCTAGAATTTAAACAGAAAATTAAAAAGTAAAACATATATATATATTTATTTTTTATGCTATTTTTTTATTTTTCTCCTAAATTTTTCACCTCCCCTGGGCTGGCGCCCCCTCCCGGCTGGCAGCCGGGGCAACTGCCCCGGTTACCCCCTCCCCCGTTTCGTCACTGCGTCCACTTATTCTTTTATGGTATAAACATTGTCTAAAGCAAGCACAGTTACAGTTTGTCTTTTTATTAGAGCTTGCATCTAATTCTTATCCCGCACACAATGTGTTAATGACGCTAGAGCCAGATATGACAATGCTATATCAAAAGCATAGCGATATATAAAAATTGTAGTTAAAATTCTAAAGCAAAAGGCTGGTTACTAATGATGATATAAAAAATAATTTTAAAAAAGTTATTAAAGTTGACTTTACATAAACTGTTAGCAAAAGAGCATCATAACGAAAAGTTTAAAATGATAGATGCAAAAAAAAAGCAAACAAAGAAGCTTTATTTTACACGGTACTTTTTTCAAACTTCTGTTTATGTATTTTTGAAACGTTTATAATTAACGGCGAGGAAAATCTAACGAATCTCTGAGTTTGCGTTCCATTTATGTCAAAACAGTTTAAAATTTCAGTATTATTACACATATTTGCGATCGATTTGATAAAAACAGTTTTCAATGGCAAATTAAGAGGGCAATTTCGAAATAAAATGTGTATATGGTGTGAAGGGGAGGAAGTTATCAATTATTATTGAACAAGTAAAAATATTTTGCATATATATTCGAGAAATTTCGGTGTTCTCTTCATCTTTAATTACAAAATACATACTAACATGTACTGCACGATTTTTTACTTTTCAACCAAATTTTTGTAAATCTATATAAATGCTCTAAAGAATGAAGGAAAAAAATGAAAAAATAATTTAGAACTTATTTATTTGAACTTAATTCAGTCATTAAAATTAACTGAACTGAATTTCATCACTTATTTTGAACTTAAAACCAATTCATGAAAAATCTTAACTCTTTAATTAACAAATTTTTTACTAAAATAACTTCCTATCTTCAAGTCAAAATATAATCAGTAAATAATATTATTAATCGAATATGAAGTTATTCGAAATGAATTGAAAAAAGGCAAAAATAACTGTAACCGTGTAAGATTAATTTTTCCTTGTCATTTACGGATTTTTTGTGGAAACAAGGAAACATCAGCAGTTAAAAGCATAATTAAATCGCGATGAATTTTATTGCCGGTGAAAACATTATTTTTCTACTACACCAAGTTGCACTAACAATCACAGTAAAAGTTCATCTTAATTTTATTGTGATTGTTAGGAAACTACCTCACAGATTTTTTTATTGTATTTTAATCATCACAAATACAAATGTAAGGATTTTTACTTTCAGTAAAAAGTCCAACATTGGCCCAGTAAATTAAGGCATGACATGGCATGTCTGAGGAAAATGAATAGGAGGAATAAGGAAGGAAGGATGGATTTTGGCTTTTGATGGCCCATTTTTGCATATACTGCTCCAAATATATGCTTATAATAGTAGTTACATGTAATTAAAAAGCTCGGAAATTAACAGCAACTTGTAAAAGTTAAAATCATTAAAAGTTCTTTGAACTTTTATCATTGTAAATGTCTTTAATGTAAAAATATTATAAGTAAGAGCAGTCAAATAGTTAATAATACCTCTGAAATAATAATGTCATCTGGGTTTGTTATTGGTTGGTATGATAACGTATGAATATCCACCTTTCAGACCAGGTAATAATTTCTCTTTCTTTAAAAGAGATTTATTAGGACATATATCTGAAGCTTGCGAGTTTTCAGGTAGATCGTCAAGGGATTCACTTGCTTTATATTCTAAAATATCAATCTCCTTTGCACTCATTTTTGCGTCAGCATCAGTTTCAAGTGATTGTAGGGAGACTTTAATTCGTATTAACAAGGTTATGGGTTCTATCTTCTAGCTTTGCTCTTAACCCTTTGCGGCGCAAGGCATTAAATATTTTAAAATATGATGAAAAAACATCATGAATGGGTTTAGTCAATTGTCTAGACATAGAATCTACAATTTTTTTAAAAACTTACTTCATTCCGAGGGGGGGGGCGTCACCCCCTCATATGAGAACCCCCTTAGATACAACCACCTTGATATACTCAAAAAATATTGTTGAATCCTGCACAGAAAATCATAAACTAAAACTTCAAGAATATTGGAGGAAAATTTTCGAGTTAATTTGCTAAAATTATAAACGTCCAGAATTTAAAAAAATTTCTTATCTCTGAGTTAAGAAATTTTCCAAAACTTTATATGTAATAATTCCTATTCCGAAACGAAATTCCAAAAGGCTGCTATATACATTCTAAAAGAAGTACTATTAGCCCTATCCTAAACCTATTATTTTCCATTTATAGTTGAATTTAACGGTTGAGAAGCGAGTGAAATTAGGTGTGCTATCAGCTGGCACATTGCGCTGCAAATGGTTAACCAGCATTATTCAAAAACTGGTAGACCAACGTGCACTTTAGCAATGAACTTCTAGCTGCGGTCTGGCCGTCTGCTGGAGGTTTTCCAAATGTGGGCCAGTTTCCCCTAAAAGTCCTCGAGCAAGGCAATCAATCACCTTATAATGGAGTTCAGTTAGATTTTTACCTCAAGAGCTACCTAATGGGTCACTTTGACCAACAAATGATGCGACACTTCTCTTTTTTCCTGAGTCCTTGACTCATGGATTTGGCTAGATGTGCTAGAGCAAGTAGGGTAGAACCGCCATAACTTTCAACAGATTTTTGCTGTTAGCTGTTCAGAATTATTAAAAAAGGATATGATTTTCTCAAAAATTAAATATTTTTCATATTATCAAAAATAAAATGCATTTTTTAAAAAAATTTTATGTCTGGTTGTAGAGTTTCATTTTCCCCTAAGATGCAACGCATAATACAAAATTATAGAAATATTGCATTCAGTATCTACATCATAGAGAAACCATAATTTTATTATAAACGGAGAAAATGAATAACACTATTTCTATTCTTTTTTTTGCATTGTTTTGTAACTAACTCATTTATTTAAGCTACAAACGAACGATGAAATGCCCCCAGCCTAAGTGCTTCCAAAGACTCCTCTCCCTCATTGACAATATTATTTCTCAAATGAATGTTAAAATATTTCCATATCCATCTCATCATTCACGGGAAACTACCGATTCCCTTGAAAATTTAACAATATAAGTTTCGTGTTCAAAATGCTAGGATCAAAATAAATAGGTAGCATCTGAGGTAAAAATCTGGCTTAACTCCAATATACGGTGATAGATTGTCTCCCTGAAGTACTTTTAAGAGAAACTGACCCACATTTGCGCTTCACTTAATAGAACTTAACATTATAAGTTTCTTGTCCTAAATATTCAACAGCATCACAAAATTACTGAATTTCTGCTGTCATTTCGTAACGAACGTTGAAAACAGGACACACGCTTCAGACTTGCGTAGAAAGGGTACTTTATAAATGAAATTAGTTGTTTTGAAACTTTTCGTCAAATATATTCGTAAATTCAGAAACAGAAACAAGTGGAATAGTATTAATAAAATCCACTTATTGCTCTTTTATTATACAAACAAATAAATCTACACGACAAAGGAATATTTCTAGTTGTAAAATAAGAGAATGTATCAAATTTTCTTATCGTTTATCATTTTATATTTTTTAAATGGCCTCGCCTTCGAAAAAGGTAAAAAAAGGAATACAGAAGGCGATTTTATGGAGGATTTAAAACCCAAATGACTACTTTTCACTTTGTTGGGTCTATTAATGATAAATTGTTCTAAATGTTTTTTTAAAAAGGCAATCTAGGAAATGGACATGGAAGTTTCTAAATAAATTCTTATTTTATTTCACACCGTTACCCGGATGCATATAGGCATTCTGTACTCGAGCAGAGCACCATTGTAACTTTGGAGGGCTCTGATTGGACAAGCGAATCTGACGGAACTATGCTTTGTTGTTTGTTTACCTTTGACCACGCTGTGCCTTATTCTTTCAACTAGCGATAGCGAAATGTTCTTTGTGTAATACGCTATGGCTATTCAGAATTCCAATCTCCCCCCTTCTTTTGTAAACGAAGTTGTTAAAATCGTTAAAGATGAAACCATCGTTCGAAGCAACCTTAAAAGTGTTTCCGATGTGTATTCATGGATAGAAGAATATGGAAGAACTTTAAACAAGATACGCGTGTCTCACTGTTGATGCGGTGTGCAGAAGAGTGGCGTCAGATTCGCTTGTCCAATCAGAGCCCTCCAAAGTTACAATGGTGCTCTGCTTGAGTACAGTATGCCTATATGCTACCCGGATGCTTCTGGTAGGGCGGGGTATTTCCTTGTGATTATGTCACACCGTGTGGTTTCTTTTTATTTTAGCTCCCAAGAACGAATTTTCGTTGTTCTGCCTTGTGGTTTCCCACTTAGCTGCCTACATTGTTTTGATTCGTTCCTTAGACAAAATTAGGTGGTTAATGAAAAAGACATCACGGATTTCGACTATTCTTATTTCCACGCACAAATACATACCACTAAAGAGAAAAGTAATCGTATTATGATATTCACAACAGTTGTGAATCTAATAACTACAGCAAATAATGAGGACATATCAGAAAGTATGTCCATATATTTTTATTTTTAGAATTTTAAATATACAGTGAAGAAAGTGTAGCATATATTAAGGTGCATGTGTCCCTTATTTTCCCACATAATCGCCTTGTTTGTTGAGGCATTTATCGTACCAGTTAAATCGATGAATCTAAGCCTTGGTAGTATAAAGATCGTCCTGACGATGAAGCCAATTCTTGACGGATTGTTTAGCGTCATCTGAGTGAAAATGTTTTGTTCAAAGATGTTTTTAAGCTTGGGGAATAAACGAAAGTCATAAGGAGCCAAATCAGGACTATAAGGGGTATGTGGCAGCATTGTACAAACTGTATTTGGCCTTCTGTTGTCATGCAATAGTTTAACTCTCTGGGACAGTAATAATATATTATATTTTGATAAATGATGAAGATTCAATCGTTTTTTTTCGCTTTATTGATAAATTAAGATCATCAACATCAGTGGCGAATCCAGGGAAGGGGCTATCGGGCTACAGCCCCCCCCCAGAGCCAAGCCAGAATTCTTATTATTATTTAAAATCATTACAACTGTTTTTTCTTAATTTCCCTCTTTAAAAAAATAATAAAAACGTTTCAAAATTGATTTCTGGCTTGACAGGCTCGAAAATTTTCCTATTTTTGTAGTCATTCCACTTGTACTTGTAGCTTTAACGCGGTCAAAAACATCTTTTTGTTAGTTATTTCATTGTAATTTTTATTAAATTATCGAAAGTATTGTATTGTTCTTTATTATTCTTATTGTCAGGTGAGTAAAGTCTGTAAAGTTAAAGAGTTTTGGTTTACTTTAGCCTTGAGGTTTGACATTCGTCACGACGATACAAAATTTTTATGACCCCCACCCCCCCCCCCCCCCCAAACCCGAATCCTAGATTCGCCACTGATCAACATGACTCTCTGAAGTTGAAGCTGTCCAAAACGCTGAACATTTTGAAAATTAAGACACCATTTTGAATATCTACAAAATTAAAAAAAAATCATTTAAATTTAAAAGCATTTGTATTTCAACGTGTAAATATTATGATTCTTCTGAAAACATTTTAGAATGAGATTCTGCCATTGATACCTAAAAAACATTTCTCTTTGCTAGAAATGGCAAAATTTTGCACTGAAGATCTAATATAAATTCGTTCGAATCATAGCAAGTGTTATAATTATTCTATCAGTATTATGATTACACAGGTCTGCGGTAAAGCAAGTGGTGTTTTTCATAATTTTTTGGATGCTGATTACTGGAAAAATAATGAAAAAATTCCATCACGTACAGTTTCATCACAAATCACAATATATTGTTTACGAATTTAGTATATTTCGAACCTAAAAAGAATTATTTATATGAGTTCCATAAACATTTTTATGGACTTAAAATAGTAAATTGGTGGATTAAACTACCAAACAAGAAAGAAGAAACTATTTCAATCCAGAGTATTCCTCTGAATCGGTAAATTGCCTATTAAACACAATATTAAAGACAGAGGAAACCAGTTAAAACCTGATACCTCTCCTGCTTGCCAAAAAAGTGTTACTTCCACCGCTTCACATAAAATTAGGTCTTATGAAACAATTTGTGAAGGCTTTACCAAAAGAAGGCGAATGCTTCAAATACCTTTGTGGCCAGTTCCCGGGTTTATTCGAAGCAAAACTGAAGGAAGGTGTGTTTGTAGGACCAGACAACAGGAAAATTATGAAAGATGAAAATTTTGAGACTAAAATGGAAACAAACGAAAGAAAAGCCTGGGAATCTTTAAAACTAGTTTTTACTAGCTTTCTTGGAAACAAAAAGGAGCCAAACTACAAATATATTGTAGAAGATATGATAAAAAATTTCAAGATTTTAGGCTGTAGTATGAGCTTAAAAGTTCATTTTCTCGATTTGCACCTGGACTATTTTCCTGAAAATTTAGGCGCAGTTAGTGAGGAACAAGGTGAAAGATTTCACCAAGATATAAAAGAAATGGAGAGGCGATATCAAGGAAAACGGAATGTCAGCATGATAGCCGACTACCGCTGGATGCTACAAAGAGACAATCCCTGAAAAGTTCACAAGAGGAAAAGTGACAAAAGAACTTTTGAGGTAAAGAAAACACGTTACTATAAGGGCTTGTGACCTTCTACCTATACTTAACAATTACTTGAACTAGGATATAAATGCAATTTATATGGATTTATGAATTAATGAAATTTAAATGAAATGTCAAAATTTCGCAATTTCAACTGTTGCCTTCAAAATATGCAATCACTTTGTAAAAAATCCGTATGTGATAGAAATAAATGAATTTAATTTTTAGAATCAGCACTAAAAATAACACAAAAATCAGGCATCAAAATTAAAACAATTTTCAAAAAGTATTTTTTTGCAGGCCTGTGTTATATATCACTATTATGAGTATACACTGAAGTACAAAAAATTATGGGATACCTCCTAATTCCACAAGGTTTATAATAATAACTTAAAAAACCAAAAAGAAGAAAACTGTTGAAATAAAAAACTTCAACTTTTTAGTATACTGATAAAAGTGTGTTTTGAAAAGCTATTTTCATTAAATTTATTTAATAAAAAGTCCTATTTTTTAAGTAATAAAAATATCGAATTACACTTTAATTATAATGCTTCTTATTAATTTGATATTTTTTTTAGATAGGAAGCTTGAAATGCTTTAAAATTATAATTTTATCGTTTAGCGGAGTTTTAAAGATCCTTATATGTATATAAAAATAAAAAAAATATAAATTAATAAATAAAAATATTATACAATTTACAGTTAAAAACTGCACTTAAAAATATCTCTGCACGTGCAGAATAATGAAAAGTAACCTCTTATAATTTAAATTTTATGAATAACTTTTAAGTCGGAATTCTTTCAGCATTCAGTCAAAGGAACTTTTCAATTGTATCAAAAAACACATTTGAAAGATGATGTAGATACACAGAAAAATATAATTGTTTGATTTTCATTACAATTATTTTGAAAACTGTTTTTTCAATGAGGTGCTAAATAATACTCCATAACAAAATAATAATAAAAAATATTATAAATCAGTCATGCAATAAAAGTATTACATTTTCTACCTGAAACCACTTTGAATACTAAACAGAGCATTTTATTAAAACCTGCAAGATTTTCACCCAGAATTTTTTTAAAGCTAGGGCGTCATGTAGGAATAAAAATTAAAAAAAAGTATTGTTTTCGGAAAATTTTCTTTAAAAAATTAAAACGTTTTAAACTAAACATTTGCTTATTTATAATTTTTCTGCTTATTTATTTATAGATATAAAAATTAAAATTTACACTTAATGAGTTAAAATAAATTTAAAATGTAGAATGAAAAGTAATATTATTTCACAGAATGTTATTAAATTATAATAGGTATTTTCTTAGGAAAAAGGTTTACACGAGACAAATCTAGAAAACAATAGCATGCAAAATACCAATAATAATGTATATACTCAATTGAAATATCTGGATTTAGTATACTTCCAATCAAAAATATCTTGAATTCCGTTTAGATGAAGTAATAAAATCACATGAATTTGAAATCCTTAGGAGATAACGTTTTGAAATACTTTTAACAGACAGTTTTGTTAGAATTAAATTATGAAAAAGGTTTGTTGGAATTAAGAAAAAAAATAAAAGTTATGTTTTCTTCACAAAAATTATGAGAAATATAAACGTTATCTATCTCTGCCAAATACCAGAGATCGACTCAATGGTTAAGAATTCGTGACGTCAAAGCAAATGTCCATAATTCAATTATAGCCTAGGAAAAACGACGTAAGAAAGAAAAAATAAGATGCAAATTTCTCAAAAAGTCTTGAATTTTTTTTAGTTTTATTATTTTACTGAATTCTTCAATAAAACATAAAATACTAGTACTGATATATTCCAAGAATGACACGCTATCTTATTTTATTGACAGTGTAAGGTATGATAATTCATTTAATTTTGACGGGTTATTGTTTGATTTTTTTTTTTCAGATTTTCTGAAAATTGGAAATTACATGACAGATGCTTAGATTTTATAAAATTTGATTCTTCGTGGTAGTGCACCACATATATCGATGAAGAAATGTTTGATAATTATTACGACAGATGGCGACACGAGAGCATTGAATTTAGAAACTGCCAGTATTATTCTGTCATAACTCATTCAAAATAAATTGATCAGTATTCTTAGAATTGTTTCAAAATGTCGAAGTTATTTTAATTCGGCATTGCTCTATCTTTATTATTTATCTCATCTTTCTTTTTCGCTTTTATTCTTTTTAAATAATTAAAATGTAATTTAATTGAAAACCAATTTAAAGAGTTAATTTAATTTAATTAAAAAGGCCAAAGATGAAGTTGCTTTTTAAAAGTTAAGCGATGAAACTTCTAAATGCATTGCAGCAAGCAAATTACCAGATACTGAGCTATAAGTGAAATATCTAAATTTATAGAGATACCTCTAGATAGATCACAGAAATATTTTATTAAATTATAATATTTGGAAACACTGAATGTCACATTACACATTAAGAATTTTCGTAATATGGAGCATATAAATTCAATTTTGTTTTCCTCATGAGCATGTAATATGTGACCCTAAATTGAAGTATTAAAAATAATACTCTGAAAGAAATTAATTTAAAAATAGTGGCTTCTATTGATACATAAAAATATGCAGTGCTCTTAAAACACAAAAAGTGTAAAAGAGACCAATAATTAAAAAATACTTGTAAAACGAAGCTAAACAAAAAAATATATGATGTTGGAAATAATATAATTTCATGGAAAACAGCTGTCATGAAGCCTTGACTGCCGTTTTAGATTTGTTTTAGAGCTTTTCTGGGTGAAATCGTAATTAATTTTTATCCTTTGTTTGTCTACCTCCTACATGTTGAAAAAAAATGAAATCCTTTTTTTTAGATACATTACAAAAAAAAATTATGATAGAAAATGATATGAAGTCAACAGTTCGACAAATTTCACTTCCTCTGTAACTCATCTTGTACCATCATTCTCTATAAAACAGCAGAAACAAATGATCTCATTGTCTCCTATGGCGTGTGACAACATGACACTTGTTCTGCAAAATTCTGTCTAATCCACCACAAAAACTCCACTTAAAATTTGAAAATTGACATTCCATTTTAGCCAATTTAAATTGCACATGCTGTTGCTGTAATTGTCCATTTGAATATTTATGGTATCTTTTACAGCTAAAAAACCTCTTAGTAAATAGCACGAAACTAGCCATTCAACGAATTTTCTTTTCACTTCAATTTGTACCATCCTTCTCTATAAAAGCGTAACATCAAATCAACCCATTGACAATCGTATGATAAATGAAGGCTTGGCATTCGTACCACAAAATTCTGTCTTATTAATTACGAATACCCCGCCTGTTTTTTGTAAGTTGACGTACCATTTTAATAGGTTAAGTTGTACAAGCTTTTCTATAATTATCCATTGGAATATTTTAAAGCATTTTTTTATTACACTTAAAAATTCTGATAGAAAACAATACTAAGTCAACCATTCAGCGATTTTTATCCCACTACAGTTCAATTCGTACTGCCCAGCTTTATAAAAGCGCAGAAGCAAATGAGCCCATTGATTATTGTACGACGAGTTACAACATAATATTTATCCATCACAAAAGCTTAATTCATATTTTACAAACTGACGATTCACTTTAAGCTCATGTTTCTGTTATAGCTGTTCATTGGAATACTTTTAGATCTTATTTTATAGCACATTAAATTTTAATAGAAAACAATATGAAATCAACTATTCTACGAAATTTATCCCTCTACTATTAAATTCCTACAGTCCAGTTTTCTAAAAGCGCAGAAGCAAATGAGCCCATTGACAACTGTGCGACGAGTGACAAGATGACACTTATTCATCACAAAAGTTCCATCTATATTTTGCAAATTGCGTATCATTTGAAGTTCATGATTTTGCCATAACTGTTCATTGGAATATTTTTAGACATCCTTTATCGCACTTAAAAATTTTGATAGAAAACAATGCAAAGTCAACCATTCAACGAATTTTATCCTTCAACAACTCAATCCATACCATCCAGCTGCACAAAAGCGCGGAAGCAAATGAGCCCATTGACAATCGTACGACGAGTGACAACATGACACTCGTTCCACACAACTCTGTCTGATCCATCACGAGTGCTCATAAAATTTACAGATGGAAGAATCAGCTGATACAACGTGAAGATAAAACTCGACAAGTCCCTTCTCTGCTTTTTTTTGTTCTCTTATAAATATCTGATATGAAAACTGTTATTTCCTGCCTCTATCCCATTATAATTCCCCCGAGATCTGGGAGGGCAGATGCTCGATTTTTGCAATTGAAGCTCACTGAATTCTGTTCATCACACGGTCTCTGGGGGGTGTCTGAGAGGAGCAGAGGGGCCGTCAGAACGCCCATTGTTCGTTGAGGAACGGCCGGGGTGGTGAGGGACCTGCTAATCCAAAATAAATAATGGTCGTAGTTAAACGAAGGATGTTGAGGTAAGTAATTCAGAAAGCGTGCTGTAAAGCAGGACGTGATTGTGTCGTCTCTATTTTGATATGGCACCTGCGTGTATTCAATTAAATGGTGCCGGAAGACTAAGCGAAACCATATTAAACATTTAACTGTTAAGTTTTCTGCACCATATACTTGTATGGCACCTTTTTACTTTCGTGTTTGCGACGTATATAAAGAGAAAGTATATTTGTCGTCAAAAAATTCGACCTCGAGATTTTGTATCAATCAGGAAATCTGGCTCATGCGCCATTAAAACTAAATTTACAACTGTTCGTAATATACTGTTTTTACTTAAATGAGTTAATTTGACTCGCACACCAAAATGAGGTTTTATGAAGAAGAAAAAAAAAACAATTTTAATCTAATTGAAATAAATAATTTATTATGAAAAAATTTAACTGAAAACATTTTTACATATAAACTCTATTTTTGAAATGCATTTTCTGCAGGCATTTTTATTGCATATAGTACTAATGTTTTTACAACAACTTTCTGATAAGTTACACCATCGAAATGATAAATTTTGTATGAAACTAAATGAATTGACAAGATTGCATCAGTTGTTTATACATTAGGTGTTTTTAGGATTTTTATAAGAAATTTCCATATGTAAGACACAAATTTCATGCGTGTAAAACAAATATAAAATCATTCAATGTGTCTAAAATGCCTTTACAGATAATGTCCGTTTTTGCCAATGACCATGAATCGATATCTACTAAATATGAATATTATTATAAAAATGGTAATATTTTATCTTTCATATGATGTAAGTCCCTTTTTCTGCTTCCTCTCTGAACTCGCTAGCTATAGGGGACCAGAATCACCCGTCTCACTGCCACACCCTATATTTTAAGTTTAGACCTAGACGAGACAAAATGCGAGCAAAAATTCAGAAATGCCCAAGTTTATAATGGCTTGTAATCAAATTTATCAGCTCATTTTTGGTTTTATGGGAGTAGTTACATCATAATTCATTACTTGTCTTGACGATTTTAATTTTCTTTTTTTTATCAATAAAATGTATATAGCACCGTTTCGCCTTTTCTTTATATTCTAAATGGTGTAGTAAAAATGCATTAGAAAATAAAAATTCTTGAAATTGAAAATGGCGCAAGTTATTAATGGACTGGCTAACAAAATTATTAAAAAATGTATAAAGTGCAAATGAAACGGTCGATTTTGTATACCCGGGAACAGCAAGTTACTTGAGGAAGAAGAAAATCCGAATTGTTCTGTCTGGAAGAATAAACCTTATCGTTTACTCTAGTATTATTTTCAAGTCGAAATAGAGTTGTCGAACGGAAAACAACTCTCATTCATTGTGAAGAGATCTTGAAAAAAACCCGACAGTCCGCGATAATTCGAGTTTATTTTAGTCTAATATTTAAAGAACGAGTTTTTTCAACTCATGCAAATAAGTGTCGACAAAGAACTATGACAAAAGGGTTATTACTCTGAGGAAGCAAGGTGACTGAAAAATTGGGAGGAATCTCCCCTCTTTTTTTTCGCGCACTTCCACATGGAAAAGTCACTTGTAATGTGTGGTCAAAAATTGAATGGGTCTTTTTCAGTTGAGGGATTTAGTCTCAAATTGCTGACACATATCTACATATATTGATATATGCATTTGACACATATCTACAATTGCTATATAAAGGCCATATGTCGAATTTCATTTATCTAATTCATTGCGTTTTTGAATTATTTTGTTCACATACACACGGATAGACAGTCTACTCTTTTTCGGGTTTGGTCCGAAGTTTGATATACATCTACAATTTCAGTGTTAAAACTAGATCCTAAAATTCATTCGTTTATGTCAATGATTCTCAACCCCCTTTATATCCTTCCTTATCCCTTGATTAGTCTTCTTATTCTTGAGTAACCCCTGCCCTTTGCACAATAAGTTTTTATTAATAATGTTAAGGGCTAAGGTTAGCTTAAGAGTCAAACGACTCGAATTAATAACCTTTGTATTTTTGATTTTATATCCTATCCATTCCGCTATACTCTTCTTTCACTCCTATCCAGTAGGCTTTCAGACTTACATTAGTTTCACTTTTCACACGAACTTGAGGAATCAAAATTCTATAACTTTTTCATTTTTATCCCTTAAGTTTTGCGCTTTCCACCAGTACCCCTACATACCGTACCACCCAAAGGAGCCGATTCAAGCTTAAGGCTTAAGAGTTGTGTGATGACCTCCATGAAGGTACCATTTATTACACTTTTCGATAAAATACAAATCACACTCACAAGTATATATCAAACTACAACTGAACAATACGCTAAGTTTTACAAATAGTAATAATCGCGTATACCTAACTGGTTCGCCTAGGGTACGGGCAGGGCCAGCTTTAGGAGGAGCGGGGCCTCAACTGGAATCAGTTTCTATCATCATTATTTTTCGATAATTTTTAAGGTTTCTAAGAAACTAAGGACTGAATTAAAACAAAAACCAGTGCGAGTGACCCCCATATACTCGTATTCTAGTATACTGACACAATATATCGCGTTTTGGTTTCGTAATACAGCGAAGAAAACCGAGTCTGTATTTTGGAAGCTTTCCTTTTCTTCCAATTGGCACCAAAATCGATATAGATATGCAACTTTAGTGACGGGACCACGCACCAAATTCCATTTGTCTAGCTTGTTGCGTTTTTGACCTACCCCATTCACAGACATGTCGGTATAATTCGAAACATGGTATTTCCAACTCAGGGAGGTCTGAAACGTGGAGATTCGTCAAATTCTAGAGGACGCATACCAGAAAGTAAGAAAAAATTAGCTCTCCTAAATTCTTAAATTCAGTTTTACAACCTCTGGTAATGGCGCCCATGACACGTGTCCTGCTTTGTCCACTCTAGTTGCGCCGCTGAATAGTATTGACAGTTGATAGTATTCGGCCGCGGGGCCCCTTAAGCGCGGGGCCCAATTGGGAACAATTGGTCCAATCGGCTAAAAGCCGGCCCTGGGTACGGGTAATACAGGTTGGGTACCTCTGGTCTAGCTCATTGAGGTTTTGAGTCTTTCAGGCCGAAGCCAAGACTTTACCACCACGCTACCGGGGATTAATGATAGAATAGAAACTTTCTAATTAGATCTGACCCTTTTGAAAAATGACGAATACAGATTTCTCTGCGTACTTTCAATTCGGGCATGTAAGAAGAATTAAGAACTGACGGGAAATTCTAAGCAGTTTCATGCTCCAAGGAGATAAGAAACAATAAAATTATCCAAAAATGCGGAATAATAAAGATCCTATACTTGAAAATCTAATAACCAATTGCTATCAAATAACCCTTAATTTATCTTTAAAAGAAAGATATAGGATTCATTATCTTTAGCCCTCTCCAGCCCCAATTATTTTTTGTTAGTAAAATAAATTAAATAGTTGAAAAACAATTTAAAAATACTTCGCGTTTAAAATCATTCATTTCATCTAGATTAATTAATTAACTGATTTCATCCAAATTAATTAATTAAAAATATTCATTTGTATCCAGATTATGTTGCCATCTACGAACATGTAAGTGCAATATGAGTGCAAACGATGACATGTGTTGATTACCCTGGTGTTGCTAAATGGTCTCACCAGGCCGAAAAAGGGTTAAGTTTCTCCTTAATTAATTAATTTTCTACATACGTTTGAAATGTTGATAAAATTTCTAATTGAAATATAATCCAAAATGTACAATAATATCACCGATTCGAAAAGCGGAAACTATCTTAGCATCTTTTCTGGCTTAATAAAATACAAAACAACTGTCAGTGGTGCTCAAATCTCCGATTGCCACCGATTTCCCTTTCACTTCTCGATGTGCTAGAGTTCTCGAATTCTGTACACTTGTGTGCCCTTGATGACAACGAAATATTTTTATATTTTCAGAGCTTATTTGTCAGTTAATCGATTAATTAAAATCTGATTCAATACTGTGGCACCACCTGATAGTGAATATGAGTTTTTCCATAATATATATAATAATGATTCCATAATATATATAATAATGATTCCATAATATGTATAATAATGTCTCAAATTAAAGACTAAAAAGTAGAAAATTAAGATAAAAAGAAATTCTTCGTTGTAGTTTTATAATAAAAGTGTGTTTATAAAAACTGTTTTTCAAATCAAATTTATTATATTTATATTTACAACTCGAAAAATTAAAAGTGCAAACATCAATTAGCGGTTATTTGCACGGCTGCTGAGTTTAGTTTAGTTATAATAGCATCCCATTTTGCAGCAATAAGAGGACTATGCACGGCTACTGAGCGTAAACTAATAAATGCAGAATGTTTGGCGCGTTTTTTATGGTTGCACAGCTAGAAGAGATACAAACCTACATTGTTGCTGGTTCACCTTGGTGGCATTCTTCGGGACTAAATATGCAAAATAAATCCTTTTGCTGCATGTGATCAATTAACCCCTTCACACACAAAGGTCTGTATCAAATTCTAGAAAGTTTGATATTTAAAGCTGTAAATACAGTGGTGATTAATCTAAAAAACAGAAATCACTTGGACTCGCTTAAGTGTTTCAGGTATCCTTTGAGTTCTTAAACACGAGTTTTATGCTTTTGTTTATTTGGGGTAATGTAGAAGTTCCGTGCAGAGGACCAATTTCCGGTGTAATGCCTCGCCAAAACGAAACCGGAAGTAGATCACCGGCATGGAAGTTCTGTGTACTCGAAATTAACAGAACAGAAAATTCGTCGGACTGGCATAACAAAATGTCCCAAACAGGATACGTTGTCAAATTAAGAGGTTTAATAAATTCATATGTCAAGGCCTTAAGATTTAATTTATGCCCGATTCAAATTCCCTCTTTCTCAGTGATCTTTTGGGAAGGTATTGGTTTCAGGATAGGAGAATCTTGAATTAGAAACCTGATTTCACCGAAAATCCACCGTATATGTGGGCTTGATTACACGTTAAATCTATTGTTTTTGGTCAAATGTTCTCACCTTGCTGTGGCGCAGAAGTTTGGAGATTGGGATTTCAGCTTATATGTGGTCCTCATCATCTGAGGGCGATTCAAAATTACGAAGTACGTCCTTAAAGAGCCCTCGTGAAGTTTCAAAACTAAAAATGTTACTCTAAAAATTCTATGCATTCGTATGAAACCCTCTTTCCCCTCTCATAAAATCTTTTTTGTCGATATTTTAACTTCCAATTCAGTGTCGGCTCGTTACTGAAATATTTCTTCATAAAGCATCTTACGGGTCTATTCTGGTACCCCCGGTTTGGGGGGGGGGGGGGGGCTTGTCCCGTTGTCAACGTGCGGAAAAACGACCCCCCCCCCCCCAACCTGGGGGTACCAGAATAGACCCTTTAATTTGCCCGCTCGGCGTTTTTACATCGTTCGAAGCTGCTTTGAGTGTCATATGAACAACAGTCGCTCATTTCCATGTCTTCCTGCTAATGGAAATATGAGCGTGTACCGCTTTAATGGGTGACAGACGGTTGGCGGAAATCGCGTATTTTATTGAAAATAAACGAACTTGGTGTCTTTTTGATTTCAACTTCGGCTGCTACAAGTTGTAGATTTGTTAGGTTCTTGTGAACTTCTTCGATTATGGCATGGAATTTCATTCGCATTAATGCATCGAGTTTGAACAACTGATAGACACGGGCAGATCTGACGATTATGAGTAATAAATGGGATTCTATGAAGAAACATCAATAAAGAGCTTGACTGAAATACTGCACACAAATATCTGATGCAATCTTAAAAACCCTAAAGCATGGGGTAGTTAGATTAATGTCCCATTTTGAAGCTACACGAGGTGTACTATAGGAAGGGTTTTGCGCTACTGGTAGATGTCCAGATGCCTTCAAACTTCCATATGACACAAACGGTAGGACATGTGCCTCGACGATTTAATATGTACCGGGCCCACCTACGACACAGATTCTTTGAAGAATTGGATCTCAAACACGAGGTCCTCTGGTCTACCGTGATCCTTGCAACTTTTAGTCGAATTCTCGATGAACTTGCTGATAAAGAAATTTGTTTCTGGAGAAATCTTAAATGATAAATTCGTTACAGAATCTGACTGTATCTAAACAAAAGCTAGTTACAGAAATTTCAAATGATCCATAATTTTATTATTTGAAACATTAGATCAGTTATGATAATCTGAGATCAGAATACAGAATATTTGAAACGTTTTCGTTAAGATTATGGATACAAATACCTTAAAATTTGATTATAGGCTCCTAGACTTCTTTCGAGAAATTAATTCTGAAAATATGTTTGACATAGCTGTAGCATTAAGATAACAACCTTGAGAGTGAATCAGTGAATAAGGGAAATACTTTTTGACTAATATTGCACAGTTTTTCAATAAAAAATAGACTTGAGTAAATATGATTCTTCTAAAACCTGGAGACAAAGATATAAAATGACGAATTGACTATAGTCTCACTTTTGTAATATGAAGAACTATGTAGGCGATATTATATGAAGACTGATATTTTGAAACAAATATTTGATTTATTATATACTTGCCGCCTCCGGCGACCAATAAAATTTCAACTGAATCTCTTATGCATCTTTAAAATCATGGTTCCCTTAACAAAATAATTTCAAAATTCAGATTGCTATAGACATTTAGCCCGCGTCCTTTTTGTAGCTTGCACTTGTTCTGTTCCCTGTCTACATCAACGTCAACTACGTATTTGACTTCAACATTAAATTGGCGCTGCACATTTTACGTCCAGCAGCATGCTAATTGGCTTAAAACACGCTGATAAAAGGAATTAAAATATAGGAACGAAAATCTTTCAGTTAACCGGGATTATTTCATTAATACTTACCATCTTGAGGACTTCATTTACAGATTTCACAGAAAAATTGATCAAATAAAAGAAGGTAAAATCCAGTTAGATATTTTCTTAGCTTTCAACAATGGAAGAGAAACACACAATTAAATACAGGGTGTACAGAAATTACACATTTCAAGAATTAATAAAAAAAACCCCAAAAATGTTGGAAATACGGTTTTTCTTTTAAATAAGACAGCATCTCAAAAATTTTTTTCAGATAGGTAACGCGACGTTACGCCGTTCTAGATTTGTTACAGCGAGAAAATTCCTTACGCAATAGCTACCGATCAGAAGAAGCCGATGCGTGTTTCTGGTTTCTTTTCTTAATTTTTCTTGAATATCACGAAAACTCTGCAGATTTCACACTACATGTGAATTAACAAATTAAATAGCGTAAAATTCCATACAAATAAGTGCTTTTATTTTTCTTCCAGTTTTAATATTTTCTCAGATAATGGCTCTAAACAAATTTTTGATTTCCAGTAATTTATGACCCCCTAGACCACCAAAATGGCATGTTACTTATTTGAAAAAAACATTTTGAGATGCGCCTTCATTTTTAAAAAAATCGTAGTTCCAACATTTATAGTTTTTTTAAATTAATTTTTGAAATGTGTCACCTCATTTGTGTACGCCCTGTATTTGTTTTAACAATGAAAACGGTTTGAAATGCGTTACAACAATGAAAAGTATTGTAAATTGTGCCAAAAATATTTTAAAATGTTATTAAAATTAGAAAAAAAATTGCACGACAACTTTATTGATATCATTGATAAGATAATTTTTTGCACTTTCAGATGGTGTAAAAATGATTTTTTTGCTGTAATATTTTCGAAAGTTATTAAGGAAAAACGCCAAAATTTCGCTTAGTTTTTAATTAATTAAAATTTAAAAAAAGGCTGCGAGGTGCACATTCCCACCCCCCAAAGAATGTTCATTCCAAATTTCGTAGCTCTAAGTCCAGCGGTCTGCACAGTAGAGCGCCAACACACAAACGCACACACACATACGCACACACAGACACACACACATTCTCCTTTATTATTACTAGAGATGTATAACACGTACTGTTTGTTATCTTTATGATTTCTATATATGCTATGAAAGGTTTATCAACACCTTTAAGACAGGCTTTGACTGGGGAAGCGTCATTACAGCTTTGAATGGATGAAAGAAATGAAGGAAATTATATTCCGGACTTAATTTTAAAATTAAAATTGTGGTGATGCAAATATATTAATAAATCTATTAATAACGTTTAAAATTATTCAAATTAGTTGAAAAAAAGGAAAAAATAGCAGTGATGCAAATATGTATTACTGCACAGTGTAGAATTAAAACAACTCTTTTAAAGCATATGAATCTCATTTTTTCACGCACAGAAAATTTTAAAAAAAATTGCAAGAATACAAATTATCTGGAGATCTTTCAAATGATGCAATTTTGTGCTAAACACCAGAATACCTGAAACCATTTAAATCATTCAAAACTTACATTTTTCACATAATCGTCTCGAAAGCCAATCAAGCGATTAAATTTTTGTAAATCCCAAGATCCGAAAGATTTTCAATTATAAAAGCTTTTAACCAATCCTTAAAAGACAAATATTCCACCTTCTCGAGCGCAAAAGATTCGAACCGAAAACATCAATCTGCGTTTACAATAATTCCTTTAAAAGTTCCGGACTAAGTCCTGATTGCATCTATTAATTTGGCTGACGTCGTGGTTAATCTGGACAACTTTGTGCGTGCCATCGCTTTTGCCAAAACCCATTAGCGATGAGTGGCTATAGCCGATGAAAATAGACACCCTCTACAGCCGCTGATGCTTTTAACTGCTTAATTGTAGGACCATTTTGAAAAGAGGAGTGGAAGCCACGAGGGAAATCACTGGACGCAGGCTGGTAACGCTAAGCTTCTTATACAATGGTCGTGTGCTTCGTTTAAAGGCACCTTAATTCCCGTACAAAAGATCAACAACTCTACTATTATCAATGGCTCCCAACTTCAACTTATTTCTGCGCTGTAAATCGCTTTTCCCTTTTAGACCACAGTTAGAGTAACCTGATGCCTCTCTTCTGACACCCAACCTCAGTTCCCGGCCTCAAGTGAATAGAAGGATTTACTTTCGCTGCGAAACTAATATAATGCTGTTTTATCCGCTGCATTCCGGCATTCACCATTTTCCGAGTGGATGCCTTTTTCATTTATTTATTTATTTATCTATTTGCGCTTTTCTTTCGGATGTCTCGGAGAGGTCGAAGTCATTCAGTGAAGACAAAAAATTTTCTTCATTTGGTGGATACTTTAGTGGTCAATAAACCAATTAATAAACTTGTCATTTTTGTTTGGCAATTCTGGATGGGTGTTCGGTATGGGAGAAGTAATTTATTGAAGAGGATTTTTTTTTTCATTTCAGAGACAGTGGAAACTTTAGTGTCCTTATGTTCAAAAATTTAATAAAAGTTGCCATCTTTGAAACGTTGTACGGATTTCTAACAGTGTGTAGCACTGGATCAATGTTGAATATGTGTGATGTAATTCGTTGACAGAAAATTTTTCTTCGTCTTGTGGCCGGTGGATAATTTCGCAGTCAATAAGCCAATCAATAAACTTGTTATTTGCGTCTCAATGTGAATTAACTGTGTAGCGCTGGATGGATGTTCATTTGGAGATTAGATAATGTACGGCAAAGTGAGACTGCGATTTAATATTTCACTAAAGTTAAAAGCAATTTAAATAAAGTAGAAATATAACTATATTGTCTCAACTAGCTAAAAATATATGTTAATTTAGGTATCTGACCATTTTCCGAATGAATAGGTATATTCATTTATATAATTGTGTTTTTGTTTCGGTCGATGGTTTGATATGGAATAGGCGAGGTAATTCATTGAAGACGAATGATTATTCGGTCGATACTTAGTAGCCAATAAACCAATTGATATACTTGCCAGTTTACGTGAATTACTAGCTCTGGATGGGTATTTCACAATGGGCGAAGTAATTCTTTGAAGGAGAAACTTTTTTCGTTTGGTGGACGGTATATACTTACGGACGGTATATACGGTGGCCAATGTGTAGCTTTGAACAGATGTTCAATTTGAGATGAGATAATAACGTAAGGCAATATGAAAGAAACTAAATATTTCACCGCAGTATTAACCTCCTGAAAGTTCAGTTTTATTCACTATCTAACTAGACAGCATCTATTTTAGAGATGTATTGCCGTGTTAATTCAGCTAAGATTCCATGGTACACTTCCCCTTAAGTAATTCCAACTAAGATTCCATGGATTCTCCTTAATTTTTGTAATGAATTGCGATGAATATGGATGACAATTTTAGTGTATAAAATACTTGCTAGTTATATACTTTGGTACATAAGTGAAGCTTGGGAAAACCTGTTTTGTGGTTCAAGAACCTTGTTTATAGAAGAAAAATAAATGACGGCATGAATGAAATTGCTTATTGAAGCGAGGATTGACAGTTTTACTAATTATTATAATAATAGTCGCTATTTTTGTTTGCATTTTTATGTAGTTAGCTAAAATGAGATAGTACTGGTTGGATCGTTTTTCACTTATCTTTCATTGGAATGGATGTTAAAATACAGGGTTGTAAAATAACTTTGCCGACATCCAAACTCTTTGAGGTCACAACGAATGAAATCCGAGATATAGGTATTTCAAATTATGCGCTCGAGGGCTAGACCAGTCTTCCACATGTTAAGTTTCATCGTTTGCGAAGGTAAGCAGATGGAGCATTTGCGAAATTAATTAACATGTTTTGCTTTTGCTCCGTTTCTCTGGCCTTATTGGTTTTTTACCGCATTTATTGTGTCGCACGCCCGTATTTTTCGTGTTAAAAGAGTCTTTCCAATGCCATTCATGTTTTTTCAGTACTCCGATCAAGTAGCAATGTAAAAAAAAGCGAGCATTGCCGTTTGGACATTTCAAAATATTGTCGCTGTGACCATAACCATGATGGCTCAATTTCTTTTGCCTTCTCACCCTCTAGTGCATGCTTTTAAAGAGGAGTATCTTGAATTTCATTCGTATATGATGATTATTGCGGCCTCTAAAAATTCGTATACAGGCAAAGTTATTTTTGACCACCCTATAAATGAGATTTTGCAAACACGCAGCACGTTTCGTGTTTTCTAAATAATAAAAAGTAGAACTTGAGATAAAAGCATGGTTGAAGCCATTTGTAGCATTCAATACCTCTTTTGGAAACTGTATCAAAGGTATTAACCCATATCAGAATTATTAATATCGGTATCCTAGAAACTATGCATCACAATATGCGCAGATTTAATGGGATTTGAAATTATAATAGAACTTCCAGTAAATGCTGAAGTAAACGAATGGGGGAAAAGAAAAAGATGTGTCAATCAATCAGATTATAGCAGTTTCAATAAGTCTGTATTCAAATTAGCTAAAGACAATGAAAAAAGGAACTATTTCTGATAAGATGAAAGATTTCCTTGACTACTATTTAGACTCTTTAGTCAATGCAGGGTATCTGAGGTTAAAAAGAAGCAAATATTTTTTTATTTTTTTTCTAGCTTCTGTACTTCCATTAAAAAAATGCCACGATTGCACGTTGTTTGAAGGTTTATTTCTGGCATCTTGAATTTATTATTATTAGTTTTCAAGAAAAACGGATTTAAGAGTTTGATTATATTCAATAGCAGTTTTATGAAGTTTATTTATGTACGAATACATTGATACCTCGGTTTTCGTCGATAATCCATTCGAAAACAATCGGCGAAATCCGAAACCAATGAAAACCGAGGCAATTATTTCCATATGAATCAATATAAATACAATTAATTCGTTCTAGACACTCCAAAATACATACTAAAAACGCATCTTGTAGAGAATAAATATTGTTGTGAGCTAGTGAGTTACCATAAGTGGCGCTGTACTATAGATAGCGCTGTTGTGCAACCAGCGAGCCGATTTTATTTGTTGCGTCGTTGTAGCATGTGGCTCATCGTTAAGGAGTACAAATCTTGTTTCGCTATTAGTGAATATGTGAGCATAAAGGAGTTGGGTCATGCAACTCGATGTAGAAAATGCTAATTCTTGAGGCGTTATCACAATTTGTGTGTTACTAACCATATCAAGTGTTTATGTTTCATCGTCTTCCTTCCATTTTATGTGTTTGTTCACAAGTAAACTTTGTCCGTGAAACTTGGAATGGTTCTTGAATATAGAAAACACTGACCACATACAAACCTCTGGTTTATGATGAGGTAGTTCATGACCTCTCAAATATAGTGTTTAATACTAAAGAAAATAATATACAATTTCTAAAAACTAGGAGATTCCGAATGGTACACTAGTCCTTCACTTTACAATCACCATTAGCATTACCACAAAGCAATAGAATTAGCCTATTTTTCATAGGCTTATGTCTTGGCAGTACCTTTTCCTCCCTTATAATGAACGTCTTTGGCATTTTTTTCCCCAAAAAAGGCAGTTTCGTCACATCTGAATCCTTCAGCCTCTACGTAATCTTTGGGTTCGGACACACATTTTTCGGTTCCAGACTTGTCCGTATTCGCACCTTTGCCATTTGTTTTTGCAAAATTAGCAGCGAGGTCAAGTGAGCAAGCCGACGAAATCCAAGACAAATTTTTCGTGGAAAACATCGACGAGAACCGAAACCGACGATACCCGAAGTCAATGAAAACCGAGGTATTACTGCATTATTAATCGGAGCTAAATATAGCTGTGCTCTCAAACGCACAGTGGGTAACTAACCTTCATATTAATAACGTCAAGCGCGTGAGGTGCATGTGGTCCATAACGAATGTCTTCCTTTGCGGTAAGACCAATAATACAGTAGGCAACAAAAGTTTGAAGAAAAATCATGCATCTTAAGCTCAGTTTTATAACTGTGCATGCCAATTAACTAAATTTAAAACTACATTAGTATCAAAAACACATAGAAGAATGTTTAAGTTTTGAAACTGAATTTGAAGCAAGATTTTAAGGTTTCCAGAAGTTGTTAAGTTTCCGAAGTTTGATAGTTGGACTTCATTAACAATAATAAATCAGGTTCAACCTAATATGTCACGATCAACCATTCTTTATATAAATTTAGAATACAGTAATATATCACATCATAACAAATCACGTGAATTTTGAAACGATTATAATCATTATAGAAGTTTTATGTTATACTAGCTGTTACCCGCGACTTCGTGCGCGAAGAATTTCAATTATTCTTTTTTTTTAATTCACGAATGTAAATGCTATGTTGTATTTTAAAAGGGGAAAGTAAAAGTTCTGACGGTTGATAATACTTAATTAGACGGCTGACAGGAGTGTACTGTACATGTATGCTGATATAGTTCTGTAAATTGTTTATCTATGCTAATATGCTTTTGTATACCACGTTATTTGCTCGGATGTAGAGGTTGTGTGGGCTGGACACACGTGAACACGCCACATATAGTTGCCCATGCGAAAAATATGATTTTTCTAAATGTACGCCTGCCACGTTCAGTGTCTGGCCCTGAGCCTGGCAAATAATATTTTTAAAGGGATTTGTTACCTTTTGAACTGAGATGATAAATCCTTCGGTATTATCGGAAGGCGTGGAATTAAAACACTCTGACTTCTCCCTATATCAGTCATAACAGTATCTTTCATGACGTTTGGACCTAGGTGTGTAATTTGTAACCGTGTGCCATTGCGGAGTCTCGGTATATCGAGGTTACGTATTAGTAGTACTGGCACACCTACTTTGAATCTCGGCTTGTCGGAAGGTGCGCCTGAAAATTCTAAGATGTTGAAGAAAAAAAATGACGATGAAAAAAAACCTACAAAATATGATGTTCCTTGTTAATGCCCATTACCGTATCTACAGATGGATATTCTGTAATATCTCACTGTGAAAATTAAACAAAACACCGAGAGAATAATTCACTAACGTCATTGGATCACTGTGTAACCGTATTAAAAGCTGTAAATGCTACGACAACAGGAAACCGGAAGTGTAAAGTCTCCTTTGTTATTTATGGTCAAAGAAAGCAATATTTTCTTATATTAATTTTAAAACTGGCAAAAGCCCGCGAGCGAAACAGTGATTTGACTTGAATTTATTTCTATAAGAATGAAAAGTATTATTAGAAATTACGTTAAAAATATTTTTAAACCTTAATAACAATTAGAGAAAACATTTCATCGCAATGGAATTAACAGCATTAAAAAGATCAATTTCTGGTCTTTAAAATGGCATAAAAATAATTGTTGTCTAATAAATATTTCAGAAGTTATTGACAAAAAACGTCTAAGCATTAGGCTTAAAAGCGACTAATTTTCGTTATTTAATTAAATACCTTAAGAATGAATTAACTCTAAAAGTTGAAAATAGCACCTTTGACGTAGAAATATGCTGTAGAATGCCGTGTGTAAATTTCATGTCGCTACCGTTCACCGTTTAGGAAGAGTTCTTGTGACCGACCGACCGACAGACAGATACGTGTAATTTCTGCCTTATTTTATGGATATTTATATACATAAGCAAAATTTTCAGAAATAAAGGTAAATTAGTTCAAAGTCTAACCATTTCCTAGCAACTGAGTAGCTATAAATTTGCGTTATTTCAAAATCGTCTGCACGTAAAACTTTAAAAATTAATAAAAATTGAAGGAAAAATGTAACAGACAATAATTTGATATCATTGAAAAGGTAAAATTTTGCACTTTAAGATGGTATAAAAATAATTTGTATTGGACAATTTGTTCCGAAGTTACAGCGGAAAGAAGGATTACGTAATAGTTGATTTTAAAAATAATTTATTCCACATGTTTTCGCATTCCTGAAGGATCACGTGACAGTTGATTGAAAAATAAAATAACCTTCATCGAGAATCGCTGAGTCAATGGGTTTTGTTAATTATTTAATTGCTGTCTGAACTTTTAAAAATTAATAACAATCGAAGGGAAAATGTTACAGAAATAAAATTGGTATAATTGAAAAGGTAAAAATTTGAACTTTAAGATGGTATAAAAATATGTTTTGTCAGATAATTTGCTCCGAAGTTACGGCGGAAAAATGGTTTCGGTTAATTTCTAATTAACTACCTGTTTAATTAACTTTTGGACTTAGAAAAGTTCATAAATGTCTTTCCCTTGTCTTAAATAATAAGTGTACAAAATTTGGTTGAAAACCGTCCATTGGTTTAGGAGGAGATGTGGAACATAGCCACATACATACCCACATACACACATACCCACAATGACTTTTATTTATATTAAGATAAACATCAAAATTGGAGTAACAAGAACAATAAAAGTCTTTGCATCCAAAGAAAAAATATGCAAGATACTTTCTTAATAAAAAGCTTATAAACTTAAGCCCCGATTATTCTGCCAAAACTAACATCATGCGAGCATAAATAATATCATGCACCAAATATAACAGCACGCATGCCTTCATTTTACGCTAATATTCATTTGGGAGAGTATGATCCCAATTTGGTATTTTCACGAATCTCACAAAGGTTTGTTCATAGGTGGCCCGTTACCTTCTAGATCGAAGGGGTGTGGGTCCAATACCTGATTCCACCGAAGATTTGCCTTGTACGTGGACCTGCTTCACATTAAATCTGCCATCTTGGATTATATGTTTTCACATTGGTGTGGCTTGAAGTTTGAAAAATACGGTGTAGGCTCAGGTGTCATCCTCGTCGTCTCACCAAGGATCATAATTATGAGATCTGTCCCGAAATAGACCTCGTAAGTTTCAAATCGGAACGTTAATTTAGCATATTGAATCAATCCAATATGTACCAAATGACTTATCCAAACTTGATATGACCAATAGTTAAAGAGTTTCTATTTCAGTTAATCCCGGTGTTAATAAATGATGATTTCAGGAGGGATGGAACATCTCATTTCCAAACCTCCTGGAAAGGGAGGGGGAATCTCAGCCGGCTGAATGTTTCCGCAATTTCATCGTGAAACAAGACACTTGTAAAACAAAGATAAAAGAATGTGCTGCCGTAATAATCAAACAAGACATGCAACTTATTTCAAGATAATTAAGAAGAGCCATAAAAACCTGTAGCATTTTTTATTCGAAAAGGACGCAGTTGATTAACTAATTCTTACAATTAGATCTGTTAATAGAGTTACTGTTTGTTAATTAAATTGCTGTAGAATAATAAGGTTTGGAAATGCAGTTTGAAAGAAAATGGAAGCACTTACTATCTGAAACTTCTCTATCTAATGAGTTAATGATGATTACTATTATCGAAAATCGCGAGTATTTGAAGATCCTTTTTCTCAGTCTTAGCCAGAGATAGTATTAAAATAATTTTACAAATAGTTTTGATGACTGAATGGCCATTAGAGGCATAAAAGCGATATATAGAACGTAATTTATTTGCTCCATTTAATATACAGGGTGTCCACTTTTAACTTGGCCCACTATCCAAACCGTTAGAGATAGGTATATATTTCCAATGGGAAAAGGTTTGGTTTGGTTTTTTTGATGTTTTGTGGCACAAGAGGCTGTTTGTAGACTATGCTGCGCCAAGCATTCAATGGGAAAAGTGCTTTAAATGACGTAAAAAATTATATTTTATGCTCTTCGAGTACATAAATGTATTGCTGAAAAAATTAAGGAGTCTGAACTTTTATATTCTCCCTGCCCTATTAGTCATATTTAATAAAAAAATTTTGACACACTAACATTTCAAACAAAAAAAGGGTTCCACGCGTCTGTGACTAAAACTGATCGAGTTATAAAGCTTTGAAGATCGCTAATTTAGACGATTAATACCATTTGTATTGCCTACTCGAAGAAGAATAGCCAATCAACGGCTGCTCATGCTCGAGGCGTCCACTGATTGGCTTAAAATAATGAAATCCAAAGCTTCATAACTCGTTCAATTTTAGCCTTAGGGACAAGTTTTCTGGTTTGTTTACTTATACTAAAAACCCTGAGTTTATCTGCTGGGATGCTGGACTTCCGCTTTGAAGATTCCATTGACTTAGCATTACTTACGCAGTCCCAGCACTTAAAATGTAAACAAACAAAGCAGAAAACTCGTCCAGAAGAGTAGAATTTTCTGTTTAAAATAGTGTGTTAAGAATATTTTACTAGATACGAATAATAGGACCAGGAGGATTTTGTACATCATTTAAAGCAGTTTTCCAATTGAAAGAATATCTTACGGTTTAGAAATTAGCTATTGGGCCACTTTTAGAGTGGACACCTTGTATAATAAAGATCAATAAAAAGACACAAAGTGCTAGATACATAAAAGGAGTTTTAAAATAATAATTAGAAAATGCTAAATGATATATTACATAAAACTAAAAATTCCTACTTCTAGAATAGAGACTTTGCTTCAATTCTTTATACTTTTATCTCGACCATCAACAGCACTATGGTTTATCCTTCATTATTGTTTCACTATAAGTATCGGATCTGATTTTTTAGATTATGATGAGAAATATGAGACCTCTCTTCTCTGAACATATTATGTTCATCTTTGAAATCATATTTTACTGAACTTACAACAACTGTTCTGGAATTACTTGTAGTTCTCTGACCAGTTTTCAGAAATTCCACACAATGAACATTCACTGTGTTTATAATCCTCCTAGCGCATGCTAAATCTGTCGTTATGAATCAATATCATTACGTTGGAGTGGCGTGGAAGTTTGTTGAATGGAGATTAAGCGTAAGAGCCTTTCACGGCGTCTGATCACCATTCAGATTTATGAGATTCGTCTAAAATTAGTCTTAGGTGTTCTTCAAACCATGATGTACTAATTTCCCATATTCCAAGACAAGAAATGTTGTTGTAGATCTTTTCGAAGAAAATTGTTTCGTATGAATGATTAAGAATATTTTTTGAAAAGTATTCTTTTATTTTCGCTTACAAGTAACCGAACAGATTGCCTTCCAAATGACAAGAAATATTTTTTTCTACCAAGCAATTAAAAGTAGAAATGAATCCTTCTGAACTGCAAAAGTTTCAAGAATAACAGAGAGTAGTGCAGAAAAAGCAAAATATTTTGAATTTTTCAAATCTGGTTGTATATTTTTGTACTACCATTCTTTAGACGCCATTTGCTCGATGGTATATATTTTGTACCAACTTTACAAAAGATGTATATAGTACTCCGTACAAATATGGTCTATTTTCAGCCAATGTACTCTTTTTGAAAGGGTTAAGCCATAATTCAAGAATTTATTTTTCAAAGCGCGAATACAGTTACATGCATCAACAAAAGCAGAGCCTTATAAAAATGAAAGTGTGAAGCCATAAGGCTCTGAAAACCATACAGAACTGTTAGTTGATTGTTTTTGAAACACTTTTATTTAACTTCACTTGTTTCATATTTGTAAAAACGGCATATTGTATTCAATTTTTCCTTCACTTATGGTGTGCAAGAGTTTTGAAATCAATCAGACAATACTCGAGGACAATACACTATTTCAATATTTTCAGAATTCATTTATCAGTTAATCGGTTGAATTAATTAAATTTTGCTTCCATATGAGTGGCGCCACTTGGTAATGAATTCGACAAAAATTTATTCCAATTGCACAATATTTAAAATGATAATGAAATGTAAATTAAAGATTAAAAAATATAAAATTAAAAAATCATCATTTTAGTATTATAATAAAATTGCGTTTTTAAAGACTGTTTTTATTCAGCTTATTTAAAAATATGTTTTTAAATGAAATCGAATAGTTTAAAGCAACATTTAAGGAATTCCAAATTGAAAAAAAAAAACATTATTTGTAAAGCTATGATATCTCTTTTTTAGATTGATCCGAATGATTTACTTTTAAGAACTAAATGTTTTCAGTCAAGTTCTATGATCAAGCTTGTTGTAATCTATTGTCTTCAAAAAGACGTAACGAACTGAAATCCGTTTCAAAATTGCGGTAGGTCAAATATTCCCTAAATGAAATCAAAATTCAAATTTTGTTAAAATAGCAGTATGTGTATGTGTATGCGAAAAAAGAAACACGAAATTCTTGTAATATGATTGTAAAGATGAACATATATCGGGTTATATAAGCCTTTTATTTTTGATTAAACATTATTTCACAAATGTTTAATGATTCTGGACTTCAAAATCTGCCGGAACATGGAATGAAACTTCTTCCTAAACAATCGTGCATCATTTACAAGGATCATAACTTTTCGTCTTCAAAATACCGCACGAAAACTTTAGTTTCTGTTTGTGACTATTCACAGAATATAATTACATTTTTAGTTTATTATTATCATTAATACACCGGGAGGAAACCGACCAGATAAGGTATATTTTTAGTTTATGCAATCCAGATCATACACGCTGTAAATAGGTGCATGTGAAAGAACTTGGTTTGCTATTGAAAAGTGGAATTTCTTACATTGTCTCGCTCTGACGTAAAACAATGTTTTTATCCAGATTTTTCAGAAAAGAGTCAAGACTAAAAGTAATTTTTCAATTTTATGGAGATAAATTCAATTATTAACACTGTTCAAAGCCAGTGTCCAAATGTGGATTCTTGTTCAAAGAAATTGACTAATGGTGGGAAATTGTTGTTGGAAGTGCTCATTAACTGTATCACAACTAACCCTTTTGGTCTACAATTACAACAAAGAATTCTTCTAAAATTAAATGCAGTTGGTTATGAAATCTTTTGGAAAAGAATTTGCTACTGTAATGGAATTATTTTAAGCTCCGAGTCAATCATGCTTCATGTCTATAATTACATCAATAAAAATAAATTATGACCAATAAAGAATAGCAAATGCATCAAAAAATTCTAAACATAAAGTTTAACTATAGAAGCTCATAAAGAAGGATTAATGTTTCAATTATTATTTACGTCCCATTTTAGGTGTTGCAGGAGGGAAATTTTGGGACGATCTTCGTAATTTTGAGCTGTTGTCGGAAGACAAGATCGACACCTGAGCTAGCAACTCTCCCTCCAAACTTTCAAGCCACACCAACGGGAGGATTTTTGACGCTTGACGTCACATTTAACGTGCACCAAGCTCATTACACGGATCCAGGTTTCATACCTGGAAAACGCGGAAACCTCCGGTTCCGAGGCCGAGAACTACCAACCAGGCCTCCGCGGCCTCTAAGGCTTAATGATATCAACGCAAGAGCAATGGGAAATGGGTATTTGCAGAAAAAGAAAATTTGCTAGCAAAGTATTGTATGGTAGATTGTATAGTATAAGAGAAAAGTTGTTTTTGTTTACATGAAGATTAAGGCATTTAACCCTTTATAAGGCAGTGGTTAAGTATACTTACCACCAACTTCATCTATTTTTATTTGCATTTTTTAAATTTTTCGATGAAACAAAAACCTAAATGTTCCAATTTCTTTCCTTTAAATCATAACGAAGTGTCTGGACGTGATAATGTCCTCCCGTTAGTGTGGTGCGGAATTTGGAGAAGGGGTGCCGGCTCAGGTGTCGTCCTCGTCATCTGACCGCGGTTCAAAATTACGAAGCTTGCCTCGAAATAGTCTCGTGTTGCTTCAAAACGGGACGTTAATATAACTAAACTAAACTCGACTTGATAATTAATTATTAATTAGCAAAATGAATTAACAAAAAAATAATGTCATCGAATACGCTAAATGAGTTTTTTTTCTTTAATGAATCTCAATCCCAAAGCCATTTTACTAAAACACTACTAGAAAAAAATGGCCCTTTAAAGGGTTAAAATTAAATGTTTAGTAACGTTTTATTTTAGAAAATAAAGGAACTGACTGACGAAGTGGAGTTTCTTTGAATTGTAAGGCAATTAAACTTTTATGGCTTGGAATTCTAAGCAAGTATCCGTTTAACCCTTTCGTGTTCATTGATTTCACAGTGAAACCACACATTAAGCATTTTTATACTGCGCATGGGCGAAACGTAGCGTAATTTGTCTTTCATAACTTAAGAGCCAGATATATAGGGTAACTTATATAAAAATTCCAGTTCAATATCGTTAGTATTCACGCAGATATCGGCATTGCAAGAGCTGAATTGCTTTTGATTTCTAAGAGAAACCAAATGATAAGGGTTCTTGCACAAACTGATATTTTTTAAAATTGAATCTTCGAAAGTAATATTGAATTTGATGAAAGTTGAATATCTTGAATACTCTCGTATTCTTATGAATTAAATACATAATTAAAATTACTTTTCGATGATAACTTAATCGGAGGAAAAATATCCCGTTACAGTTCATTGGCTTCACTGTGAAACCACAAATTTCTTGAAAATTAAAAAATGCTAAATTCTTTTTCCTTTACATATTTATGATCAGCTACATGTCTAATACTCATTTTTGAAATAAATTTAGTAATTTTCAAAACGAAACTTGTAGTGAACTTGAAAGAGTTAAAAGATGCGCACTATAGAAGTTCCTGAAGGAGGAATTCCAAAAGCTTATGCAATGCAAAAACAGCTACTTGCTAAAGAAACAATGGAAAAGGTTATTTATCGTTGTATGGTAAAAAGGAAAATTGTTTTTTCAGGCACAAAGCTTACGAAATAATAAAATATATCTAAAATCAGCGTTCAGGTATGAATTATTTCGGATTAGAAAAAGCTTTGTTCATGGGCCAATTCCGGTCTAAAAATGACGTACTGTAATCTTAAAGAACGAATTATGCAATGCAAAGCAGAAGAAACGAAGGCAATTCCAGGTGAAATGCAAAAGAAAGACTGTTTTTGTTTACAAAGCTGCCGGAATAAGCGTTCGGTTATGGATTCCTTTGCTAATGAAGTGGAGCTGGAATCGGTTTTCAATTAGGTGAGCCTCCTCCGGATCTAATTAAAGGCAAGAAGTGACGAGCGAACGATCGGAGCGATCAGGCGCACGCAATGATTGGGCGTTAAGGAGCAGAAGCTTCGAAAAACCCTTCGGCTTCGAGGTGATTGAAGTGAAAAGATGGGCATTTTCAATGAGGCGGCCTCCGCGTAATGCGTCTCCAAACATGTCAGCCGGAATTTGGAGCGTGTTATCGTCATCCACGTGTAATCCCGCACCGTCTGAATAGGGGCGGCGATCCCAGGAGAGCCCCCCGCCGAACTGATGCGGCGTGAAATTTCCTAATCTGCGCCAGATCTGGAGCCTGATGGGATCCTCCCAGATAGGGTAACTGTATAATGGGGGAAGCTTTTTACGTCGGGCTCGGACATTGGCAAGCAGCTTCTTAAAGTAGCGTTTCGCATTTCGAAGCATTTAGGCGGAAAAAGCAATCTCATACGGGAAAGATGGGACGCGTCACGGCGAAAAGCCGCAGCCACATAACAAGAGGAGCCGAATAGAATGAAGAAGGGAGCGAAGGAAGCACCAAGAAGGAGGGAAGGAGGAGTCTCCTGGGATCTGAGGAAGCGCACGCCCGGCTTTTCGAGTTCAGAATACCTGAAAATGTCCACGATGCGGAGAGAGAGATGAATAGCTTCTTCTTTGCGCCAAAAATGAATCTCATTTACATTGGCCCGCTTGCTCTTAAATGCTTGCCTGATTACCCTCGCCTCGGGTAAATTTATTATTCCTACCCTGCGATCGGGGTGTTTGATCGAAATTAATGAATCCATTTGACACCGGATTCGGTAAACAATGCTTAATGGGAAAAATCTTGCGTCAATATTGCCTTGACACAGCCATCAATAAAACCGTGGATCAAAAATAGATCTCCTTTAAATAAGGGACGTTAATTTCGCTCATTTAAGAGAGGCTTTCTGCACTTTGTGTGTTTTTCGATAATAACGCGTCGGGTTGCGCTGCCGAAATTTAAATTAAAAATTTTGATAGAGAAGGGGACTGATAAATGTGACAGCTGTTCGCACTTTTTTCCCTTTATTTTAATTCGTTGACTTTGTTTGGGAAGAAGAAAGGTATAGGAAAAACTTAAATAATCCCATTTTCAATATTACCTTGACAAGGCCATCAATAAAATCGTGGATCATTAGCGTATCAAAAATAGATCTCTTTTAAAAGAGGGACATTGATTTCACTCATTTAAGAAAGGGTTCCTTCACATACCTGTGACGTTAACGAATCAGAAGCGAGGACTAATTTTGAATTTGAAGATTTTAATTAAAAATTTTGAAGTAGAAGGGAACAAATATATGTGACAGCCGAAAGAAACTCCTCCTCACCTCCTTCATTTTCATTTAACGGTTTCATTTGCTATTGTGAAGACACAGAAGAAAATTGTAAGAAAATCTTATTTAGTTCCATTTTTAATATTACCTTGGAACAGGTATAAATAAGGCAATCAATCAACCTCTCTCTAGAAATACATCTCTTTTAACCCTTTGAGGACGACTGTCACGCGGGCATGCCGGCTTCTCGTAGTGTTACGCGTGCAACTGTCCTCTAAGGGTTAAATAAAGGTCATTGTTTCAACTCATCTACTAGACTATTCCTTCACTTATTTATGTATTTTTGGATGATAACGATTCAGCGTCTGGGATCAATTTTGCGCCAGAGGATTGAATTAAATAAAATTCACAGAGCAGGAATGATTATGATAGCTGAAACAGTTTCTTTTCTCCTTTCAATGGTTTTATTTGATATTAAGAATACACCGAATAAAAGTATAAAAAGCTTATATAATCCTATTTCTTCACTAAAATTAACTTAACTCATTTAAGAGATGGTTTCTTCTCGCATTTTCAAGAGAGTGTATTTTTCGATGATAATGAATAAATTTGCGATGAAGAATTTAAACTAAAAGCTTTGATTCACTTCACATAGAGAGCAACAAATAAATAAGACGGCTAAAATTATCTTTTTTTTCTCCAATGGCCTTTTTTTGGTATTGTGAATATACAGAAAGAAAGTATAAGAAAACTGAAACACAATTCTGTTTTCTATATTATCTTGACATAGACATCAATAAAGCCGTTGATCATCAGTGAATGAAAATGGCTCATTTAAGAGAGGGTGTTCTCATCGTATTTACATGAGAAAATAGATATTGACACAGTACTTATCAATGACAACTGTACAAAATGAGTTTCCTCTGGAGGATTTTAATTAAAAATTTCGATTCCTTCCATACCCTCTTGAGACTCCGCGTCCATTTTAATGGACATTTGCGTTTTATTTACGAAGAAAATTTTTTCCATTCAAAGCCTTTAAATCCGGCTGCCCAATGATTTGTATGGTCCCATGCTGTCATCTATCAATTATGTATAATTAATTAATTATATTAATTAATAAATAATTTATAAATTAATTATATATAGTGTTATATAATCCTTTTTGCGAAAATTGGTCGAAAATTTTACCTTTGGGTCTCAAGAGGATGCTGAAGGGGACAAATAAATGTGACATTCAAAATTATCTTTTTTCGTCATTGAATTATATCTTCAATGGCAGATTTATTGTGAATTGAACATAGAAATTTTATTGTGTATCACAATATCCATGAAATTGGCAGTTTTATTGATATTATGATATTCAGAAGAGGAGAAAACTGAAACATAGTCTTCTTGGCAATATTATTTTGACTCGAGAATCAATAAAGCCGTTGATATTCACGAAACAAAAATGGATCACTTTTAAATAAGGGGTAATAATTTGAGTTAGTTAAGATACATTAGATTATATTAAAACGGTGTAGTAACCTATATTATTAATATATATAGGTGATATATGAGGAAGTCTCATCGTGGGACTAATTGTAAGCCGGAAGATTGGAATTAAAATAAATCTTATCGCTTTTTGATTGGTTTCACATAGAAAAGGAAATTAACTTTTTTCTCTATCGTGTTCATTCAGCATTATGTATTAAAAACGTTAAACAAATTCAAACCTGTAGTCTGACCATAGTAACTTGATAATGTTTCAGGCTTGGCACGTCTATCTTGTCTTCGTCTGGCTTCGTTGCGACAGCAGTTGTATTGATTTTTACATCACACAATTTACGAAAAGAATGCCAGCCTGCCTGTCTTATAGCAACGCTTTATAGCAGTAAATTTTTCCTTTCGTTTTTTTTCACGTAGCGATTTTTATTTCACGCAATTTACAGAAAGTATGCCAGCTTAAAAATATCATGTTAAAATTTGCACAATCCTGGTTTGCTAAAAAGTACACTTTCAAAAAATCAAACTGAAGGAATGATTAATACATGCGGTTTGAAATATACTATTTCAGGATGATCTAATAGGATTTACTAAAACACTTGAACGGATTGTTTACAGTTTTTCCTTTCAAACCCAAGCATCGACTCTCCCTTAGCCTCTTCAGTATCTAGATTTCATTATTTGCAGGGCCTATGCCTAGATTTTCCTTCAGTCTATGATTAGATTATAGTAGGGTTCTATTTTGAAATTGCAGTATTTAGGGGCAAATCTCGCAAGTCAGTCTCTCCTCGTAGTCAGATGATAAAGTATCCCCGCTCCAAAACTTTCACATCACAGGCCATTGGATCCCAGCGAATGAATGTGTATCAGGTCCCTTACACAACGGATCTTTGGTGGAATCGGGTCTCGAACCTATGAATTTCCTCTTTTGAAGCCTCGATAATGTCACGAGGCTATTACTGCCCTCAGTGAAAATTAGAGTATCAAATACAGAACTTAGCATATTCTTTCTTTCTTACACTTCCATAAAGTGATAATTTACTTCTTTCACCACATATATTTATTCCAATACATTTTTTGGAATTATGTATATTTTAGTATGACAGTTTCTCAGAACAGAAATGTATAAAATTAATTATATATACATTTCTCTGATATTTTTCATTTAAGTAGTCTCATAGTATAGGGGAAACAGACAAGACTCCAGTATAAATTCTAGAACCTTTACTTAAGAATTTTGTTTAAACATTGTTTTCAACCACGGAAGCAAAAGCTATTACTTATTTTTCAGCTTATTTCTTTATTAAGAAATTATATATCCCGCATTCTTCCGTAGAGATGCGAGAGTAAACAAGATTTAACAAAATTGCGATCTCATAGGTAAAGGAATCAACCGGATTTCTTCTGGAATTCTTCATCTCATTATGGAGATTGCTTAGCTAGCAACTATAAATCCCCATATTAAACCTGTTAGACTTAATGAAGGAATGATTTAAGGATGAAATCTGGAGAGACCCCTACATCCTTTCTTCCAGCGCAATTAAGGCATTTCTTGGAAGAAATAAATAAAATTAATATTGGGTGAAAATCCTATGTATTCTCCACCGAGAATACTATTGTGTTAGGAATTAAATTAAATAAAACATATGTAAACCTTTATATTAGCCCAAATCCGTGTAAGTTAAACGTAATAGAATAATCCTTTCCTACTGATGTATTTATATCTGGTATTTAATTCTGTCTGTTAAATATCTAGTTCAAGTGGAACTCAAGAATAAAGGTATAAATAAGGCTGACTGACTTTCAGAATTAAATCTTCGTCCTATATTGCGACTGGGTTGCGATATGAGCTTAAAATTAACTTTTTGCTCTCCCATTTTGAATATTTTCCTGAAAATCTTGATGCGATGAGTGAGGAAAAGGGTGAGATATTTCACCAAGGTATAAAATGCATGGGAAAACGATATCAAGGACACTGAAACGTGAATATAGTGGCAGATTACTGTTGAGCTTAAAAAAAGACATTGAAACAGTATCATAATCATAAGCGTTCCTTTGAAGGAAAAGTGAAACAAATTTGTATAATTTTCATAATCTGATTTCTTTTTAGATATATATCTGACTTTATTATTAGTTATTTCATTTTTCCAAGCATTTTTTGTAAGTAAATTTCATTAAAATAATTAATGTTTCGTAAATTGTATGTACGAGGCGTGTCCGGAAAGTAAGTATTTTTTTTGGAAAAACTCGCATAAAAAAAGATTTCTTGAAACAAAATTTATTTTTACATGAAAGAGCATTTCGGAAACTATTTTTCTACATAGTTACCACCATTGTTCAGACATTTGTCATAGCGGGAAACCAAATTGTCTATACCCTCTTCAAAGAAAGATACCGCCAGTGAAGACAGTCACTGCTGAACACCATTTTTTGCGCCGTCATCACTTGCGATAATTTAAGCAATTTGTGACATTTTCATGCAAAACAGTTTTTGAAATTTGTAGAAACTCGTTACAAAGCATTGTTATTGTGAACCGTCTGTTTTCACGAATTTTCTCATTCACTTTTGCAACCAAACCATCATTGACAACAGGTCGCCCACTCTGTGCTTCGTCATGACCACTGGTGCGTCCATCATTGAATTGTCGAACTCACTTTCTAACCATTCCATCAGTCATTACATTTTCACCATAAATCTCTACAAGTTGACGATGAATTTCAGCTTGCTTAACATTATTTTTGTTCAAAAACCGTATTACAGAACGCACTTCACAGTCGGCGGGATCGGCAATCGTCTTAAACATTTTGAACGCTCACTAACACATGTAAACACAACACAATCTGGATGTAATGACGTCAGTTGACAGGCAATCAACCAGAGACACGTGTGCATATGCGCGGAACTCCGACACAACCGCTGCGTTGGTGGTAAAACGAAACGGTACTAACTTTCCGGACATGCCTCGTACAAGCGTTTTTAATAATATTTCAAATTCGAAATTAGTTTCACGGTTGTAAAAAAACCTATGTGATGCATGAAAATGGAAATTATTTTTGAAATCGGTAAGACAAATATCATACAATTTACATAAATTTATGTCAACCTCAACCAAAAAGTTAAATTTTGTATATCTGTGTTATTAACAACCATTCCTCCTAACATGGCGACAAATGAGCCTATGTGCAGTGGGTTAACGGAGTGCTTGAACTCGATGGTTCTTAACATCCGGACATTACTATTTCTGTAATAAAGTGGCATAGCAATACAGTTACGTAATAAATTCAGATGTGTCATGTTACTTTTAAATATCATAGAAATTAAAATTTGACTTATAAGTATGAGAAAAAAATAACCTTAAACAGAAAAATGTACATGATGACGTGAGCATATTTGAAAATAGCTGTTCTTAATGTTTATTTATCGGTAAAGGATAAATTAGTAAACATGCACGGATTTTAAATGACCTCACTTTAACTCGTCTAACTTGTCACACTAAAAACTGTCACTTTGTGTCATCTAATTCTTTCGCTGATTGTTATGTAGTAATATCATGCAACATTTTATATTTTTCTGCCCGCTGATTAATAAACTGCATCATTTTCTTCTTCAGTTCGCTGCAAAATTCAGGCAAAAGTGTCTTTTTTTGTGCCGTTATTAAATCACTTGATTTTCAAATTCTAAAAGCTAAAATAGACCCCAAAGAAAAAAAAAGCTTTTATATCAAATTGAGAGAGCCACATATGGATATAGAAATATTGCTTTTTTACATTTCTGTTTGATCTCTTATGGTTCTATCAAACTAACTTAATACGTGATGTATTTTTAGATATTAAACTCATCATCAACTGATAATATATAGTCCATGTGAAGGACGATTTTTACTCGTGTCTTTTGCTTCTTTAACATGTATTGAGTGCAATCACAAACGAATTACTCCGGCCAGCCTAGGCATGCTGATCCAACATGAATAACCAGGCCGCCGCGACAATTAATCGGGCACTCTGTCCCCGCATAATAGCCCCCATTACGAGCGGCTTAGGCGACGACCACTCACACCGAGGTACTACCTGTCATGGGGCGGGGGTAATTCAACCCCCACCATTATTATATCCCACCGGAAAGAGAGACTCTACTTACATATGCAGCAGATTTTCATCCCCAAATTTGAAGCGGGATTCCTTAAGTGGGATTATGTGTTGACTAAAGGAGAAAAAATCACGATGTTGGCTACGAATACCTTCTAACGGTGTGAATGATACGGAATACTCCACCGCTGAGACACTGAAACGAAACAAGCCTTTTCTTTTATGCGGCATTACTCCGTTTTCAGAATGACAGTGTCTAGATGTTTTTAAACATTTTTATTTAATTTGACTTGATTTATATTTGTTAAGAGGGAATAATGGAATTGATTTTCCACTGCCTTTCTGATGTGCTGGAGTTTGAAAATTTTGTATTCTTGTGTGTTCTAGATGACAACACACTATTTTAACCCTTTGAGGATGGCCACATTTTATACGTGCTGTTCCGTCTGGCCGACGTTTCCCAAAGCGCGTGGCTGCTAAAGGCCGGCGCACTTTTTCCAGTTAAGCCTAATTGTACTAAAGTTGGTGTCACACCGACGTGACAATCAGTAACAAAAAGTCACAAGAGCCGGCACGTATTTGTGACAGTCGGGAGAGAATGTGCCAAGCAGTTGGCACGTCCACGTGATAATAGTCCTCAACGGGTTAATCTTTTCAAAACTTAACTATCAGTTAATCGATTATTTTAATTAATTTTTAATTCGTGTAAGTGGCGTCACTTTTTGGGTATTTGAGAAAACATTGATTCCAAGATTCTAGTCCATCACTCACAGTTACGGTTACAGTGAAAAAATTTAGAGATTTTCAAATGGTAACACCTACTATTAAACGTGATCCTCATAGTAAAAAACTTAAAATAGAGTTGGAACTGCATTTTTAGGGCAAAAAACAGAGTGGAGCTAGGCAGAGACAAATAAAACCTCTTCAACCTAGTATTTACTATTGGTTATTTTCGCTTTTCTCCTTGTCTCTGCCTAACGCTGCCAAATTTCGCTCTAAAAATACCATTCCAACTCCATTTTAAGTTTTTTACCGTGAGGATTACGTTTCTGTGAAAGAAAGTAGGTGTTGCCATTGGAAAATTTCGAAATTTTATCACTGTAACCGTAACTGTGAGTGATGGACTACTGTTTTCACATCATTCTTGAGCGCGTACCTTAAAATACCCGAATTCACAATTTTATTCCGTTCCATGAAACGGTATATCCGCTAGGGAGGTCATATAACGGCAAATTTTTTTATACCATGGTCGATGTTTTCACTTTCTTTGCCTCTGCCTAGTGCCACCGCTTTTAGCCCTGAAAATACCGTTCCAACTCCATTTTAAGTTTTTTACTATCAGGATCATGTTTCCGTGAAGAAGTGGGTGTTGTCATTTGAAAATTTCGAAATTTTTTCACTGTAACCGTAATTTTATGAGCTGGAGTTTTCTTTTGCACATCATTCTTGAGCGCATACCGTATAATACCTCCATTCAAAATTTTATTACTTTCTCTATAACGGTATTCTCGCTAGGGGGGATCATATATCGGCGAAGTATTTTTATAATCACCTTGTATTTGGATCACATGCACAATGTCCATTGGTTTCCTTTGTCTTGAAGAAAGGTCAAAATCCTGGACTATGGGACAAGCGTTTTAAAATGGTCCATCCAAGATGATCCACAAATGGATCCCATGGCCAAGAATGTGAGATAACATGGAAATAGAGATCAAGAAACTGGAGCCCATTGCAGCAGGGTATCGTGGAGGACGAGGAAATAACGATTGGAATGTGCAGAAATGTCTGTTGTATCTGTTTCCGGATGGGCACTGTCGAATCTGTTCATTCGTAGTTAGTACTTTAAGATTTTGACTAAAATTTTCAGTCTGACGTTCTTAAAAACATTTTAAAATAATTTAAAGTTTATAAAATGCAATTTTATATCAACGAGTTTTTGTAAGATGAATAAATAAGCCCAATAAAATTAGTCAGTATATTAGTACATGCGCACGTGCATAAAACATTGGATGCGTAAATACTCAAATTGTCTACAACGATAACTTGTCTATAACAATATTTTTTTTCTAGGACCCCACAATATCGACGAAAACAGGTTTTACTGTACATCCAAAACATTACAGGAAGAAACCGAGATCAAAGCGTCTTTAATAGAGTCAATTCACGTGACGTTACAGTCACATAAAAAATGTAACCGGTCATTGGATGTGCGTGTCATCGACGAAGTCAATTCACATGACGTCACAGTGACATAAAAAAAGTAACCGGTCATTGGATGTGCGTGTCATCGACGAAGTCAATTCACCTAACGTCACAGTCACATATAAAAAGTAACCGGTCATTGGATGTGCGTGTCATTTAATATCAAAGAGCATGTTGTTGTATGCTATGATGTGACGTATCGTTTTTTTGTCCTCCTGCAAAATCTGCAATGAATTCAAAATTAAATTGGCGCGGCGCATTTCACCAGTATCATGTAAGCATGAATTGACTCCCTTTAAATATTGAACAGCTGCGCCTGTAAAAATATTTATTGCGTTCATATTAAGTTGTCTGTGCCTAATTTTTAGGAGAGTTTACTTACCTAAGTAAACATAATTATTTTAAGAATTTATGTTTGATTTAAATTTTCTAATCCATTAGAATGAGTGATAAATATTTAAATATCTGAATATTTCTTCAAAATGTGGAATAAAGATAAGAAAAGAATTTCAAATGAGAATAAATTATTGCCTTTAAAAAGAAGCCTTCAGGAGGTCTGTGTTGGAGATTAAAATGGAGTTTAATGATGCTGAATTTGAAAGGTAAGACTTGATCAAAGAAAGAACCGTTATCAGTCCCCAAATAATAAGGCAGCTAATTTCTTTTAAAAGGCTATTTTTTCAGACTCAAAAGTTTATTCAAGTTCTTTGTTACGAGAGAGTAATGAATGATTAATTTCAATGCTGCGTCTCTTTAAGTGAAATGCTATTTTTAAAAGTATTGATTAATTAAATTATATTTCTAATTTTGTGTGAATAATTAATTCGGGTGTAATAAACAAAGTTTAATACTTTTATTTATTCTCTAAGAAGAATAAATTAATAAGAAATAGGTGTTACTTATATGTAAATATTTCTCAGCAAAATAGAGAAACCAGATAAGAAATTGTTTAAATTATTTTGCAGGAAAAATAATAGCAATACGCTCTTAATCCGAATAAAGCTCTGAGAATTCACATTTGTTTAGCTAAAATATTCAGGATTTTTTATTAAAATGTATAGACTTCAAATACTTTCAATAAAGAGGATGACTATTTTTACCTTGCTATTCAATTTTTTTGCATTGAATTTTATATATTGAGTACTCGTTTTATTTGAGATTTAACTTTATTTAATTCGCAAATACTGTGAAGAAGAAGTTAATGGGATGCAAATACAGGGTGGGCATAAACAACTTACTGGTACAATTGTTGTACCAAAAAATATTTTAACTTTAAATACGGGTCTGTACAACTGCTGTATCAGACACAAGTGAGGATTTCACTCCCCGCATTCAACGCAGCTCTTCTGGTTTAAGTCCCCGTAGTCTAAAGGTTAATTATGAGAAAGTTTCCTTTAATTATGAGAAAGTTACTATCTTGCAATTAATATTTCGTTAATTATTCAATTAGGAAATTGCCCGGCTAATTTGCGTCCACTCTGTATATCTTATCAAATTAATCGAATAAGACACAGAAACATTTAAAATATTTTGCATGAAAAATTCTATAAAGTCATTTAAATCCAAATAGCATTTCTAAAAATCTGCAAATATTCATTCATTTAGTGTGAAAACACATAGAATTTCAAATTTAAATAGGTACACTTCAAATGCTTTTGAAAGGAAGAACAAAAAATGTTAGCCATGTATCATTAAAATATTATAAATTATCTTAAGCTTAAATTTTTGTGTACTTGCTTTTATTTTTCATATTTTTGAGTAATAATTTCTGTTTAAATAACTTAACATAAAGAAATACCAGATGTTCAGATACGAAAATGTTTTGCTAGGAAAAACGCATTACAAAAATATTAATCAAAATAACATTTAGAAAACTGAGAATATTCATTCATTCAGAGTAAATAAATAGAATTTTGCATTTAAATGCATAAACTTCAAATATTTTTATTAAAGCATGTACCTACATTATTAAACATGCTTTGTTTGAAGATTTGCGTTATTCTTAGCTTGAATTTTTGAGCTCTAGTTTTTATATATTGAATACTTACATTTATTTTTTGGTAAAGAAATTATTTATATAAAAATATTTCTTATTAGAGTAATCAAATCAGAAATTAAATTATTTTATATATTTTGTAATGCAAATTACAATAAAACAGTCTTAATCCAAGTTATAATTTGAAAATTCAACTAATATTCATCCATACAGAAAAACTGTACAGAATTTTGAATTTAAGCAAGTAAACTTCAAATTCTTTTATTAACATGGGCGGACATTGTTAATAATGTTTCGTTTTTTTGCATTATCTTTCTCTTGAATTTTAGAGTATTTATTTTCATTGCTGAATACTTTTTTGTGACCGCATTCTTATTTCTAATTCACTAAAACAGACATAAACAGCCGTTGTTCAGACAAAATATTTCTTATTAGAGTAATGAAATTAGACGCGAAATTATCAAAATAATTTTGAAGGAAATTTAATAGCAAAACGATCATAATCCAAATAAAATTTCTAAACTCTTAGAATATATATTCGTTTTGAGTTTAACTAAGCAGTCCTGAAAGATTTTTATTAAAACAGATGAATAACATAAACCATGTCTCATTTGAAGCTCTCAATTATGTTTAGTTTGAACGTTTGAAAATTGCAAAAAGAAAATAATATCTTCAAAGGCTTGTAAATATATTGTGAAATTAATGTCATCAAAAGGTTTCATATGGATGTAAATACTAATTATTGAAGTAAGATATAATGCTTCTCAGAGTATTTACTCAGGTTTTCAAGAAAAATTTTAAAACATAGACTAAACCTCTCTAGCATATTTTTATCTTAATAGTTTAAAAATGAGAAGTGAGAATGTCTAGACGAATAAATAAACCTACGAAATCATTTAATCTAATTTATGTTGATTTATATTGCTTTATTATTTAAACTATTATAATATTTCTTTAAATTTCATTCAGCTTAAGATCTTCTAAAATTGGCTGGAATTATCATGACAGAAAAGCAAATTTTAAGGATTAGAAGAAAATTAAAGGCCATCTACAACAGAAAAGGAAACTGAGTTTAGTAATATTAACATCTCTTATCAAAGCAACTCGAGAATTATTTTCGGACGGACGTCGTAATTTTGAACCGTGGTCAGATGACGAGGACGACACCTGAGCCGCCATCCACTTCTCCAAGCTTCCGTGCCTTACCAGCGGACGGAGGTTCGACCTTTTACTTAAGATTTCACGTGGACCAGGCCTGCATACACGACGGATCTTGGTTGGAATCGGGTTTCCAACCTGGAACCCTCCATTCCCAAGGTCGAGATCTTACCAATAGACCAAGGGGCGGTTTAAAAGTAGGGCGCAGTAGTCGCGCGCCAGGGGCCCCGGGCTCATTTATACTTTATCATATTTCAGTATTTAGTATTAAACTAACCCCCTTTTTGAGCTTTAGAACTCATTAAATGTTGTTCCTAAAATAATAGTTATTTATTCAATAGTAATACACAAAGTAATTTTGCTAATAAAAACCCAATTAAATTTCCTTTCATGCGATGAACCCGTCACTTATGCCAACAATATTTGTGTACGTACATTTAAGCAATAAAATTGAGCAACGCAAAGTGTCTTAATTATCAACAAAGATTAATTAAGCTAATTATACAAATTAAACAATATAATAGTTATTATTAGTAAAAAGGATTCGTATAAGGATTAAAAGTAATTCAAAATTATACTGTTTCAAAACATAATGATTAAAAAGTCGAAATGTTCAAGTATTCATTTGTTATGCTTCAAAGGGCCTCCAAGAAACCTAACGCCAGGGGCCCTCAACGAGCTTAATCCGTCCCTAAGCCAATAAAAGAAATTTAGATATGGTAATGATAATTAAAGTATTAAAGGAGAGAAGATGGTTTAAATATACCAACCGCACAGAAAAGTTGCTTTGAAAAAAGAAAATGCAAACAGTAATAAAATTCTAAACAATTCTAGTAATTCTTTTTGTCTTTTCTATTTGTAGATAACAAAAATAGTTTCACCTTAACTATTTAGATGCGGAATTCCTGCACATGTTTCTAATGATTTATATAGAATTTCACGAAAAAGGCATAATAGCGGATGTAATTCTTTTAAAGTAAAAATTCCGCTCTTATTAAGTAATTAACCGTTGTGAAGATATAAAAATAACCTTCCCATCAAATACTATTCTATCATATTATGTTAGTATTCGAGGAGTTTAGAATTCCATAATTATTTTCGAGTGTGGTCTATATTTAGTGTGAGAGGGTGTTTCAAAGAATGATATTTCTAGGAAAAATAGAATTAACTTTTAAAATTCGACGTTGTTAAGATAATAAGTCTGATTCTTTATAAATAAAAGAGGACAAGAAAAACACCTATATTAGTTTGATTTTTTTCTTGGATTCTTAGTATCTACGTGGGATGCTTAATTTTGCTTACTAAACTACCGAAATAGATCACAAGTAAAGTGAAATAAAAAATTTCGATTGATTAATTTCAAAAAAAGATCAGTGTTCTAGATATTTCTTGTTTGACTTCTAGAATAGTTTATTTTATCTTGGTATAACTTCATTTCTGAGAATAAAATGGTCGGTTCCTTCGTACTTCATAAACCCAATTCCTTTATAATAATCAATAATAACGTAAGTTGATAGTACCAGGAAAACTACGCCTCATATCATTTCGCCAGTTTAATAGTCGGGAATATGATCTTAAATGTGTTTAAAAGTAATTAATAAATATTGATATGAAATTTAATTTCGAACAATCGTTTATACTGTGTATCGATTACGGGAATCGTTATTTTGTGTAACAAAATTTTTTATTAACCTTCTCCAGCCCAAATTATTTTCTGTCAAGAAAAAAATTAAATATTGAAAAAAAAACAATTTAGAACTACTTCATAATTAAAATTATTCATTTCATCAAGATTAATTAAAATTATTCATTCTTTATTTATTTGTATCCAGATTATGTTGACATCTAGGAACATGTAAGCACAATATGAGTGCAAGTGATTACATCTGTTGATTATTAAAAACAGATCACTGTGGTATTGCCAAATGGCATCACCGGGCCGAAAATGGTAGAAAACGGGAGCCATTTAATTTTCCTAAATTTTTTTTCACAGAGGCTGCTGGCACATTTTTTAGACGATTTTGTTTCGCTGTAGGAAAAGTTCTGCGTGGAAAAAATTATTTTCACAACAACTACATTTTTGAAAGTATAAGTTATCTTCCGTTACCTACAAGTGTCATTCACATGCAAAATGGCGCTTTTTAAAAGCTATGTACAGAAGGCTATGTGTTTCCTCTTTCCGAAGAGAGTTATTCTTATTCAGTTATTAAAAGACGCTGCGAAAGGCATGGCTTTTCGATATCTAAAGCCACGATAAGTACTATTGTTAATAAGAAAGAAAAAAAAATCGTCAAAGTCTGGCTTCAAGTGGAAAAATTGTTCCAAATAAGTATCCAAGGAGAAAACGCAGTTCTTGTAATATTGCAAAGGTGAGTCTTTAATGTTAAAAGAAAATCCTACAACTCAAAGGTTTCTTGCAAAATCATTAAAATGATCAGTATCAACTGTAAACAAAACTATTAACACTGATTTGTATCTCAAAAAGGCCAAAGGAATACAATTTTAATCGTCTTTCTTCACGTCATATCACTGAACGCAGAACACGCTGAAGAATTCTTTATGAAAAGCATTTATCCGGAGAAAAAAAGGGCAAAGGGAAAAAGTTGTAACAATAGATGAAGCTTGAGTCTAAATCATATCAATTTATTATCATCAAAGAGGAAAAAAATCTTAAAACATGATCAAATGGATCTAAAGAAAGCTTTTCTAAGGGGTTTATGATTGTTGCTAGTTTTTCATATAATGGCAAAATAAAAGTAAAGAGAGTGGAGAAAAATGCTAAGATCAACTACACATACTATAAAGAACGTATTTTATCTCTAATCTTCAAATATGAAATGTCATCTCTTTACCCACAATGCCATCATTCAGTAGAGTTGCATCAAGACAAAGCAAGCAGCCACATATCACAATCCACTGTTAATTTCCTGGAAAAAATAGAATAAGAAACGTGTATTAAGACTATACCCTTCACTGATATTCCTGTTAAATCTCCTGATGTATCAGTCATGGACTTTTGCGTATTTGGACTTTAAAAAGTACATTATTCAAAAGTCGACCTACAACCCTTTGTGGAATTTGAAAAACTGTTCAAGAGAAATGGGACAAAATACTTCTTCCGATACAACAAAAGGCATTATTGACATGGAAGCTAGGATGTATGAAGATTGTTAAGAACAAGGCGTATCAAATTGAACATTTAAAACACAAAAAAAATTGTAAGATAATTCTCTAAACACCATAAAATTCGTCTAAAAATGTGCGAACAGTCTCTGTATAACATTAAAACGTGTAAGAACATGCATTGTATTGGAACTTCCTAGTTCGAACGTTTTTTTATTGTAATTCTTCAGCATTTCAAATTTTTACTGCTTTTATTAAATTATTACCATACTTTTATTAAATTTCTGAACCTGCTATTATGTAAAGATTAGATTTTATTTTTTTATTTGGTTTTATTCCAGGGATATTTCTGATTAAGAAGATTCCTTATTCAGCTCCATGGAATTTCGATAGTGTTAAGGTCTGAGCTGTTCTTAGTCCATTCCAGCGGTGAAATATATTCGTCTTGGATCTTCTTTTTGGGCAGATTTGCAGTATGATATGCATATTCGCCTTGCTGAAGTAACCGTGACCTGCCTAGACATCCGGGGACATCTGATTGATTGTCGTCACGACAGCAGTCGGAAACTGAAGGTGGAGTCTTAATATCCTTCACCGGCCACGCCCCTACCCCTCCCGAGAGGGGGGGGGGACATTCCGCCATCGAATTGGAGGTAACTCAACCCCACACCATTACTATGCCCACCAGGGGAACCCGCTTACTTATTAGGCGGTTTCTCATCCACGTATTCGTGGTGCCCCCGGTGGGGGATTCTGCTGAAGTATAAAGGTTTCATTACACTGGAGAGATAGCGGGCGGAAGACTTCAGCTTCGGACCAGCTATATCATTGGTATATTCCAGGGCATTTACATTCTCATTTATCATGCAAATTATGTCGTAACCTATTTGGTATTATATAACCTTAGCTAATAACAACAACGGTTAAATGCACAAAAAATGCACCTTTTTTTTATTGTTCTCCATATAAATTGTTTGCCCCACTACCAAACAAGAAATCTTTCGTCATATCGCTTCAAATATCACTTTCCCATTGTTTCGCTGTAATTTTAACAAGAGATTAAACACAGCCCAGTCTTTTATATATTTTTTTAGACATAAAAATGCATTTTGCGTGAAATTTCGAGATTTGAATTACATTCCAGTCTGCACCTAACAGCCATTGCACTCACTTCACATTGCATTGCTTCATATCTTCATGTGTACATTCTGATGATTTTCACTCGCCACCTAGCCACAATATTTCTGCTATTCTATCGTCACTTGCCGTTATACACATTTTCTTTTCTTTACCAAACTTTAAAGGACAGAAAATGTTCAACAACTGCGAAATTGCAACGAAACAGTTTGCTGAAAAATTTCCTTTACCAAACTGTTTTGTAGGGGTTTCCACTTCCAAAAATTAAAAAAAAATCTTCGGTTTTATTTCCAACAATTTGTCCTTCTCTTTCCTCACAAATACGGCCTTTTTCTTTTAATTATTTTATGCCGTATTCTGAATGATCACTCATCTTTTTAAGCCATTGCGTTGATTTTCTTACACTTTGCAAGCTTACTAAACAAAAGAACACAAATGAAATCATCACTCTTATTTATATGGCATAACCATCACATGAGTTCTGTTAAAAGAAGGTGACTCAAAAGCGGCTATCTAAACACTTGTTGTCAATGGTTGCATTCAGATGAAAGAAGTTATTTCATATCAGTTTCATTTTTTTTGTATGTTTGACTATAACTTTTAAAAAATTACCGTTAGATGAATAATATTTGCTGCATTATATCCTTTATCAAATAAATTACCTTTCCAGTGGTACAAAATTTTGTGATATTAGATGAAAAACAACTGGAATTACGATCAATCAAACCTCACAAAGCCTCTTTTCCCAAGAGAAGTTCCAATTTTGACCACTAGTGTGCTGTCGATTTGAGTTGTCACTGACTGTAATAGGAAGCTCTCTTTTTATATCTACAACAGAATATATCCTTAAAACATTCTACCTAAGGTTATTGTTACAAAAATTGTCCTGTGGGTGGACGGTGAAAACAGTCTAACAAGCAGGATAACAGACAAAGAAAATTTATTTACAGATAGTCCGTAAACACGATGCACAGGTAACAGGAGCAGTAGCCTTATACAGATTATCTGCACAAACAGTCAAATCACTAGCAATAACAGTAACAACACTTCTGGATGTAGCAACACAAGCAGACAGCAATTCCACTAATAATGACAGTAACAGCACTTTCAATACCGCTCGGCGTCTAACAGCTCACTAGCTCGCACAGCGTATAAAACTCCAAAGAGAGATTCCAAAGAAGTTAGCACTTCAAAGGCGATCGCAGTTGATCAACCTACTATTCCGTGATCCGAGCACACGCTATTTATAGTCTCCCCGACAGGCCGTGAAGTCACATGGAATCATCTGGAGAAATCCGGATCTCGGCCCCTAATAGAGATATCGAGAAAATTCTAGTATTTTTGAGGTCCTACATTTTGTCGTCAAAGTTGCCAAATTTGTCTCCAAGATAGTCGCCAAGGTCGGGGCTCGTTGACCTCCATTCCCCGTAGTAAGAACCTCTGTAAATGTCTCTTTCCAACCATATGACTAACATTGCGGGAAAGCGACATTACATGTTCGTAACACTATTAATCACATCAATTACTACATACATTTCGACAAGGTTTCTGAAATACCGGTTAGGGATTTCAAGTGGAAACACGAAAATTTAACAGCTTCATCTTTGTTCATTTTCTTCAATATTTGCCAGCAAAGAATTGTTAAAAAAATCTTGACTTAAAATATTCGAATGCAATTTTTATAAAAATTGCTTTAAATTGAATTTCTTTTATACAGAGTCAATTAACACTTCATTTGCTTAATTTTCCGATTTCGATGTCGCCTAAGTACCTCCTACTCGAAATTATAAGGGGAAGAAATTTAAGAAGCTATGTTTCATAATGGTGCTGGAAAATTAATATTATGCAGAGATTCATAACTATTATAATTAACGGAAGCACAATTAATGATGTTTTTTTCAAACTCAGAAAAAAACATCATAATGATTTCGCGAAATTTAAAACTTGCTGTATTGATACAATATAGACATATAAGTAAAATATTATAACTCTAAATAATAAGAACTCCATTCAAATTATTATATCATCTTACCCTTCAAACTATTACATAAGATGCTTTAACACTAAAAATTAATTTAATATATCTTTGCCTCTATTATTTGCAAACTCATGAAAAAAATGAAATAATGCAGCTTCGCGTTTGATGTAGGGGTAAACACATTTATCTTTTCACACCTTTCATCATTTTGCAAATAACTAAGCTATAATACTCAGTTAAGGATCTTACACATGTAAAAAAAACTATACATTTCCGACTATGTTATTATGACTATATGAAGATTAGACACACTATATCATAGGTGTAAATAAGCTATGTTTAAAATAAGTATTTAATACAGATTGTTCATTCCCTTATAAATAAAAAACATGGAACATTTAAAGTACCTAACTATTATATTTTTATAGAATTTTCAAACAATACGTATTGTGTACAGAGCGTTCAATCCTACTATAATTTTTAAAAATTAAAAATATAAAAAAATTATCGATTTCATGAATTTTCGATAGCGCATCTGATACAAAGTACATATTCTGAAACGTAGAGTTATATTCCTAATCAATATGTTTTGTTTCAATTACTAGATTATATCGCATTTTAACCTTTCATATAAGCCTCATTTAATCTGGCGTTATAATTTGTATACGCATGCAAACAAGAGAAATAATTCAACGTCGCATTTGATATAGGTGGAAAAAGACACATTCATCTTTTCACACCTTTTATCGTTATGCAAGTAACTCAGCTGTGATACTCAATTGGAAAGCTTGCATTTATAAAAATAGCAAGCATTTCCACCATATTTATGTTTTAGATTAGACTTGGCATGTGCATTAGTTATGGGTTAGATAGGAAGAGGGTTTTTCGTGAAAGATGTTCAAATTAAATTTATCTTTCGGCTTTGTTGATTACTATTCCGATCGACTACGGCGGAAAATTACTTTTAACCAGACATTCGGAGATTAAAAATCCTTGATTAGAATTTCTCGTGAAAGGGATTCTAGAATGAATATTTTGACTGAACGTCCTGATTGATTACATCATGATTCTGGAAGTTAATAGCTTTTGTTCAATGATTTGCCCTTGATATCTTTCCGGAGTTGTTTTTCTAGTATTTTTCCAAGCTTGTAAATCCCCTTCTCTTAAAATTAAACTTACATTGTAGCGGTTACAATCAACTGCCTTCTCCTTTCTATGGTAGGTGGCGCTACTGGAGCCATCTTTTTCCCATGATGCCTCTCTGTCATTCTAGTCTGTGTGCTTGTATCGTGATGTTGTTCTCTGTCTTGTCTTGTGTCTTGTAACTTTAATGTTCTGTGTTGTGGAACGTAGCCTAATAAAAAATGGTTCCTAATATTGAATGGATTCTTCAGCAGCACTACACACAAACTTGAGTCTCGTCCCTCTATAACATATAGATTTTTATTGATTCTTACTGTGTTTAATGATATACATGCTATGCCAGAAAGCGCTCAAATTAAATAGAATCTTTTCGCGTTTTCATATCAGCAATATAGGGGAACAGCGGGTAATATGGGCCACTTAAGGAAAATTTAATATAAAATTTATATTTTTAGTTAGAATGAGCTATATCTGTTCAAAACTTTTCTTTGAACACTTTTCTTCATGTTGATTATATTAAACAAATTTATCTAAGCTATGCAAATTACATATGACAATTAGTTTTTAAACCGAAAATTTATGAAAATTTAAATATGTCGGGTAGTATAGGCCAGACTGAAAAACAAAAGGTTTAAAATAAAACGAATAATTTTTTTGCCTACAAATAGATATATTTTGATTCTGTAGCCAAATTACAATAATAGAAAGAAATTTTCTTACATTTCCATCGCTATCTTATTAGTTATTTAATTTTAGTTAGTTCTTAATTATTTAATTCATTTTTCTTCTTTGCAGTATAATTCTAAGCGCACCGTAATGGTCGGATGCAGCCCTTTCACCCAATTTACTTTCCAAAACACTTGCAATTGAAATAAGTTTAGCTTACTTATATTAACATCCCGTTTTGAAGCAATACGAGCTCTATTTTGGGACTCACCTTGTAATTTTGAACCGGGGTTAGATAATGAGGGTGATGCCTGAGCTTGTATCCCTCCCCTCTCCAAGCTTCCGTGCTACACCAGCGGGAGGGCATTTGATCAGTGCGTACGACCTGACGTGCAACAGGCCCCATACACGGTGGAGTTTTCGTGGAATCGGGTTTCGAACCTGGAGCCCTCGTCAAAACCGTTACATTGCCACTAGATCACCATGCATCCCCCCTTTGCAATTGCAAGTTTCATGGCATTAGCAAATCACTCACCTCATCTTGAGGCTTCTTCTTGAACTTAGGTACTTTTTCGTAAAACGTTTGTTTTACTCACATGGTCCATACTACACGACCGACATTGAGAAGAAAAATATGGCGATGGCTAAAGTCGGTTAAAGGCAGCAAGATGAAACTTTCACGCCATAATCTAAATAAAGTAAACTAAATAATAATACTAGTTACATAATTTTATTCTTACCCGTAAAAGTGCAAGGAGTCGTCAAAAATTATACGAAACAACCACTTATAGGGTCACAAAAAAAAGAAAATTTCCTGAGGAACTGCAAACAATTGTTGAAAGTGAAAGACATTTTTATTTTTCCAGTAAATCTTAAATACGATATAAACTTTTTATGATACGATACTGTACTATTTTACTGTACGATTTAATTTTTAAACGTAATTATGAATTGGGACGAATTACAATTTACAGAAATAATAAAATATTTTGCTTTACCAGAAATATTTTGTGAAGCATTACTTTAACTGCGATAAATTAATAGCCTTTTGAATGAAATGACTAAAATAAAATAATTGAAAGCGTCTCGAAAGACGGTTCAGCATAAGTAACGTAAACAAATTATTTGAAGATACAACATTGTAAACGTCATTGCCGTATACAGGATGATTCAAAATTCAATATAAAAACTGTTACTGAAAGTAGAACGCACAGAACCAGAGTATACACAAATATGAAGAAATGAAAAGTAAGTAACGGGTGAATGCTCTATTTGAAAATACTTTACACTAGTACAACAAGTGTACACTTTCAGTTTTATAAAAACTGCTCTAAGTTCTTACCATTCACAATTATGCACGGTTCACAGTGGCGGCGGGCGCATGGTTGGTAAACCCTTTCAAAAAAACCGCCATTTAGTTGATATTTATAGCGGCGATGAAGATTCTTGCGATGAAGTCGGTAGTCAGGCGTCTCAAAGACCATGACTCTGACGCTCTCTACCCCATTCAGTTGGCGTTTCCGCCCATGCTTTCGAATATGATTTTGGCTTGTTTTTGTATTTCATACCTCCACTATCAGTTTGTACGTTGGATTTTGAATTACTCTGTATGCTGAATGAGATTAGGTATTGTATAATTGAATGTGAAACTTCGTTGTATTTTCAACAAAATTCTACATCTGACTTAATAAAAGTTTGCAGGAAACTTTAAAATAACAAGCATTTTTATATTACCAAAAAGTTTAAGCAATTAAATTCATTGCTGCTTTTATAGCAGATGGCACATAATTGCCTAATACATTCCGACTCCAATATTACCTATTCCCCTGTTTAAATCTAACTCCCCTTTCAAGTTATTTTTCCTTGTAAAACACATTCTATTTTAGCCAGGAGAAAGAATAGAAAAACTTTGAATTTTGTGAAAAAGGGAAGTGGGGTTTCAAGTGCCTTTTCCGTGATATTTGATTCCCACATTATTAAGATCAATATTCTGAACCATAAACGATTTGTAAGTGCAGGCGATGGAAATCATCCAACGAATGAATAATTAATGAGAGCCACTAGGCTTATTAAATCAACGCATTTATGTCCAACGCTGTACATATGAATGCATTGATATGAATAGTTAAAAAAAATGTGGGTTTGGTCGAGAGGAGGCGAGGAATCAAAAGTGGGCATGCACGAACGCGATTATAAAGTCATCTGTGGGATATTCTCATGATCTGTATGCGAAAAGGGCATCTTTAATAGAGTGAAATTGCATTTTGAGCAGAGTAATTGCAGGCGTTTCGGACATTTTCGAAAAACGAAAAGGAAGCAGTCGTTCAAAATAAATAACGATTAAAAAAACTGTTATTAATAGCAAGTGAAATCAGCGAATTACGCATATTTTACATATAATATCGAAGCCAATATACATATACAAGTCCGTTATACATATCATCACTGTTATATGAAAACTGAGATATGTCAAATTTTCCAAAAAATTTTATTGATGCAAAGCATTTGCATAGGTTAGCTATATTTTCTCTCAGACTGTTGTATGTAGTATGTGATTGTTGTCACCAAATGCCATATGTTCCTAGAGGTTCTAACTGTCACATCAAATTTGTATGTTTTGCTGTGTTTGGTTTTTCATTTTGATATGTGAAGATATTTTCTGATGAATGGTAAGAAAGAATGCAAGTTATGTAAGTTAAACATCAAGCAAGAAAATACTCGAAGTGGAATTGAGAAAATATTCATTAAAATGCTAAAATCATTTATTTATTTATTAATATTATTTATGATGTTAAACATATCTCGAAGTTAATGAATGATATAATGATAACTTTTATCGAATGGTTACTCACTTAAAAAACTTAGGGACAGATTGGATTTTGCCCCATAACTTTTAGGAAATAAACCTATTGGCCGTGAAATTTATACTACCTATTGTCATTCACTTATTGCGTACTCAAAGATTATATAAAAAATAGCTGCGTGTCCCGGCGTTGAACTTGCTATCTCAAATAATGCGTCATTGCCTGGAGGAGAGAAGAACCGAGGTCATGCGACACATGTCCAACATTCTCCGCTAAATAAATAAGGAGAAAATAGCGGTTCAAACATTCAGTCCGCGTAAACGCGTCGAAATTGACTTATTTTTAAAAAATGCAAAAAATCGTTATTTTGTAAAATTCCGATTCCGGAATTATTTTTTTGTCTGACTTTAGTACGGAGGGAAAGAGATAGCCCGCCGTTGCTCGGGAACCATATTTTTTCATATGCTCGTATCCAGCTTATATACGAATGAAGCAAGATGCACTGCATACATGAAATCTCAAAGTTAAACCTGACGGAAAGCAACATTTTTAGTAAAACCCTATTGGAGCAATTTAATTTTCCTTGTTTCTTTGTATCAATTACCAAAACCTGCACACAACATCATACATATTGCATTGTTGAGAGATAGATATTGCATTGTTGCAGCTTTCAACAATGAAAGAGAAACACGCAATTAAATATTTGTTTAAACAATGAAAACGGTTTGAATTGCGCTACAACAATGAAAAGTATTGTTGCAATATCTTTTTTACTAATTATAATTTCGGAATTTAAATGGTCAAAATGGATTCCTTGGATTATCTTCCACTTTTTGGCAATTTCGGCGCTTTTCTCAGTTCCGCGGTTCGTGAGAAAATAGTCTCACATACAAACATAAACGTCGAATTTTAATAGTGTAGATCAGGGGTTACCAACCTTTATTCCCTCGCGTACCCCTTGATTAATCTTTATATCTTCGCCTACCCCTATTGAGATATCATCCCTTCCCCTCCCACCACCAACCGTCCGTCTATGCAAAGGAGTTTTTATCAATAATGTTACGGACTAAGTTAGCTTAATAGTCAAATGACTCGAATTAATAACATTTGTAGAATTTGCTGGACTTATTTTTTATTTTACATTTTATTGCATTTTTACAATAGTTACAATAGTAGAACAGTGCCGAAACAAATGAAATCAGTATTGTAATAATTTCGCATTAACTTATAAGGATGGCTAAAAATTACACTCCTTATTACTCAGCCATTCAAAGGATGGCTAAAAATTACACTCCTTATTAATCAGCCATTCAAGTGGTATAGTTATTGAATAGCGAGTATTAACTTGGGAAAACAAAACTCTGTAACTTTTTAAAATTCATTATGTTTTCTTGTTTCCGCCATTACCAACTTTGATTTCGCGTACCCCCAGGGGTACTGGTACCACAGGTTGGGAACCTCTGATGTAGATGGACTATTATATGGGCTAGTATTATATTAAAAGTTGTTTATAGACTTTGTTAAATGGCGCTAACTATGAAATACGAAGGTAAAGAAATCTCAGTAGAGTATGATTACTAACATTTTAAAATAAAAATAATATGAAAATGTTTAGTTTATTTCAAAAATAAAAATTAACAAAATTCGTTAGCCATAAAATTAATGTTACATTTTTTCAGAAATTTCATTTCAGCAGTTCTAGCGATTCCATCAGTAAACTTAAAACTTAATTTTAAACTACAGAATGAAAATGTGTTAACAAAATAAGCGTATCCAATAAAAACAAACTACACCAGAAATTCAATAGAAACAGTTTTGATCTTAATGACTGTATCATGTAGTCACAAATCAATGTGACAGGTGGAAAGCGCTTACAAATTCTCCTTAAAAAACCTACAAATTCTCCTTAAAAGTATAAATTCTAATTAAAAGCCTACAAATTCTCCTGAAGTACCAGAGTGGTAAAAAAATTATGTATTTTAAAAATATCATTTTTCTTTTACAATATGTACAAGTAACCATATATTTAGATAGTTCGATTAGAATGTCAATTATGCCACAGTCAACAGTTTTATTCTTTCTGGAAATATCAATAATCTACTAAGCAATTGTTGGAAAAATTCATCGGTTATTCTGCAGACCTACCGATGATTAAAACCCATTAAGAAACGTGCTTATTTTATATTGATTTGCTCACAAAATTAAGTTTAATTCACCATTTTAAAATCATATAACCAGACAACAATCAGCAAAAAATTCGGATACAACAATTTGATTTTAACTTAGTACCTCATTCATTCATAAATCAATGGTATTATTAGAAAAACACATTAACATCCCTTCATTAGAAACAATGATAACTGGAGACATTAAGAAATGCATATATTTTATATCAGTTTTGAGATGTTTACAGAAAACTCTCTCAATATAATGAGAATCAGCAATCACCTTGATATCTATCTAATAACAACTCCAGAATAAATAAATAGAATAGTTTATGCATCCACCAATCCAAATGTTTTTAAAAAAACGCTCATCTGCTCTCCTACAGAAGAGCCGATACTTGTTGAAAACATCATGAAATATACAAATTTTATATCATTTTGATATCCTTTAAAAGTTGAATTTTCAAAAATAGCAATCATAATGAAATTAGCCTACGGCAGTTTTATTCTTAATTAACATACAATATCCTGCATCTACCAGTCAATGATTTAATTGGGAAAAACTCATCAGTTTTCCTTCAGAAGAAACGATAATGATTAAAATTATTGCGAAACGCATGCATTTTATACGAGTTTTTGGATATTCACAAAGCCTAAAAATCTTTTAATACAATGTCGCCTGTCCCAAAATAATAAAAATCTTAAAATCTAACTACAGCAGTTCTAGACTAACTGAATGCTTCATATATATACCAATCAATGGTAGGGAAAAATACTCATCTCTACTCCTAAAGAGTCGATAATGATTAAAAACATTAAGAAATGTACACATTTTATATCAAGTTTGAGATTCGCACATCCAAAAATAACAATCATCAACGAAATCTATCTCTAACAGTTTTATTTTTAATGAATATATCATGGATCCGCCAATCAATGGTATTGTCGGCAAAAACCCATCCCCAACCACTCCTTCCAGAAAGAGAGAGAGCAGATATTGATTAAAAAAGCAACTCAAAAAGCACCGAGGCAAAGTGAAAGAGAGGCAATCGCGATTTAATTCCATCCCGCAGCAGAGGCAAAAAGCAAAAGTTTTTCTACCGCGGGAATAAATCAAAATGCGCCTCTTTGATTTCTGTCCGGGGCTGTGATAGAATAGCAGATTGTCTGCGATGTTTTCTAATAATTCCATTAGTGTTTCCCCTCACCGCGCGTCTCCATCAAAGTCCATTTAAAGCCGCAGCATCCTTTCCATCAGGGGCGTCGAGCCCGGCTAATGGCTAATCTGTCGGCGACCGCCTGCCATTACTCCCCCTTTCTCCCTAATAGCGGCTAATGGGGAGGTACTCTCTCGCCTTGTGAAACAAGCCTCCAATGTCCGTAAGTGGACACCAGTAGCGACAAATAGGACCGTAAATCGGAGGGAGTAATATAAGGATAAACCAAAGCTAACTGGAGTGTCGTCGCCCTGCGTAAAATGGCTCTTCTCCGTCACCTCGCCTCCAGCTAATAGAATTTGCCGAATGATGGAAGGCCTTTGATTGGGTTTGGCGCCCTCCCCAAGAATTCGGTTTTTGCGACTCGCCTAAATTGTTATTTGTTACCGAAAACTTTTACGGATAGGCAGCCATTTACCACGATAAATGAGGCTGCTTCCCACTTTCATACCTGGTGGTGGCCTTTAATAATAAAGTTTTTACGGGGACTCGCTGGATAGAGATGGATCTGGAGAGGGGAGGGAGACAGATGTGGATTTGGGCTGGGAGATAAAAATGTGAGGGGGTTGGGTGAAGGTTTCCAATGATTCTTCAATTTATATCACAAATACATATGTCTTTGCAGAAATGGTACAAGGTGCTCAGTTGTCCCAGAGGCTTTTAGCTGAATATTGCCCATCGCTGAAAGAAGATTTTGAAATTTGTTTTCTTGGATTTTATGTTGTTTTCATTTATTTCAAGTGATATTTTAATATGAATTTAAAATACCACTGCTTCGCAACAATGCAAGATGTATCGTTGTAGTGAAGAAGGGTTGATGCCTTGTTCATGATAATTCTGGATGGATTCTTCGGTCTTGTGGTAGTAAAATTAGCCTTTGAATAGGTGTGGTACCCTCACTAATTATTCAGTTTTCAGAAAAGACTCATCTAAATTAATTTTACAATAATTATCTCAAAGGCAAAAAAATGTTCAAATAAAACTTCAAAAAGTGATTTTTGACATCTTTTGTTGAAGGGTGGGCAGATTGTCTTAAAATGTATACACACCCGGAATAACCATTCATAATATAATGGTTATTCCATCATTATAATGTAATGGTTATTCCATCATTATA
>BGPR01000006.1:5718249-5784229 GCA_013235015.1 Araneus ventricosus | reverse complement strand
GTATAGATTTTTGGGACACCTTTTAGTGTTAATATCTCGCACAAAAATAAAGATTTTGAAATTCATATTTTAATTTTATACTACATTTATTTCAAGTGATAATATGAAATGAATTTGAAATACAAATGATTCTAGAAAGAAACAAATTTTTTTATTAAACTGTAGGACTCAGTTCAAAACCGTGTGAGTTCCAGAATCGTTATCTTTGTTGTTTCTTATACATTAAATTAAACATAAAATTATTTCATTTTTGTATATTTCATTTTGTTACTTTTCTAATTCAGATAAATTTCACAATTAAATTACAAATAAAGACGAATTTATAAGAATAGGAGGGAGATTATAATTAAGATGATATCGTTTCATTACTTCAATAATTATGAAAGAAATGCTGAATATAGAATAATTATAAAAGAAGTATTGCAATTAATTTTTATATTTTCTATTACTTTATTTCGTATTATTAATGGACACGAACTAAAAATCTAGATGTCTTTACTGGGAAGGTTCAATCGTATTTAACAGTGGGTCAATATATCCCATCAGTGATCAAATTGCGACAAGATTATTATTACGAAGCTGTAAAGTTGTTTCTCTGTCATGCTAATCTTATGGCAGGAAAGAGAGTTTTACAGAGGTTTTACTGGAATAGTCCCAGTCCACTATACGATTAGGACATCTTGTCCCATGAGATTTCCATGAAACAGGAAAAGTGAAAAAATTGAACCTCATACTATACTTCTTTTAGTATGTCAATAGTAAATTAAATTACTTTTCATAGTTAAATTTCAGTCATGTAAAGTCGGGTCGAAAGGGTTATAAAGAGATAGGGATGGAAGAAACATTCAACCAATAAAAATAATTACTTCCAAGTGTAGACACCAGAAGGCGTATTGCCATGAAAACCCGTATTATACCAGCAAATATTTTCGATGTAATACACTATCTGTTAGCCTACATACATTCGCCGAACATTCGCTTTCAATGTATTTTCCACTCACAATGACCTTGAATTTACGAAATTGCCCTTTGTTAATTGATTTTTTTTAAATAACAATTTTAAATAAGAAATTTATTTTAACAATTTTAAAAACAATTTTATAATAATTTTAAACGACAATTCCGCCCCAGCTGCTCTATGGAAATTCTGGATTTTGAAGGGGCTTCGAACAGGTCCAAATACTGATAAAGGACAACGAAAAATGATGAAGAAATTGAAAGGAACAGGATCGTTGTCTGTTCATCCTGGAAGAGGAAGAAACTTCGTTTCTGCAAGAGATAGTAAAAGACGTTGCTGGGTCTCGGTGGCCTAGTGGTAAGGTCTCGACTACGGGCCCTGAGGGTTCTAAATTCGAAACCTGATTCCACTGCAGGTTAAATCATACTTAGTGGCCAAACGTCCTCCCACTGGTGATATGCGGAAATTTGGGGAGAGGGGTGCCAGCTCAGGCATCTTCCTCGTCATCTGACCGTGGTTCAAAATGACGAGGTTCCAAATAGTCCTCGTGTTGCTTGAAAACGGCTCGTTAATATAACTAAACTGAAAAAAGTTCGGTGTTCAAATATGAAAGGACTGAGCCTCAAACTTTCAGGACAGCACCAGTGTCCGCAACAAGTTCTCCGTCAATGTTTGTAGGTCCTTAAACAGCTACTACATGATGCCGAAAAAAAGAATTTCATAATTAATGCGGGTTTTTACGGTAATACGTCCTCTGGTGGCCATATTTATAAGTAATTTTTTTATTTGCTGAATGTTTTCCCCGTCTCTTTATTCAGTCGTACACAAAAGTTGATTTTGATTAATGGTTACGACTTAGGTAGTTCTGAATAGGGGAACATTAATTACGGACACCTTGCATACATTTGTCGTCAAAGCAATGAACTGAGAATTTTTATTTATTTCCACGCCAAAAAAGAAAAACAGGACTAATAATATGTACAAATAACAATGAAAATTACTGCAAAATAAGTCGATTAAAATACGGCAAAAGTATTGTAAGTTTAACCTAAGAAGTTTTCTTTTTTAATGATCGCTTTACAATGCGTGTAAGGCACTACCACTCTTCCAATAAAGTTTGATTTTGTTTAAATGTAATAAAAAACGAAAAAAAATACTATCGATTAGAAAGAGTTTCTAGAAATTCTAAATCATTTACTTTTCTTTTTTTTAACTACAAAAATATTCAAAATAGCACAAATAGCTTTTAGATCAAGGAGAAACAGTGATGGAAAATGTTTTCTGCTTTACTTCATCCTTTAAAAAAGTTGTGAAGAAAAATAAGTGTTATTTTAGAAAATGATGAAACATATTATCAGGAAATAATTTTCATGTTTACAAATGACAAGATAATAATATTTTCTCAGGGAGGAGAAAAGAATTCTCGTTTGCATAACTTGTATCGAAGCTTTTTTTAGGATAGCCTTTTATATCATACTTGTGAAACTGCAAAAATGTAGCTCTTTGCTTTAGATGGGAGGGCTTTTAGATTAGGCTGCACGGCAGAACTGAGTAATTTTATTCATAATATCACTTGAAATGCTGTCTAGCTTCAGAAATAAATTTGGTTATGAAAGTGCTAGTTGGAACAAACTGTCAGATCTCCTACATAAAACCTTCCCAGTAAAGACATATAGATTTTTAGTTCTTGTCAATTAATAATACGAAATAAAGTAATGGAAAATATAAAAATTTATTACAATACTTCTTTTATAATTGTTCTATATTTCAGCATTTATTTTATAATAATTCTATATTACAGCATTTCTTTCATAATCTTTGAAGAACTATATCATCTTAATTCTAATCTCCCTCCTATTCTTATAAATTCGTCTTTATTTGTAATTTAATTGTGAAATTTATTTATCTGAATTAGAAAAGTAACAAAATGAAATATACAAAAATGAAATAATTTTATGTTTAATTAATGTATAAGAAATAACAAAGATAACGATTCTGGAACTAACGCGGTTTTGAACTGAATCCTACAGTTTAATAAATTACGGAATTAATTTACGGAAAAATTCAATCTTTAGTAATATATAAATTATTGTACTCTTTTTGGAGGGGGCTATAGCTGTGCTTGTAGATTTTACCCTTGTGTAATAGAGAAATGCAAAATATGAAGCATTCTCAACTTCTATTTACTTTTCTTTACCCCACCCAATAATTCTTTCGGCAATCTAGAATAATGCTTTCTATATTATAATTACGAATGTTCAAAGAAAAATAAAACACTCTGACAAAGAATATGAAAATTGTTTCTTTATTTTCATTTTCAGTGTTCATTTCGGTTGAATTAAAATTTCAGAACCATCTAAGTGCTTCATAACACCAATATTCCATTTTTAAAGTGTTTCCGACTGACACTCTAGCTGGGAGAAATTGTGACTCTCTGTTATTTTTCTTTTAAAAAATAATTCTATGGGCTTAGCATATCAGAATAATCAAAATAAATCTTCAGTTTATTTTGAATTCCTAGGTTAGTTAGCAGCCGTTTTTGCAATAAAGGCATTAAAATAATTTATTTTTTCACATTTTAATAAAAATTTAGTTGAAATTAAGCAGAGGTTGCACTTACGATTCTCATCGTGATTTCTTTCATTTATTTTTTTCACAGTTGCGTAAAAGATGATGAATTTTTGTGGAAAAAAAATTCCATTCAATGACAAAACAGGTGAAAACTTTTCAATAATGTTTCTAGAAAGAAATTCAATAAAAACAAACTTTAAAAACACTCTTTTATTCAGTGTACTAAAAATTTTAATTATTTTTATTTTAATAATTTTCTACTTTTTAGTCTTTAATTTTTAATTCACTTTCATAACTATTATTTTTCTCAAATTGACTACCAGGTGGCGTCATGAGAATGAATCAAAATTAAATTATATTAATCAGTCAACTTATAATTAAGTACTTAAAATCTTGAAATATTGTTTGTTATCCAGAACACATAAGGGTACAAAATTTCAAAACTCTAGGACAGGGATTCCCAATCTTTATTCCCTCGCGTACCTCTTGATTAATATTTATATTTTCATGTACCCACTGCAGTCATATCACCCTCTTCCAACCATCCGTATATATAAAGAAGTTTTTATCAATAATGTTAAGAACTTATGCTAACTTAAGAGTCAATGACTCGAATTAATAACATTTGCTGGACTTATTTTTTTATTTTCCATTTTATTTTATTTTTACAATAGTATTAATTCAACACCAAAACAAATGAATTCAGTATTGTGATAATTTCGCATTAACTTATAAGAATGGCTCAAAATTACACTCTGTAATAATCAACTATTCAAGTAGTATAGTGATTAAATAGCAAGTATTAACTTGGGAAAACAAAATACTGTAATATACAAAACACTGTACTCCGCCATTACCAACTTTAATTCCGCGTAACCCCAACCAGTGGCGTAGCGACCAATGGGAAAGGGGGGTATAGATGTCCCGGGCGCCAGTCTTAAGAGGTGCCATGGAGACAAAACATTAGTGCGTTTATGTCACTTTTTAAAGAGAAATATCTCGAAGGGGGGAAAAGCACTATTTACCCTTGCTAAACCTCTGATTTCTGGGGGCGAAAAAATCATATTATGCCCCGGGAGCCACTTATCTTCGCTACACCACTGCCCCAACTAGTTCTTCACGTACCCCAGGTTGGGAACCTCTGCTCTAGGACATAAGGAAGTGATTGAAAAATAGATTACAAAATTCCATCTTTACAAACATGAAGCAAGTCAAGTTAAATAAATTGTTTAGAAAAAAGAATAACGAAACAAAGCTTCCCGTTAACGCCCAGCATCCTATTTATAGGCCATTAACATTTTACTTTCGTGGCTAGGCCGAATGATTGTTTTGTCTAGCGAGTGAGTAGGTATGTCAAAACTCCTAAGCAATTTTTAACAGGAACATACCACTAGTTAGTTAGATTTTGAAGTCAAAGTGTAGTCATTTTTATTTTTTTTTTAAAATTATTTTTGCTTTGATTAATTTGTTAGGTAATGGAAGGAATTGGAAGGTAATCTTTATTTTTTGATATTATATTTGAAAAATCTTCGATATTTAGGGAAAAAACATTTTAAAAACGATTTCCTACCAGTTTTTTTTTATATTTTTTCAAAAATAAATAAATAAATTATTCTTCGGAATTTAGTTTTACTTCACAGTTGTCTTAATTTCGGTATTTTAAACTTAATTTAAAGAAATTTATTAAAAACAATGCTTTAAATTAATTTGGGAGTTAACAGGTTAGTAGGTTAGAGGCTTCTGAAAGAAACGAAGAATCTATTAATAGGATTTCTGGCGGCAAAATGTTAAATACCACATGACAATTCTATTCTACATCGTTTAGAAGTCTGCAAGAATGTTTGCCCTTGAAATCTGCAAGATAGCTTTATTACTACAAGAGGACAGCTGTTAGAAAAACAACTTGACAGTGACATCTTGTCTCGTGTTTTCCACGAATTAGTCTGCCTGGGCAACCGAAAGAAATAAAACGTACAATAATATTTACAATTTTAAACAGTCTATTTACAAAAAATCTTTATAAGATCTAGATATAATAATATAATATATAAATATTCTACTGGGTAAAATTGCAAGTATGATAATTTGCAAGGAACTGCACATCTCCAATTTTACGAAACGGCGTGAAATGAAACTTGGGAGAACTTAAGATAAAACCTATAAATAAAAATTGTCATATTAAGAAAAGTACTCCAATCGCATCTTTCTGAGAAAACTTGCCATTATGGTATCTGAGTACCTTATACGGACATTCAATTCTCATAACTTCTATACATATTGATGATCCGTCAATCAATTTCTTCTATAGTTTACCTAATTACTTGCATCAAGAAAGGGTATTTATCGAAGTATTTGTGAAAGAAGCTTCTGTAAATTGCTGCAAAATGCGTTCTTCAATCTCCTGTGTCCAATTACTTCTCACAGGTCCAGTATCTCTTATTAAGATAAGAACAAAGCCAATTTCAATCATTCTTCGATTAAGTTTGGTGAAAGTCGAATGGTTATGGATATGTCTATTTTTATTATTCATTCTAACACGTTTATAATGAATACGTGATTAAAGGATGGGTTTTATGTTTCGGATAAGAACTAATAAATGAATTAAGTTGTGATTTCATGTGTCCGCGCGCGCGTATATACGTGTGATAGACGTTATTTAAACTGAAACTTTTCTGTTAAGAAGAAGTGAAAGGCGATCAAATATTCCTTTACAAATATTATTCATCCTGATTTATCCTGCATCCATCATTTTTATTGAAAGACTCAGAAAATATACTGAATAATGTTTAAAAGTATGCGCCATGCAAATTTTCTTTATTCCGCTCAAAAAAAATTTCACATAAAATAGACATAATTGTACTAATAATACAACAAATTAGCTCCTGAAGAATATATATATATATTAAATATATGCGTCAAAGTATTTACGTACAATAAAGGTAGGAAAAATATGTAAGATTTTATTTATGAAGAAGTCGGAATACATATCATTTAATTTGTTTGATTTGCATGAAATAATTTGCACTATGAGAAATTATATTTTGTCACTAAAAAGTAACCTTAATCATTGCATATGTTGAAAACAGGTTAAACAACCTGTTAACAGGTTATTGTTAGCAGTTAAAACCTATTTAATCAGAAGTATCTTATGAACACTAAATGAAATTAAATTTAATGAAAAGAGTTTTTAAAAACACATTTTAATTAGTGTATGAAAAAGTCGATTTTTTTATTTTCCAGTCTTTAATGTATTATTCATTAATATAAATATTACATAATTTTGAATCAATTTTCCTGAAATCCACCACCAGGTGGCACCATGCATATGGAATCATCTTTTAATTAAATTAATCAATTAACTAATAATTAAGTTCTCAAAATATTAAAATGCTGTATTGTCATCAAGAATATCCAAGTGTACAAAATCTCAGTTTTCTAAAATATCAGGACAGGAGTGAAAAAGTCGATTGCAAAATTCCAACTTAACAAACATGAAACAAGTCAAGTTATATAGAAGTGCCTTAATTGAAGCCAAAAACTGTTCAAAACCTCTTCAAAAGAATTAACATACACAAAATATATCACAGTAACAATTCCTCAAAGAAAGGTCGGACGTTAATATAATATATGATTAACGGTTGTAAATTGTTCTAGTTTAAGATAACTTGATTCAAAGTTACAAGCAACAGAACCGAAATTTTAACGCCTAATAAGCTGAAACTATTAGTTAAAAAACCGAAGAGAATAATTTCACCTTAAAATATGATAAGAAAATTTAAACATTTTGGCAAACACAACCCCAAAAGTATGAAATCACTAGCAATATTCGGACATATCACATGACGCGATTCGCCTTATGTAATTATAGCTTCCATTCACTCTAGAAACATATAGCTCATCTTACTGAAGTTTAATCCATAGAGAGTTACAAAAGCTAAGTAAATGCCAGACCAACCTTCCGCGGTTACCGCATAAAGCGATCGAAAACGAGGGTAAAAAGCGTTATTTAGCTTCAGCATGATGATCCTCAAAGTCTATAGAAGCAGCCGCCATTCAAGGACTAACGTCAATAATTAGTATCGCCGCCTAATCGTATAAATGATAAAAGAGACGGCAGAGAGTACCTTCTATCATCAATCCACAGTGGCGAGCAACGTTTAGGCAGGGAGACTGGATGAATTCACCTAGGAGAGGCTAATGGGGCCATGGCGGACAATAGGATCCATTCAGCCAGTGGAATCAAAAGCCAGTAATTCGCCAGCAACGGGGTTTGTTTGGCATTAGAGAGACGGCACTTAGAAGCACGTACAAAGGATTCCCCTCAAATCGACTTCTTTTCAGAGGGGGTTTTATGATTTCTTTGAGAGAGCGAAAAAAAATGGGAGGGGAAAAAGGTTTCGGTATTTGAATAAAAACTGCTGGTTAATATTTGCTGCTGGAAGATCTGGCGGAACAGTGGTTCTTGGTTTCTAATGATGATGCGACGTTACGTCTATTGTTGGAAAGTGCCACTGTGTTTTGATTAGAATGGCAACAAAGAAGGCGTGCCGAAAGAAGTGTTAGGGATTTGCTAATGAAGTGTAGTGTTGTCTCTTTTCATGAAAATATTTTTTCTAATGATGGTACACCAATATGATGATCGCCGTCATGTCTGTAAATACTACTTTTGTTTTCTATTGTCCTCTTTCATACTTTAAAGTTGCTAAATTTGATTGTATTTCACTTTTTTACATTATAATGCATTAATGGTGTAATTATTTTATATCATAATGCAATAATAATTGCACCAGTTAACAATTTTTTTAAAACATAAACTTTCGGTGGTTCGAAACTCTCTCTGTGCACTGTTATTTGATATGAAGAAAATATTTTGATACTGATGATGCATCAAGATAAATATTCTTGGATTCTAATAATGATATACCTTTCTGTCTATTGTTGAAAAGTGCTTTTATGTTGTGAATGGAAAGGAAGCAAAGAAGCCGTGCCGAAATAAGTGTTAGGAATTTGCTGATGAAGTGTTGTGTTACTTTTTTGAATGATTCATTTTTAACTGATTATGAAACCCAGTGAAGCTGCATCAAGGAAAAATACATATATTTTCTATCATATGATGATATACTGTTATAAGTGAAATTAAGATAATGGTTCTTGGTTTCGAATGATGAAATTCTGTTGTATTATACAAACAAAATATTTTTTTCCCATTTATGATACAAATTACAGTGTCAGATCACTTAGCTTGCTTAGCAGAGATTATCTCACTAAGAGTAAAAAATATCACATCTAAAACCAACTTCAATAGAAGTTGAGGTAAATATTTACATTCCCGAGATCCTTAATCACCATCAATTTGAAGCTAATAGTTTGATGTCTTCTCCTATTACCTCATCAAAGTGAAACGTTTCCAGTTTCCCATTTTTACTTAGAGAAAATGTACATGATCTCTCGCTAAAGAAAATTTATTTCTGAATTCTTAGCATTAGATGATCCTTGATTTTTCCGTCGATTTAAAAGAAAAAGATACGTGTTTGGTGCAGGTTATTCTATTCCTTTATCTTCATTAGATATATTTATTTCCAGTAAATCCGGAAGAATATTATGTTTATAGCATTGAATATTTTTAAAGATTATTTTAGCCTTTTACTGCATGCATTTGTGAATTATAACTATAGTTGACTAATTGATTATCGTATTTTGGGTGAAAGACTGGAAAAAAGGGAAAAGAAAATTTCAGTTTCTCTTATATGTTCCTTCAGCTGGAATTTTCAATTTCTCAACTAGTTCTTGCTCAAAAATAACTTCTTATACTTATTTTAATTAGATTAACTCCCCGTTTCGAAGCTGCACGAGGAGTATTTGGGGACAAACCTCGTAATTTTGAACCATGGTCAGTTGACGAAGAGACACCTGAACCGGCATCCTCTTCTCCCAACTTTCTCATTACACCAGCAGGAGGACGTTCCACCCTAGGCAAATTTAAAGTAGATAATGCCCATATATACAGCGGACTTTCCGTGGATTCGGGTCTCGAACCAACCACCCTTCTGTCCGTCAGCAGAGACTCAGCCACGAAGCCACCGTGGCCGCAATATCATCTTGAAATAAGAAATTCAAAAAAAAAAAACCCTAAAGAAAATCTCCTAGGCATGTTAAAATGAGGTACAACTTATTTCATTGTTCAGAGGAGACAAACAAAGAAATTGAAAGACAAATTCATTTATTTTGGCTTGGTGTAAATGAAAGGTGGTTCTAAACCTACCGATTCAAAAGACCATTTTAGAACTGATTAAACAAAACAGAACGCCGTCTCTTACTCCGGGACCAGTCCGGTATGATGGGCAAGAAACTTATTTAAGAAAAAATAAAAACAGATATTTAGACTATATACAGCACAGAAATATACACTATGACACTATTATTTTGTATTAGTGTTCTTTTCTTTAGACGATGAATTTCTTTTTATTGAGGGGGGGGGGGCCACGTCTCATTTAGAGCTTATTGATTGAAGGATAGGGAAGTCGGAAGAGATCTCTGCTTTCAGTGATGAATTTCACTATCCTACGGATTTTTTGCCTGGAGACGAGGTTATTGGCGACTTTTTTCAGCCATTCTTGTTCGAAGTTTGGCGCTGGCCTCCTCATATACCAAGACACTCTGAGGGCACACTCCGTGGCATAGTGAAGTGCCGTGCCAGTTCCACCACAACTGCATTGACACTGATTGAACAGTGAGTTCAGTTTAGTAATATTAACCTCCCGTTTTGAAACAACATGAGGGCTATTTTGGAATGAATTTCTAATTTTGAGCCATGGTCAGATAACGTGACAAAACGGCGAAGAAGTCACCGAAAGTTGTTCGCCAACAACATCTTACATTACCCCTGTGTTGCTTCAAAAATGGGACGTTAATATAGCTAATCTAAACTAAATTAAACGGAGCATCATCATCTAATACAATGGGCCATTATAATTTATATTTTCAAGCAAATGCCCTAAGGAATGAAATTCAGAGGGAAAACCCTTGATTGAATCCAGATAGTCAACTGATATGACATATGTCTCTCAGACTAAATTTAAAGAATCGGGGAAAAGAGATGCTGTGAATGTAATGGGGACAATAACTTCCATTCTTAGCAGATATAGCAAATGAAAAGGAAAAGTAAAGATAAAAAGTCAAATATTTTCATGAAGAAACTTTGGGACTTACGATTTCAGCAACATTAACCAAGAAACGATGACAATAGGCGCTCATGACAATAGGAGCTATCTCAATAGGTATGAGTATTTCTAAATAATGTGCTATCCTTCAAATTTCTACAGAATAACCTTTAATTCTGTTCTTGGGGGAAATTACAAATAATTTTTGATTTAACTATATAAACACTTTGCTTAGTGCAAACTTAAATTATTAAGCAACATAAGAATAATTAATTAACCGCTGCCCCCCCAAAAAAAACATGCAATATATGATATTGTCTAACAATTAAGATTCAAGTGGGCTAACTTAGTTTTAGGAGATCTTGTGTATACTGAATTATGAGTAGGAAATAACAAAAGTAGAAAAATCAAAGTGAAATCAGATGGAGGTAAATCCTCAAAAACGTGCTCACACAGTCAGCAAAAATGATTGTTGGCATGAAAACAGTGTGGACACACACACGCGCGAGTGCACACACAATCACACACGAGATTCAAAGATTACCAATTTAAAGTGATCTAAATATCCTTTTTATGGGATCTATATTTGGAATTTTAAAAAAGCAAAGAAAGAATATTGCAAGATAGGAAAATCAGAAACATTGTATTTGTAGAAGCTTCATTGATCACTCCAAAATATTTAATAGAACGCGATTGAATCACTAATGCTTTTACTCTTTTTAATATTGGAAATGTATCCCACTCAATATTCTGCATTAAACCTAGTGCCTCTCTTAGTTCCTGTTAAATTATATTATGCCCAACGGCATGGCATCGTGCATTTCTAAGCATTATTATAAAATTCTTAAAGTAAGTGGTAAATGAATCTTAAAAAGCGTGCTGACTTAGTTTTAAATTATTCCAAACATCATTCTGTACCCTACTTTCAACCCAGACATTTTTTTCTCAAAAACTACTCTTGCTAAGAATTCAAAACAAACATCATATTCTAAGAAGGTTCAGATAAATTTAAATTTAAAACAGAAATTGCTCACAAACGGTCGAAAAGGACGTCTGGAATCCTACTTGTACAGTTATTTGATTTTTTATTCTGATTATTATTAATAAAAAATATAAATATAAATGAATAAAAAAATACGTTCGTAAAATAAGTAAAAATAAATACGTGTTATAAATTATATAACATTTTCTCAGCTTGGGACCCATGTCTTACTTAATAAAAGATAGAAAAAGAAAGAAAATTTCTTTTCAAAATGGTATAATTGACTTTCGGGAAGTCATTGTTTGCCCCCTACGAGTTTAAAAAGATAAAGTTTCTTGGTCATTTGGATTCGGGTATATTTATCTATTTTCGAAACTTTTTTTAAAGTATAGATTTGATATATCATTTTGTGACTTTCATGTTATGTTATAAATGAAAGATAAACTTATCAACTATTATATTTGTACTAATTACAATATCTGATTGGATAGCATTAATTTATTTCCTTTAATTATTTGGCTTTGCTCAAAAAATAATAAGAAACATTACCGAAAGAAACATGGACAATTTCTACCTTATGTAAGTCTTGACTGAGAGTTATATGAAGAAATCTAAATGAAACTATTCACTCTTTTTGTTTCAGAGGCAATGCAAAAAAGCATTTGTTTTTGAGAGTTATTTCCTTGAAAATAGTTAATTAATTAAGTTATTCGTAATTAAAAAGCCAGTCGTGCGTTAATTTATAATTTTTCATTTAATTGCAAAGATTATGGAGGTTTTGAAAATGTTAATTGTGAATTAATAAAAGTAACACGGAATACTTCTTTGAAAAAAGTCTGCAATTGCTAATGATTTGATTAGAAAAAAATATTAACTTTTATCTAATCATTACTAATTGTTATACAGGCTATTTTTTCTGTTAAAGGTTTTTAAAATTAAATTCTTGGGCATTCGAAAATTTAAGTATTTGCTAAACTTTCCTTTTATTCATCATAAATACAAAGTTACACTTCTGCTTGCAAAAATAAATCAAATTACACTTTTCAATTTGGCTTGAATTTCTAGATTAAGTTCCCTTTTTGAAGTTAATTGAGGGCTATTTTGATACGGACCCTGAAATTTTGGAACAAGGTCAGACGACGAGGACGATACCTAAATCAGTATCCCACTCTCCACACTTCCAAAGTACAGAAACGTGAGGATATATGACCCACGTCTGCAGATGAAACGTATACCAAGCTCGCAAATCTTTAGTGGAATTGGGTCTCGAGCTTGAGATCCTCCGATTCCGAAACAGAGACGTTGCCATCCGCCCACTAAAATTTTCAAAGATCTGTAGTTATCAAAAGCTAATTGCTTAATACACACATTTATCAGATAAAAAATATTGGTATCTAAACTTAAAGTCAATAAAATAACACATATACTTGCGCATAAGTCTATATATTTATGTGTACTGTTTAATAAAACGCTCGTCATTTTTCCCTATAAAATGGAAAATCATTTTATCGTACTACAACTGAGGAACGGCGGGAAATTAGTTATAGACTTATGCATGAGTACGAAGACGGAGACTGAATAGCTCTAAATAACTAGTTATTCAGTATCACAGCAAAATTGTTTGAAATCAAGATAACTGATCATTAAGTCGGTTTTTTGATATATAATGAATTTGCTGTCTGAGATTATGTGTATATGTATGTGAGGTAAAGGGACGGAGAAATACTTCAGATTTCTGTTTTATAAATGGGCTTTCTTTATTTAATTCTTTTATTTAGACATTTTTCTATATTTGAAATTATTATCTAAAATACAAACAAGCTAGCCTCAACCTTAAAGACATGCCACCCCCATGGAAGTCAAAAAATAAAGAGAAAGAACAAACGATAAGCGAGAGTACTTATCTGAAAACGCAGTGGCAGCAGTTTACGAGTTTTGATATATGAATACAATTTAGATAATGTGACGAATCGATTTTCAACAAGAAGAATTAAAAATATCTGATATAATTGGATAATAATTGGTTCGGTAATAAAGTATTACATTATTCTGTTAACATAGAAAAGTTTCCCTCGTGTGTGATCAATGATATATTTCGTCGCTTAACAAGCCACCACCTATCTCAATTTTTTGAAATTTAAAAGAGGAAGAAAACTCTGATTTTTTCGCAACCAATAACGAATATTTCTGCTTTTTTAAAACATTTTATATAAAAATGAGACTACAGTTTTCTATCAGATGTGAAAAAAATTCAAAAGTATTCGTTAATGGCTGCGAAAAATTGAGTATTTTCTTCCTCTTTAAAATTTCAAAAAAATGAGATAGGTGGTATTGCTCGTTAAGCGGCGATTTATCGTTAAACATAATATAACTTATCCTAATATATTTATTATTATTCACAAACGGATAAATTTTTTTATGATAATACATTCAATTCATGTTGACTGCATACACATCAAATGCTCAGCAACAATTTAGTTTTGGAATTCATTGCGCATCTTACAGGAGAAAAAGGACGCAACGTTTACAGCACAGCGTAAGACAACGTGTAGTTAGATGGCATAAGTAGTTATGTGTGTCATGTGACTATGTCGTCACGTGAAGTCCCCAAATAACCCTCATGTAGCGTCAAACAAGATTTTAATTAAATCGAACTAATTTTTCAGGAATTCACTTCGGGCAGGTACGCAAATATTTTTAAAATTTTAATTTTATTAATTTGCTTGTGCTTTTTTATTCTGGGTATTTTTGTTTCTTGCTCCGCAAACTACTGCTCAGCCAAATTAATAAAGGAGCTGTCTGTTGTAATTACAAGGCTCGATCACAGAACATAGCTTTTGAACTAAATTTAAATTGTCAAACAAAGAAGAATATAGGCCAAGCATGACTTAACAGCCAATTTATTAACAGACGGTGTCTTCATTCTCATCCTTCCATTTCGCTTTGTCACTAAATCATAAATTAAACGATCATCTTTAACGCATTCAGCAGCATACTGATGGGAGGAAATATTCATTAATCAGCGAATGACAATAAAAAGTACACATCCAAAAACAATTTTACGACCTTTAATTTATTTCAATTTTAATTTATTTATATATTCAATTATTTTCCAAAGGAGCCAGCCTGAATTTAATTTAGAAAATCTGAAGATATTAACGAAATTATATCTACAGCGTGAAAATTTTAAACACAGTAAGGAAGTGGAAAAAAGAAAAACCTTTTCGAAAACTTTAGATTAAATAATTTTCATCATTGGTAGTTTCCATTCACATTTAAAGGAAACATTCTTCTCAAAAATAATCCTCGCATTTATTTTAAAGGACCTTTAAAAGTGTTCTGAAATCAGTCCCATGATTGCTCCTTCAAAAATCTATCCATTTTGTTTAACACAGAAAATACTAAGCGTTTAATTGTTCTAAGTGCAACTCTCCTTGCTACAATCAATGCTAGAAACAAAGCAAATAAGGATCGCGTTTAAAAATGAAATATTTAGGGCGTAGAAAATGGGTTTTAATTACTAATATACGCATAATTTAAAAGTGTGTAAAAAAAGACGCCTGATTAGCTTTCATTTGCACAGGCTTTAGAAAACCACGTCGCCTACAATTCATTACCTTCCTTTTGCCTTAATTAAAGAAAGGAGGATCGCTCGCGGCTTTTTTAGAAAAATGGAGGAGGGATTGTTTTGAAATTTGAGGAAGTTTATTTGCGTCAGTGGATAGTAAAGCTGATTTGACGAAGTAATTGTTATTCTCCTTTCGGAACGTTAGAGTCGTATTTGTGATTTTTAACAAGTTGCGTTGTTCGAAAAGATTGCGGAAAGTTAGCTGGATCTCCCAATTTTATTAATAGAAGAACGTAATAAAAATGCAATATTATGTCACACAACATTTTTATTAAAATTTACTATTTTTAATGTAACAATATGCTGTGAAATATTTTTGTTAAAGTGTAAGGGTATGTCAAGAAGCATTATTATTAAAACTTAATATACATAATATAACAATATTTTTTACTGAAAAATAATATGCATAACGTAACATTATGTCATACAATATTTTTATTAAAACGTAATATACATATATTGTATTTGAGGAAACTTATAAAGCTGAAACTTAGTAAAGCTGATTCGACGAAGTAATTGCTATTCTCCTTTTGGAACGTTAGAGTCCTATTTGTGATTTTTAACACGTTGAGTTGTTCGAAAAGATTGTGGAAAGTTAGCTAGATTTCGGAATTTTATTAATAAAAGAACATAATGAAAATATAGTACTATTAAGTCATACAACATTTTTATTAAAACTTACTAAACTTAATATAATCAATGTAACATTATGTTATATAACATTTTTGTTAAAACGTAAGGTTATGTCAAAAAGTATTATTATTAAAATTTAATATACATAATATAGCAATACTTTTTATTAAAAGGTAATACACATAATGCAACAATACTTTTATTGAAAGGTAATATGCATAATGTAACAATACTTTTCATTAAAAGGTAATATGCATAATGTAACATTATGTGATATAACATTTTTTATTGAAACGTAAGGTTGTGTCATAAAGTAATGTATTTATTTTTTACATTTCATGTCGAGATACTTTCCATTAAAACATTTTTAAGTTACTAATAATGGAATCCATTTATAACATGTTGCGCTGTTCAGAAGGACCATGGAACGTTCGCTAAATTTCGTAAATTTATTAAAAGACGAACGTAACAAAAATTTGATATTATGCATTATGTTTTATTACAATATAATGTTATGTCATACACTATCTTTATTAACACATAGCATAAGATCATTCAAATTTTTATTTATTTTACTTTACTACGTTACATATCGAAGTGTTTTCGTTCTGATTTTTTTAAAATTATATTTATTATGTATAAAATGAAGGACTTTTGCACTTGATCAATTTTCGGATACAATGTGCATTCCGCATTTTTGAGCTTGTCAGTCGATGCACCACATGAGAGGGGGGAAAAAAGACACATTTAGAAGAATGCATCTTGTCTCTTCCACATGTTTGACCAAAATGGGGAGCATAATTGCAAAAAGGGTTTTTTCATTTTCAGAGATGTATAAACATAGAGATTCATCAAAATATCGAGGTCGAATTTTTTGACGATTATAATATTTTCTCTTTGTTTACTTCCTATGCGTCAAAAATAAGCAAGAGAGAGAAGTAGTAGTTTCAAAAGCTGACTTGCATGTCTGTTTGATTCACGGAGACAAATAGATTTACCTTTAACGGATTTCGTCCAAAATTTGATAGAAATCTAATTTCAGTGTAAATTGCACCAAATTTCTCCTTCTAGCTCGTTGCGTGTTTGAGTCATGCTCGCAGACAGACAGAGACATAATTGCAAAAAGAGTTTTTCAGTCTCAGAGATGTCTAAACATAGAGATTCATCAAAATCTCGAGGTCGATTTTTTATAATGATTACAATACTTTCTCTTTGTTTACGTAGTAAACGAGAAAGCAAACTGAGCGATAAAGAAGTAGAAGTTTCAAAAGTGGACTTGCATGCTATGTTTGCATGGCTTCAGTTTTTGTAGATTAATTACTTTTTAAATTTATAATCCTTCAATTTTTAAAATATTTCTTATCAAAATTAATTTCCACAGCTGTCATTTATACATTTCTACTTGTATAGCATTAATGTTTGAGGCCATTAAAAATAGATTGCAGATTTCGTCATAAAGATAAATTAATTAACTTTGTAACTTTGTTTGTTGCTAACATGTTTGTAATAAGTCTCGTCTATTCTTAGTCAAGATTTGTAAACACTTCGAAGTCTCCCATTAAAAATTTAGTTAACTCAGATTGTAAAAAGAAACGCTGTTATACTCTTATCAGTTTATGTAGAACAACAATTAAAATCTAAATTAATTCAGACGTTTCAACTTATAATTTGAAATTCGTCTGGACTGAGTTGTTTTTCAGACGAAAATATGTCTCTGAAGAGTTTGTCGATTAAAAATATTTATATAATTATAAATTTCCTTATAAAATTACTACGTGTAAATACTCATAAGAAAGCAAAATCTCTATTTAACATTTCAGAGCCTTTAACGTAATTCTTTGGAAACTATCTTTAGAAAATGCGTTTAATTTCTTCGCGAAGCTAATCAAAGTGTCTAATCTACAGGTTGTTATAATGTCTAATTTTTTTAAAAATAAATATTCGTTAATATTCAAACTTTTTAATAAATTTGTTTTTTTTTTTTTCGTTATGCATAGCATGCAATAAAATGCATGGCAAAATATACAAATGTTACAATAAATCTCAGTTTTGTAATACAATCAAGGAGCGGTTTGAAATTTTTCATTAAAAGTGAAAGAAAAATATAAAATATAGCCTAGTCGAGTTGATATATTAAGAAAAGTTTTCTCTTATAATATATTCAGAACTGCTAGAGGCTTAAATTTGTATGTCCGTAAGGACAGACAAAACTACAAACTTATTATTCTCTTATAATATTATATCCTCAAAATCTTATTTGAAAAGGATTCCTTGATCATATTGGTTAAAAATGTTATTTAGTGTTGCTCTCACTTCTTAATTCTGAAATAGAGCGTTTTATCAATTAGTGCAGTTTGTGTATGAAATGTCACTGACTTGCTCTATTTTTTAAAAAAAATCAAAGGAGAAGTTTTTATTCAAATCATTAATATTTTCGCATATTCATATAATTTAATACAGTTGAATTTATTTCTTAGCTGTTACATTACTACAATTTTTTAGTCCAACGTAATGGACGCAACGTAAACGCAATGTGAATGCGTTTGACAGCACGTTATCTAACGCTGTGATGTGACGACATATCCTTTTTCCTCTTGTAAGATACCCAATAGATTCACAAATTGAATTTAAGCGAAGCATATAACGCGGATTCCATAAGCGGGAATTGACTCCGTTGCGAAATTTAAGTTAGACATCAAGAGTTTAAAACGATTTCTACTAGTTCTAACAAAATTATTAATATCGATTTTTAATGAGCATGTGTAGGTTTTCTTACTTCGATTTATGAACTAAATTATCATTTTGATGGATATTTTTGGAGTTTAAAAGACTAATACATCAACATTACATAACTAAAATTCCAAATTAAATCGAACACAATTTAAAAGTACAGGAAGTTGACAAAAATTAATTAAACAATAAAATGGGCTCTAATTAATAGGTTGTAATGTTAGATTTTACTCCGCAAAATATTTAATCGCCTTCAAATAGCTAAAACGTTTTACACCGATATAATTCGATATATATGCCTCAACAAGTTAGAAATACCTTTGTTGTAGCTTAAAGTCAGTCTATTTAAGAAAGTTAGGAAGATCTGATTAATCTTCATTCGTATTTAATGTTAATTTAAATAAATATCATGTATTTCTCAACAGAGAAGAATATAGACAACAAAAGAACAAGCAGAGGCACAAAGATGCAATTCATGAGGTGGTGGTTTTAATACCACTTGGTTTAGCATATTCAGAAAAGTCTACGAATGAAGGATTCATGATACAGGGAAGGATTAATGTGGAAGCTTCTGTTGGTTAAAACGCCTTTGGGGCACCCAAGAAGCACCTGAGGCAAAAGACTGACTTATCTCCAAAATATGGAGATAAATGGACTTCCTGGGCTACGTTCATGGCAAACTGACCCACATTTGTATTTCGCGTGGAGGTAAACCTCCAGCAACCAAACCAGACCGCAGTGAGCATAACTTTAGCATATCGATGCTGAAGCGCACGTCGGTAAACCATATTTTGAAATAATGCTAGTTAAGTTCTTCATCCTACCCATGTTCCTCAGCTATTCCATACTTTAACCAATTATACAGCCGATGGATTGATTTAGAGGCGAGTTATGTAAATGTATTTGAAATTTCTGGCCCACCACATAAAGGATTGCAAGAGCAAATAGCAGGAATGAGTGACAATGAAGTCAATTCATGCTCACCTGATGCAAGTCAAATGTGTGCAGTTGTATATCAAATGCCGGCGCGGTTACGTTTACCATGTGATTATGACGTCACGTGAATTGACTTCATTGAAAAGCGATCTTTAGGCACGCATAACATGCTGATTAGAGCTAATACAGGAAATTTAAGAAGTCATACCTAACACAAGGCATAGGCGTCAGATTCTAGCCTAGAATGGGTATAGGACTCTATATCGCCGATTGAACTGCACAGTGTACACTGTAATTCAGAAGAAAAACAATTGAACCCATTTATAACTGGTTATGGAGAAAAAGTCACAATAAACGAAATTGTAATGATACAAGAATAACTTGCCGGTATACAACAAGAACACAATAACTCGTTTTTATTTTGACCTGGTCACTTTAACAGTATACCAACAATCTGTTTCTCAATGAAATCTTTGCATGAAATGGCAGTTTTAACCAAGCCACAATCAGCAGTTATCGATAGTCTGCTTCAATGTATATATAAAAAGTAGTAGGCTTTCTTTCGTCAATGGATGCAATTCATCGCTAATAGAAGCGTTTGGCTTACGGGCAATGTGTCTTGGGTAGATTGCTAATAACATATACACGTAAGTGTACACGTTTAGACTTGTGTCACTCCATAGAAGCCTATTATGATGAATAGTACTCAATAATGTTTACAAATGCATTGCACTACTCGGATTTCCCATACCAGCAAATGTTGATCATTATTTCACTATCAACATATGGTGGTATGGGAGCTCCGAGGCAATCAGGGCGATCAATTCGAACATTGACAAATTAGTCTTTGAGCACCTTACTACACGTCGGCATACTGCCAAGTTTTGAAGAGTGATTAGTTACAATAGAAAATCAATTTTCGTCCGCTCCAATGGCTAATTGACCTCCCATTGTGATTAAGAACTATAGGTTTATCTTGTTATTCTATAGAACTATCTTGTTTCCAGCATGGTACTGTACATTTATTAAACATTCAACGATTTTCATCTGGAAATCTTTGTTAGATATTTCTGGGATTTTCCGGGCCTTACCTTTCATCGATTCTGAATCTTTGGAACATGTTAGAGCCCAGTGTGGGTAATGAATCTTAATCCAAATGCGAAGGTGAATTGCAAATGATGTTTAATACCACATGATCCACTTCACTCGAGGAGGCCATTTGCATACTTATTGATTTCATGACCCGTCGACTTGAGTAACATGTCATTCGAGTGTGTACTTTTTTACGAAAATTCTGTAAACACGGTTGTGGGATATATTTCTGGGCCTTACATTTAATGTGTGAGAAGTTACTGATTACTCGTGTAGTAATTTTGATAGTTTTAGTGGATTTGAAATAAATGCTGAATTTTACTGTGAAAATTCACATTTACATGCAAATCATTGAGAAAATTACGCATTTCAGTTTTAGTATAATTTTTTCGAAGCATAATAAACGCTATTTGGCGCCTCAGTTATTGGTGCAATGAAACATTGACTTAACTAGTAGTGGATGTACGTTGGCAAGTGGCGTAAAAAAGTTTTATTAATGTTGAATTGGGATTCAGAAGTCGATGCATCATGTCGCACAAGAAATATCTATCAAAAATAAAAAATATATTTATTGTGCATATTTATTTATTTTTGGGTTGAATAATAATTTAAAATCAAATTAAAGTGCTGTTTCATTTCTCCACAAGCATTCATAGTCTAATGTAAAATTTGCATATTAGGAAGCTTAATTATTTAAATTTATCCCATAAAACAAGGATATTTTATTCTTTGTTTTCAAAAAATGACACCTTTTAATCCATCTTTGAAGGAGACAAGCACTTGGAATAGAAGGAACGTTATTTTTAAAATTTATTGCTTTCAAATTGATTCATTATATAAAAATATTGTAGATATCAATAGAAAAACTACCAGCATCAAGAGAAATAAATATATAAAGGTGCAATTTGGAAAATTTCATTCAAACAGTAACGAAAGAGAAAGATAGCCTGATTTACTTTTGTAAATTTTTGTAATTATTTTTTCAATTTTAATACCGCAGTCAAAGATTAATGAGCCTTGGTGTAAATTTCATTTTATGGACTTCTTTTTAAAATTCCTTATTTAATTTATTAAATTTTTACACACGGCGTTTCTTAACGATAGGTTCATACAGTTTTAAAGTATGTGAATGGTTTGCATCGAACATAAATGTTTTAAATATGTTATACTATTTCATGCAGATTCTTTTTATTGTGGACATTCGGTGACATTCTCTCTTGCCTCCTGTCATACGCTTTGTATACCATTTCATACGGATTCTTTTTATTGTGGATATTCGGTCACATTCCATCCTGCATTCTGTCATAAACATCTTATGATTTCTTATCATAATTTGTTTTCATTAAAGCTTTTAATTATTTTTATTTTTCATTCATACGTTTGGTACAGAATGGCCAAATATAGATTTTGCAACATTAAGCATACCAAATCAAATCAATCAATTAACCCTTTGACTTACGACACCTACAACTACTTTGGGACACAATTTATACGGGGTGATTAAAAAAAAAACGTGGCCAAACTTTAAAGGTAGGTCAGGCATACGATAAGTATCCAGAATCGCATAGGAACATGGATACGCAAACGCCATCTGGAGGTAGTAGATGGCATTTAAAATAAAACAGCGCTGGACAAAACACCGATATCTTTCTGATTCTTAACGTTATTGAACTGGAATTTTTACATAAGCTGCGCTATATTGTGAAAGAAAAATTACGCAAACTTTCGCGCATGTGCAGTAAAAAAATTATTTACTACAAACGCTAATACCTATTTTATTATTCAAAGTATTTACATGAACTTTTGACACTATACTTCTCTCAAATACTATCACGTACTCTGCAAGTTTCATACAATTCCAAGATATACTATGCAGGTTATAAGCAAAAAACACGCGGAATAATTTAAGATTTTTTAAATAAACCTTTATATCTTCCTGAATTTTCGTTCTATTTTTACGCAAATGTATGCAAATATTGCGCTCATTACGCAAAAGAATTGACGAAAGTTGCAAACCATTATCAGCTTTCTGTGAAGTGGGGTGAGCCAAAATTCCTCTTCGAGTTCATCAATTTCTGGTCGGTCTCCTGAATGTCCTCGTGACCGAATCTTTGATGTAAATTGCGAGTTAAAACCTATTCTTTATATGGTTGAAGTTCGAGGAAAATTAATCCAGCCTTCCTAGTGATATTCGAAAAAATACGAAATTTACTTATGTATGCCTCATCTTACAGGCACAAGTGAATGCATCCAGCTGCTTCATAGAAAGCTGATAATGCACAACGCATCGAATTATCGCATTTTTAGTTTAATAAACTAAAATTTAATTATTAATTAACTTAATAATTTGACACAAAAATTACGAGATTACATAAACATGTCAAGTACTCTATGCCTTCTTAGATGAATGAAAACGACAGTCCCTTTCCAAAACAGAAGGGGTCATCTTATTAGATAGCAAATAAAATGAAACTGTTAAGGGTTAAGTTTAGAATTATATAGTTCATAATCTTCTCTCAATAAATAATATTAGTTACTACAAATTCCCCAACAGTGCATTCAAATCGATAACATAGCATAGTTATTAAAATATTCACATATAGTCAAAAGCTTTTGAAACTAGGAAAGATGATTTCTACTCCTTATCTTTCCTCCACCATCGTACTTTAAAAGTTTGATTTAAAATTTATTTGTCGTAGTCAAGATCCGGGATCTATTCGAACCCACTTTTAAGTTGGTGAGTCTAAGTATCTTCATAATGAAATCGTATGTGGAATTTACGAGTGTTAAGCAAATTTGATCTTTGTGAACGTCGAACCAATACGAATTTCTCGAATACTACAGGAAGTATTCACATAAGGCGTAGGCTATACGAAATTCCTAGCGGAAACTCCATTCCTTTCAAGGTGGATTCAAACATCCTCGGTTTTCCATTTACTGGAGCTATTCATTCCATTTAAAAGATCAATATGCAGTCAATTAGAGTCGAAAGTATTGAAGTCAACTAAAACCAAAAGTATTGAAGTAGGTTGTAGTGCATCGAGTGTAATGGAAGTTCGCTACGTCTATCGCATCTTACGAAGTAGCGGGAAAGATTCTGGAGAAAATAAAAATGCGGTATTAAAACGTGATATTACAGCACAATGAACACAGTTTTAATTAATGATTGTTGGTCGTCGCAGTTTGGATGATCTGTAAGGATACTTAAAATAATTAATAATTGGATATTCTTATAATTAATACACTTTTTAAGATGTTGTAATGACCAAATAGAGTTTAAATATTAATTTCAAAAATGATATTTTCAAGTTTACGTTTGAATTTGATAAACATGCAGTTAATGGTTTAAATATATAACCTGAGAGTAACTAATGATTTATAAAAAATAAAATCTCAATTTACTTTGTTGATTGTATTAATACGAATAATAATAGCTGAAATGATTCATTAAATGTCTGTAAATTTTTGTTGCTCTTTGTGTTTTTTCTATTTGTTCCTAACGAATAAATAATATCGTAGATTTGAAACTTAGCTTTGTAATGTCATATCATAAACAAGGAAAATAAATTTTGTTGATATTTTATTAGAACTAAATGACCTTTTGATGCATATATAGAGATTTGCTGCTATTCATTGACAAAATGATATGTAGGGATTATGGTGATGATTAGAAACTTAAAATGGATAACGTAATTTCACATATTTTTGTGAACTTTGGGGGAAATGCACGGCCGGAAGTTATTGATAAATTTTGATAAAAGAGTTTTTGTACTCTTAAGAAGTTGAGTATTTAACAACTAGAGCTATAGTAAATATATAGACGCAAATTTTAAATTTCCAAAAATTAACTAAAATCCGTCGATTTTTGCCAAATTTTACGATTTTAAGACTCTTGAAGGAGCGGAAGATTTTAATTAATTTCCTTACTTTTTTCCGCTTCTCATTTCTCACCCATTAGCCCCTTTTCCGCGGTATTACGATTTGAAAAAAAAATTGAATTTGTTTTGGCCCACCCTAATACACATGTACATATTTGGAAGAAGCTTTTGATTGGTAAAAAAATTATAGATTTTTAGTTATCAAAATCTGTTGTAACGCTGAATGTAGTAAATCGAGCCATTTGAATACAAGAAGGATATGTGAAAAGTGCATTTAAATAGAAAAGAATATGAATGACAGGCTTTTTATTTTTGAAATTTGGAAATATTTTCCACTTCTTTCATCGCAATCAAAAATGAGTTAATTGGCAGCCAGGAAAATTATTCTTATTTATAATTTAAGCCATGATGAACAAGTTATTCTACTTTCCTTTAAGGACGCAATGGAATCCGTAGAAAAACTTCGTACTTATTTTTTAAATTAAATACTAGTGAAAAACATTCAACGCACTTCATTCGAATCATAATTCTGTACTTAATATTCACAGACAATCAGCACGTCAGACACGGTTAATGATTTTTATAATTAAACGCCCACCTGCATGGAGATAAATCGTATAAAATATATATAATTAGCACTCAATATATGCAATAAAGGTATGATATTTCTCACTTTTATGATGGATGTTTAATTTTAAAATTTAATTATTGATACCATACTATGTACTAGCACTATCTTAAAAAACTTTAAAATTAATACTTTAAATGAATTTGCATTAGTAGCATTAAATTTTTAATAATCAAAGTTGTTTATTAAAATTTTGATTATATGTCTTTTCATTTATACGTCGTTTTATATCAGTACCTTGAAAGACGTATAAACGGTCCTTTACTGTATCCTGCATTTCTCAATGATGTAGAGGGTTTTTATTTTCGAATTGCATTACATGCAGTTTGCAACTAAATGACAGAAAAGCTAGAATAGTATAGGGAAAAGAACTTCGCATCAAAAAGTAGGAACTTTGTAAATTCGACTGTTAAAAGTCATGTAGTGTATTGAAGAATACGTTTCTAGACCTCTAATATGTTTCCTGAAATGAGCTTATAAAACGCTTTAAATTCCTTTATAAAGGGAAATGTATTGTTTTTTCCAGCAAAGGATATTCAGTAATGTGTACAGCAAAGAATATAAATTCGGGATTATATTTAATTTTTTCCTTTGCAAATAAGATATAGCTTAACACTTTCTACAAGGATCAAAAGGAGTAATCAATGAAAATAATAAATAAAAACCGCCAACTATCACGAGATCCTCTAATATCTCTATGTACTGCCAGATGCTCCTACTGGAGAGCAGGTTAGATACGAAAACGTGTGTTTTTCTCAGGGTATGTGTCTTCTCCATCGATATATGTGAAATGTGTTTCTTTGGGAAAGACTTTGCTCAAGACGAAAGCCTTTTTTTCTTAACTTTTGGTACACCAAGATAGCTCGGACAGCTGACAAGGTCAAATGCCTTTGTGGAGAGAGAAATCACCATTGACCGATATCATCGGGTACCCTTGATATAAAAAAGGCTATTAGAAAGAACACTTCGTGTCGACGAGGTCGGTTGCTTTTTACGCACGTGAATTGATCTCTTGAAGTCTACTATATCAATAAATGTGTGTATAAATAAATCAATCAATGCTCGGGATCACCCATCTTTGATATTGCTGGTCGTTTCTGAGAAATCTAAATACACCTTTCTGTGAAAAGTGGAAATTAAAAAACTTTTCATTGGCGTAGTCAACATGATCAAATCGTACAGTATTATAATTCAAAATATTGTTTTGTTTCATCTCTTAATTATTTTCTAAAAAAAAAGTGGTTGAGTGTTTGTGTGTTACAAAAGATAACGAAGAAATGCGAACAGAATTTCCTGACATTTGGTTGAAATCTCAGTTTATATGTTGGTAGAATGAAAATGTTGGATGATAAAAATTTTGAATTTTTTATCATTTACTATTTTAAAATTTGAAGAATGAAATGAATAAAAAATTTATCTAGACTTTCTTTGCGATTTAATTTTTAAGTTAATTAAGTTGTATTAAATAAGATACCAACTAAGTAATAAATGCCTGATTAAGTACCATACATTTCATTTTAAAATCTATACAATCAATAGAAATTTTAGCACAGTTCATAAAATGACGTTTCGTTTGTTTTACATGAAAATTCGGAAAATTATAATACATTTTTAATATTTCAAAATACGTTCATATAATGAGTGTTATGTCCAGGGCCGGCATTTAGCCGATTGTATCAATTGCTGGTAACTGCTCCCCGCTAAAAGCACAATGGGAGTTTATTTTAGATTTCAATTTACAAAAACCATATGTAATTATTCTATCTAAACAAATAATAAAAATTCAGAGAGAAAGAGAAAAGATTGTAAAAGCTTCGCACAGCACACGTATTTATCAGTGGAATTTCAGATTAAAATAAAGAGAAATGAAGCAATTCCAGTGACTGTGACATCTGGAGAAAGGAGTTTTTCCAAACTAAATTGGTGAAAACGTCTTTCAGATCAATTCAGCAAGAACATTTGATCAGTTTGGCAATTATGTCTATTTAATTGAAATTAGATTGAGTTTAGATTTAGACAAAAAACATAACAGAGGAAAAAGGAAGAAAGTTTATTTTCTCATAATAAATGGGAATAAAAATATGACATGGATAGTTTATGAGTATTAAGTGATTTTTAGAAGCCTGAAAACATAATTTACTTCCGACGGCGCACTTAAATTGTAATTTTTTTTTCTGAACAGAAATAAAAAATTTTCTTAAATCATTTCAAAATCATTAAAACAAGTGGTATATCTATTATCTACTTTTAAGAAGTGGTACACAAATTTTGTTTGTTACTTGCAGGCTACAAGTATGTCAATTCCTATTAAAATGCTAAGATTTCTGTTCAGTTTATTATCTAGATTTAGGCCACATTTTGATTGTTTTCCATTCTATCACAGAGATTAAAGACTATAACAGACTTTTAGAAATATTTTTATGATTCTACATATTTAGGGGCAAGTTGGCTTGAAATCGAGGTCCACAAAAACTGTTTCCAATTGGGCCTCAATCCTCCCAAGGCCGACCTTGGTTGTGTCTTAATAATAGAGAGAATGTTGCGTATCGGCATATGAAGCGTTCCTCTACTTGGAACTAATATAATCATTAAATTCATACTTCAGAAATATGACTGGTTTTGTGTTTAGCTTCGTCATAAAGGGAAGAGAATCAAGTATGCATTTTGGACCTCTTTCGTTTCGCTGATTAGTCCAAAATATGTTGCACATCTACACTTTTGCTGTCAAAGACACACACCAAATTTCATTTATCCAATTTGTTCGTGTTTTCGAACTATCGCGTTCACATACACATGAATAGACAGACGGACAAACAATCAACCAGTGGACGGATTTGATTCAATATTTGAGGCATATCTACAATTCTGATGATGCAACTATATGCCAAATTTCGTCTATCTAGCTAGTCACTTTTTGGAGTTATCCTGTTCGCTTGCACACGAATGGTCCCTCTCACAGATTTCATCCAAAACTTGACAGAAATCTTCAATTTTAGTATAGAGACCACATACCAAATTTGATCACTCCAGATGAGTTCGTTTTCCGAGTTATCATGTTCTGAGACAAACCGACAAGCAGACTTGGTGCTAAAAATGGCTTCTTCGGACTTAGGTACTAAAACTTGGAGATTCATCAAATTCTCGAGGTCAATTTTTTTATGATTACAATACTTTTTCTTTCTATACGATAAAGTAAAATAAATAAATGAATGAAAAATCTATGGGTACCAAGAAACTTAATTATATTTTGACTCCAGAATCAGCCAGGAACTGTTGTGTTGCAATCAAAGAGGAAAATTCCAGTTCCTTCAATTTCTGAAGAACTTGAAGGGTTCATATATTTTAAAGTTAGTCTCTAATGTACTGCTTAAATCATGTACTTCCGTGGAAAAATGTAACATAAGCCTACAGAAACAGAACTTTTAAGAAGATCATTAAATAATTAACTAAACAATAGCTGTGGTTGGAATGTTAAGTGATTCGAGGAAAAATCTAAATTGTTAAACTGGAGGAATTCGTAGAAATTTAAAAATAAACCTATTAGTGTGTTTCATTTTATTATTGAGAGATGAACTGTTTCATTTTTGTCGGCTCAGTTAGTTTGGGAAAATGTATAGCTTTTAATTTATTGTGTCAAGTTAACTGATAATTATAATGATATGATTATAGTAATTAAAATTCTGCAAATGCTTTCGGAGAAACCGCGAGCGAAGTTCGGTAAGTAACTGTTTGAAATTTAGCAGCGATTTCGTCGAAAAGTACTCAGATAAGCGGAATTAGAAAATTGCAGCTTTTGCAATAAAGTTTCAAATGATTATTTTTAAAAATTTTATCAGAGAAATTTTCAAGCATCCAAATGGGAATGCATGGGTAGATGCATAAAATAAATTTATTGCATTGAGTATTGTAATTAAGGTATACATTTAGCAGAATAGAGTATGAAACCTAAGGAAAACTGAGCTTCATTTTATGTTATATTAATTTTCGGTTTTAAAAGAATTGTAATTTGTTTTGTAAATACGCTCGTAGAAAAAGGAAAAACGAATTTCTTAACTTTAAGTCACAGCTTCTAGAAAAGACACATTGTAAAGTAATTTCTTATTTTAAATCGTAGCTTCTAGAAAAGACACCTTGTAAAGTAAAGTTAAAGATTCAATTTAAAATCATAAGCTTTCCTAACAGAATATTTAATGATGGTTATTTTTAATAAAAAGGGAATGCTTTTCTGAAATCCAATTACTGGAAATTGGAAAGCATAAATTCTAAACTCCTAATGAGTAAATATTCCAACGAATTATTAAGGAATGAATTCGTGTTATTATGCATTAAAACATAAAGAAATAAAAATTTATTTGCATTATGCTTTTCAGGTCTTAGCTTACGTTTCTCCAATTCATCAACAAAATATTTGTTTTATTTTTATTTATTTATTTTACTTTAGCAAAAAAGTTGAAGATAGGTTGCCATATTTTGTAAAAATTATCGCTGAAATCTTCTATTTGGAAATCAATTTTCATCTTTTAAAATAAATGAAACTATCACAGAGTATAAAAAAAGTAATCATGAAGTAAAACTGAATTAATCTGTTTGAGTGATTATGTACATAATTTACGGTCCTGAGTTCGATGCCGGACAAAGACAAAGATTTTGCTAATTGTAATTTTGTAAAAATAATACAGTTAAAATAAACTAAAAGCCGAATTAATAAAATAGGGAAGGAAATTAAATGAAAAAGATTGCTTTACTTTCAGAATGCTTGGTTTCATATTTGATAAATTAGATGACTGATGCTTTGAAGCAAAGCAATATGGTATACAATAAAATAAAATTAGACGACATGAAATCACCCGCGAAGAAAGAGTTTTCTTAAGCTACCATTGTCAAAATTCGGTAGAGCAGGGCAAAATAAAACTGTCTGAGTTTGTTTTGTATAATTTCAAAGAACTTTTTCCTGAGTAGCAAAGTATGTTTCCATCTATTTTAATTTCAGCTTTGTTCATCGCTCTTTGCTGGGGTTTTTTGTCCTCTCTGTAAGCAAAATATCTTGACCCAAAAACTCTAGTAACAGTTTAACATTTTCATTATAGTTCTTCCCTGATTGTTATTTTGAATTAAACAATTAAGGAAGGATTCTTTTTTTTTTTCAAAATATGACCCCAAGTTTTTGATTGAAACTGATCCAAAATAAGTAGAAAATTTATTAATTGGGACAATTTTGATGATAATATGAATGCAATCTATTACTTGAAATTGATTCATGGAGAATTGTTCTGCATATTTTGGTTTAAAAAATTATAAATATATTCCGTTTTTATTGAAATAAGAAGGTGATCAAGGTGATGAAGTTGAGTTTTCGATTTCAATAAATTGCAAAGAATATCACTAAAAAATTTGAGTAGGAAGTATTGCATAACAGACAATTGCCTATCAAAGTGCGAAAAGTTCAGAGTTCTAAAGATATATATAGAAAAATTTCACAAATTTTGTGAATAAATTTTAAAAGTAAAAGTATAACAAAGATATTAATGAAACGAAAGCCAATTTTTCGATGATAAATTCGAATAACTTGATAGCAAACAAGCGAAAAAAAAATCGATCATCCTCAAAAATTCTCGAAGCGATGCAGTCAATAATTCTCTATTATTAAATCTGTGAAACTTTTCTCAGCATTGAAAGTTTCGGCGTGCGCAGAAAAAAGGAAAACAAGAGAAAATCCACGTTTATTTTCTGCCCGAAGTGGTGAAAGTTTGAGCTACTACTGCTGCAAGCTACTGCACGCAAGATAAGAGGGGGGAAAAAAGAAGCAAATACAATCTTCAGGGGAAATAATTCTATGCTGTAGACATAATGCATGATTGAATAAGAGGCCATAGCTACGAATCGCTGTTTGGGGATTCCTCGCGCTGAAGTGGCGTTTGAGAGAATCGGCACTCTCTTTCCGCTACCTGAACGAGCGATGACGTCACATGGACTCTTTTCCAATCCCCTTCTCCCGTGGGCGGGTTGTCGCTCCTTTCATCCAATGCAACACATGGCTACTTTCGAGATCCGACCAATAGCTATCTAATGTTGACAAGTAAGCTTCTCGGTCAGATAGATACACCTGCACAAGATGGCTTTGGGATGTTGCTCTAGATTTCGCTAGGAGCACGTCCCGACCGCATTTCATTCAGCCCAACCAAACTTGTCCACTACCACTATTAATATTAATAATTTATTTTTAACCGCATGGGTTGCAGAATCTCACTAACTAATTGAGAAACTGCCTCGCTATTTTCTATCTGTTCCAACTATGGTGCCTCCGACCATTTTGTAAAGAAAAGAAATTTTAAAGACAGAAACTTGCAATGTCGAAAGACTTGTCTAGAGGCAAAATATCTCCAACACCCTCAACAGACAGTTCACTACAGACTTCTTCGTCACCACAGTCAACGCCATGCGTTGCAAGGAACCCTTTCTCCATAGTTAGCATCCTAAGTCGAAGCGACCCCAAGAGACGATCGCCGTTTTATGACGATCCTCAGACTCAAACACAAACTCCTGTTGCAAGACTGTATCTGGACACTCAGTTGCCCATTTTGAGACCTCCCGCCTTCCTACCGGTAGGTCACATAACCGGACATTTAAACAGGAAGCCAACTCCTTGGTTTCCTTGGGCACATGCTAACGCCTCGGCACAAGACACATCTGTAGGTAAGTGGTGAAGAAAACTTTCTCATTTTGTGTTGTTAATGTAAAGAAGATATCATCTTGTGTTGTTGAGAAGGTATGACAGGTTAAAATAAGTTTAGTACTGAATCGTGTTATCTTTCGAGTTAGTTGGGTTTAAAACTGCCCTTCCTCTTTCATGCACGGAAGGAAATCTTTGAACTTGTAATTACTCATAATATACATTAATACATTATGCTTTATTATATATTTAAATCCCTCTAGTCATTCTGTAAACTACCAAACAGAATGCCTTATATTGTCGAAAAAATTCGATAGGTTCAAGTTGGGTTTTCAAGGAAGTGGACAAACTTCTTTATTCTTTGGGTTAGGCTGGTTAAAAACTACCCCATCTTTTTCTTGCCTTTTTTTGCATGACGGAAATTTTTTCACCCACCTCAAAAACTGAAATTGCTCATAAAATATAGTATAGCTTAGTGTTTTATTATATTTTAATCCAATTAATTATGCTACAAACTATCAGGTAAAATAGATGCGAATGGTCCTTCATGGAAATAAACTATGCAATTCTTTGGAATTATGCATGGTAAATTCTGTCCTAACCTTTTCATGCACGGCGGGAATTATTTAACCCGCTTCGAAACTTGAAAGTATTCATAATATGCAATTCAATATTTTAACATAAGTTTTTCATGCAGTTATCCACGCTGTAACGAGAGGTAAATTCGCGTACAAGTGAATAAAAAATTTATACAAGTCGAAACGCGCAAGCAAGTTCTTGAAAATGTTGTAGTTCAGATTGCCGAAATGTTTGGTGTTATGAATTTTTGTCTGTCTAAAGCCTGTAAAAAAAGACTTTCTTTTAATGAATACAAGCAGTTCAATTGTAAATGAAATTCAAAGCAAGCGAGAAAAAATTTAAATAAACATCTGTGTAGTCAAATGCAGTAAATCTTGTCTTAATGAAGAATGAAGATCATTTTAAACTGTGGCTAAGGCTACATTTTTTTGTTAATTAACCTACATTCGATGATTTTAGAAAAAGAAAAATTAAATAATTGAAATGAAAGCTTTCCTCCCTAATTTTTTATAATAGAAATTTACGTCTAGCTTCGTTTTCTGTCTATTAAACTGTTTGTCTCAAAGAGTTGAGAGATAGTATTGTCCAGATATCACGGTTGTAGATTTAGTTTTGCCGTCGTCTTTCAGCAAGAACTGAGTGCTAAATATAAGAAATCACGTACGCAAAAAAATGAGGCTGAAACTGTAGATACGACATATTTTAATCAGTATTAAGAATTAATTTTTTAATTAACATTTACTTTTCATGAGGTTTTTGTAAAATTTTTGAAAACAGATATTACTTTTTAGCATATTACGTTTAACCAATATTATGTAATACACTCATTAAAAATACACCAATTTTTATTAGAACTATTAGCACTATTTACTTCAAAGATAAATAAATAAACGGATGTCTTCTCCAAAGAGCACCAACTTGTACTTAAGTCTTCAACTATATAGCCAGTATTGTCTCCCTTTTCTCTGCTTCTTTTTCGTTTTTTTCAATAAGGCTCATTGCGTACAATTTGGTACTTTCTCAGTTCTTAAGTTTCGAAAATACAATAACTTGTGACACTCATGCAAATTTGTGTTAGGTTTGTCAATTTGTTTATTAACAGACAACTTTTGCCAAGATTAAGTTCATTCGCAAGGAGAATTTTGTATGTTTATTTGCCTTCTTATTTTCCAGTTAATTCTACAATTTCGTTAGATACAATATGAAATATTAACCTTTCATTATACGATTTTTCATTTTTCAACAATTGCTGCGCAAATCTGTATTAATGAGTGTAAAGGATGCTGGGGAAATAACTAAACTCTTATGTTAAACTCAATTTTTAATTAAAATTAATTAATTTAAACAACATTAATTATATAATTAAATTTTCTTTATTAAAAATGTCTTTTCTTGAAATAGAAATGTAGTAAGTATAACATTCTATTTATCAATTATGAATTTATTCAAAACTGATTAAAAACAGACAAAGAAAACTGATAATGACGCAAACATGAATCCTTACGCAGTGTAGGTTTAGCAAAAATTATGGTATAATTGTATTAAAAAATCACAATTTGGGTTTGCATACCTTCTGTAAAACAAAAACCTTTGTATTGTTGTTAAAAAGGGTGATTATAGGGGAGGGTCGCCTTATTTGGACCGTCGCCTAGATTGGAACTTTATCGTAACCTAATTCTTAAATATTTGGGCCTAAAATACTGCAAATTATGTTATAACGATGTAAATGTGGTCTGTGGAATCAATTTTTTGAAAAAGCGGTATTTAGCTGCAGTTAAAGTACAAGTGTTTGCATTTAGACATCATCAATTAAATATTTTAACAAAAGACTTTTAGTCCTTACGCTGTTTTAAAGTAAGTAGCTGAATGTGTTATTCAATTCTTTTAGAGGAATCTTGCTTGGCTACAATTTACTAAACTATCTTTATTAAAATAGTTTAAAGATATGGCTAGGCAAATTTTTTTTATATAATTATAAAATTTGCTGAGATTGGCAACAAACATCTGCCTGAATTGGACTGGTTCAATCAAGAGCAGTATTATTTTTTAGATATCATTTGCAAAACTAAAAAACTATAAAACTAACTAGAAAGGTAAGAAATAAGAAACTAAATGTATAGATCAAGTTTACTATATGGTTCATCATGGCTTAGAAAAGAGAACTCAGGATCTGTCTATAAGCTCTCATTTACTCAGAGAAGTCTGTTCAGTAATAAGAGAACAGAACTTTCTAGAGAGCCTGTTGTAACCCGAGGACAAACGCAAACTGTTAATCATGGTATTCTATAGATTTCGGTATTGGTACATAGAATTTCATGCAGCCTTGAAATTTCAAAGGCAATACAAACAAAAGAGATTTATGCGCACAGGACGACATAACGAAAGATTTATACATACAAGCCAAAGCAATGAACACACAATAAAGGACCATTAAAGATATCAAATATTGGTTCAAAAAGAAAAAAAGCTAAAGCTACGTGGCTATGTATCATATCTGAGGACACAAATTTTAAAAAAATATAGTGCAAAAAATCTCATACTTGGGCTCATGCATTGTGTGCTGGTGTGAATTTGAGGATCAAAAAATAATTTTGCTTTAATTGTGCGCAAAAAAATGGCAGTCCATTTTCGAAAACTAATTCCTTTAATTGGGCCTAGGATACAATTTTAATCTACGCGGCTATGTATCATATGTGAGGACACAAAGGAAAAAAATAAAAACAGTGCATAAAGTGTCATACTTGGGCTCATACATTGTGTGCGGATGTGAATTTCAGAATCAAAAAATAATTTTGCGTTAATTGTGCGTAAAAAAATTGCGGTCAGAAAACTAATTCCTTTAATTGAGCCGAGGATACAATTTTAATAAGCTATTTTTTATTACTATAAAGTGTATTTCATTTAAAGTTACATTTTTTGTAGATAAATAAACTACAAAAAATTCTACTACTTTAATTCATTAAAATTATTTCTCCATCACTGTATATTAAAAATGTGTTTAGGTGACCCAAATAGGGAAACTTTCTCCTGCAGGACATATTATTTAATTAGTTCCTCCAATTAATTATTTATCGAATTTATTCTGTCTTCCATTCAAGACTGTATCGAATGCGATATAGTTATACAAATTAGCTTATTATTATATCTACAAACAGCTTTAAATTTTAATTTCTATGCAGTTGGAAACTGATGTTATTTAAAAGAGATAAACATATAAGGCACATTCCTCAGCAAATTATCTCACTTCTATAATGTGCAGGAATATTGGATGCATTGGATGTTTAATCCACGTAAGTAAGGTTTTGATTGTAAAATAAAATGGCTGAATGTTTAGATGCTACTTACGCTAAAAATAGTAGTGTTTCCTTTCTATTTTAATAATGCTTAATATTATATTACACGTTTATAATAACTTGCCGCTTGCTTTTTATACACCTTCTCCTATTGAATCAGATATCGCTATATGATAACTGATTCAATAAGAGATATATGTATAGATACATTTCGTAAAAGGGACGGAAATAAAGAGGGGCAAAAGCAGCATTTAGCCTAGTTTTATAGCCTGTTAGCAAACCAACCAAGGTATATACCATTTGAAATTCCGACTTACCCCAGAAGCATAGAGAAATTTTCCCATGCCGCTACATTTCTGCCTTTGTCCAGAAAATCTGTTTACCGGACGGCATCGTTGCTAAAACGTTAAAACTTCAATTCTCTCATTGAGTGTGAGAGAATTGAGGAATAAATAACTAAATCTAACAGCAGACAGAAACAAACTGTAAAGCAAAGCTTTTCTCGGGATTTTAGCAAGATCGGACTACAAGAATGGACGAGACAGGGTAATTAAATAGCTAGTTATCTAAGAAAATGTAACTGGATGAAAAATAAACATTAACCAGAACTGTAAATATGTAATACATTATATTTTAAACACCCTGAAATTAGAATATAGGTGATAGAATTTTTTTTTCAAACCTGTGGGGGTGATTGAGTATGCTGATTGGGAATTAAATTAAAGAGTATAGAGAATACAATAAACTATTCTGAATCCAAACAGAACTGATGTTAAGCTGAAATGATACACTTTACATTAAGTACACAACTATTCCAGTACAGTACATCGTACTAGACACGGTGAAATAGAATTAACTTATACAAGGGTTGTAGTCTTGCTTTACTCCTCTATGACATTGGCCTTGAAACTTGTTGAGTTTGAAAGTTCTGAGTAAAGAGTGGCATTTCTATGTGTTATTAACTTCCTCTCAGACATTCAACGCCATGTTTCTAAATGCAAAAAAAAAAAATGGATTTTATTTTTTTCATTTTCGAATTTTGAATATGATTAATGCAGCGTTAGTCATCAATTAAAAAAACAGAGAGCAAAAAAGGGAGATTGGTCTGTTTCGCCTATAACTAAATCCAAGATAAGTAGTTATTCGTTGATTAATTCATTTGTAGTTTCATGAAAATTACTGGGGGTCACAGTTCCTAATTCTGAACTTTAATCAGATGGCGGCTGTGATACCTGAGCTCGCAACCCACTCTCGGAACTTCCATACCAATCCAACAAATTACAGTCGAAATATATGAAGAGTGAAAGTGCAACGGTATTTTTCGGTTCTATTTACCAACTCTATTGAATTTAAAACAAAATTAGCATTAGCAAAAGCAGATTTTATTTCATTCACCATTTTAAATGGTCTTAATTTTTTTAATTCAGCTAAATTTATTTCAGATTAAGGTTTTAATTGTATCAGGTTTATTTTCTTGTCTTTCGTCTCTACGAAACTTCTGTATAAAAACTGAACACACTTTTTTTAAAATTATTAATCTTTAAAAGGAACATTCGCTATATAACATGGAAATATTATCCCAATTATAAATAACACACACAGCGTGCTTTTAATTTTTCTGTAAATAAAAGTCACTAACAGAATTTTTAGATTGAAAGAAAGTTTTTCTGTAAAATAATGACGCGTATCTCGTGTGTGATATTTAATTATTGGGTTCTCTTAAAATTATTTTGTAGTAAATATTAGAAAATTACTCATTCGAAATCATGTTAAGCTTGTTACATAATATAGATTGCTTTGTTGAGCAATTATTTAAAAACTGGGATTATCTTTAAGCGATTGGGAATTGATTAACTTACTTTTAAAAGCATAGTCTCATATTTCGGTAATAGAATCGTCTTTTCAAGAACAAATCAATTTAACACTATAACTATAATCAAACAAAGCGCTAGTAAGGCACAACAAAGCAGCAAACCACCTACTCACTGCTTTCCGTTTTCAATCTGTAGAGCTTTAAAGTCCTTTTTAAACGTCAAAGTAATCGAAAAATGTGAAAATTTTCACGTAAGAATTTAGTTTTGAAGATGAAGGTTGAAAAATATTCGTCAAGGCATTTCACTTCGGAAGATTTTATCTGATTCAAAAATAAAGGTAGCAATTTCGGCTTAAATATTACCAACTCATTAAAAAAGTAGTTTTCCTTTTCCTCAAAGAGCAATGCAATGAAAGCTACGGAATTAGAAGCTTTATATCTTCTATGTACTACTACACATATATATTTCTACTATTCTTACTACTTTTTAAATCTCAAGTAATGAAAAATATTACAAATTATGATTCTATTGATTCGCGATATATTTTGAAGGATTTAGTTTTTTCTATACTAGAAAAAAATCATTACAAAATTTTTATTATATCTCATCATTGTTATGATACCAAACTTTACTTCATCTTATTTATGCACATTGTTCGCCTTACAATTATTGATTAAATAAAGAAATAAATTAACTAAATTAATTAACTATTACAGTCAATAATTAGTTAAATAAAATTACTATTAGCTTAATTGCTTGTAATTTCAAGTTATTTTTGGTAAACAATTCTCCTAGTTTAAATAATCTGTATACTTCTTATTAGTGAAAAATTTTTATTTGACGCTCTCTACGTATAGGATATCTCCTGTTTGGTAACACTAGCAATTTTAGGTGCTACCGTTTTCTTAGATAAATATTCTGTAATGTATATTTTATTTCTCTTATAAAAACTTTTTCATACGGTAAACATATTTAATGCTACCAAGATAAGCAAAATAAATAGTTAAAAAAGATTTTTGCGAAGAAGTTTATTGCAACCTTAATTTATCAATAAAATTGTAAATAATTTAATTGTAGCAATTGTTGAAATCTATTGCATACCTAGTTTAAGTTGTATCAAAATTATTATTCCAGCGTAAATATAACTAAACTTCACAAGCTACGTGATATACAAAACGTAGGTATAGTTCCTTTCAAGAAAATGATGTGTTGAAATTTTATTCAATCACATCTTAACTATGTTTTCTTATGCAAAGGATTAATCACATTTAATAACCTAAAAAAACTTGTTCTGGAAAACATGACATAGGTTACCCAGCCAGTATTCTCATCTTGATTAATTAAATCTGAATAAAGTGTAATTAAAGTACCCTTCAGTAGAAATATATTTCGAATAAAATATTTTGCACTTCTTACGGAAAAACTAAGATTAAATCAAACCATTTGACATAGTCACATTTTGAAACTGCAAAATACTTTAAAACAAAAGACTTTTTAACTATCTATCAAGTTCATATCACGAGAAGGATGCCAGTATCATAAGAAATTATTAAGAGATTCACAAAAAAAGAAAAGGGAAATCTTCCATGATTTTAATATGTCTTTTATCATATTTTAAATACCTTTTAACTACAGGGAACGCCATATCTTTTCTACTGATTATAAACTAAATGGGATTTTAAGTAAATATGCCAAATCGCTTTAAATACTATTTGGAATAGCAGTTTATTAGGCTTTTTTGTCAGTTCTTGAGTATTATGAGAAGGATATACAGAATAACGTGGAAAGAAATTTCACTGAATTTTTCTCAATTCTTTACGTACGTTTATTATATAGTATCACAAGTTAATATTTGTCCATCTTTTTCAATCATCGTTTAATTATTTTTCGGAGTCAGATCCGTTCCATTTGTGGTGTCAGAAACTAATTATTTTAAAATGTGGCAGGGCACTTATTTGAGCTATTAATTTATTTCGAAGTGCAAAATTCTGCATCTTACTTGAATAAAAATTGTAAAACTAAATTCATTTGTAATAAATTTGCACTCATTTGCATTTGCATTTGGTTGTTTTTTTAGCATACTCCTCAAGTTTATGGTTACATGGCATATCATTACTTCCAGTTAAATACTCTAGAAATAATTGTAATATTTGAGCAGAATCTTGATTCAAACACCAACAATCGATATTCTCTGTGACAAAACTCTGTATTTAAAATGGATGTTGCCTAATTTATAGAGCTCTTTCTATAGCTGGAAGACGCGTAGATGCATATCATTAGGCGATAGGTCGCTCATGACTTTATATGAGCTGCCAATTTGAGTTGTCATTGGTTATAGAAAGAGGAAGACAGAGATGTCTCGCGTTTGAAAAGTGAATCAATTTTATTGCGTTGTAATTTATTACTATCTCTCTCTGGGAGCAGATATTTGGATCCAACTATTACTTTAAAAATAATTTTATGCTTTGAAACATCCATTCTTAAACCAAAACCATTCTTCGTAAGATGGTATCATATTATTTTTTGATATCAAAATTTCGCTGGTTTGATTGCACCATCAAAAATTACAGTTCTGTAACTGACGATAACATGAATTGACAGATTGCTTAATGAAACATTCATAAATTTAATTTGATTTCTTTTTTTCTTCTTCTTATAAGTAAAAATATTTATGATGTAGACACTATTCTGAAATAGTTATTGAAATATCTTTAAAATCTATTCTTTTTTATGAGTTAGAGATAATACAATATTGAATTGAACAATCGATTTTCTTAAATTCATTAACTCTACAGTCCAAGTGGCAGAATTGCATAATGAGTGAGGAGTTTTATTCATTGAATTATGTCTTTAACGTCTTCATTTTACGTTGCATAAAATCTCTAGTGAGTCATTGCTTTTTAATTAACAATTTCTAAGAAATAATAATTTTTATTCAACATTGTAGCTAGTTTATTTTTGATTACTTTTTTGCACACTTCCAGTAATAGATATCACTGTTTAAATTTAGAACTTCAGAAGGAGCATGAAAAGAGTTTGTTCGATGATAGATGAGCGTGACAAAAATATGAATCGTTGATTGCAGGAAGCACAAGAGTCAATAATATCAAAATGCTGGGAGCTTTAAAAAAAACACCTGATTGATTTTTTAAATCAACGTTTAATTTTTTTTACCTGGTAGATTTTATATACTTACAATGTGAGTTTACTTGAATTTTGTCATTTATTCACTCATTATGCAAATACCCTTTCAGAATGTGAAAACAACATGAACATAATTTTGAAAAAAAAATTGACTCACGCATGCTTCCGCAATTAGCGATTCATATATTCTTTACAAAAATTCATTTCAAATAGTTATTCTATCGGAATTAAATAACAAATGACAAATTTTAAGTTTTTTTATTTAAAAAATGGTGCCTTATTGCATTTAAAGAAGTGCGAAAAATGAATCGAATAACTGGAGTGGGAGAGACTAATCACATCAGACCCTTCGTAGGTAAATGGCACTACGAAGAAGATTTGATTATTTTTTCTATAAAGGAAGATATTAGAAAAAAATTGTGTTACAATAAAATTTTTATAAGACATTCGATACTTCTTTTTTACCCTGTTTATTCGTCTTTATTAAAGTTATTTTTAATCAAAACTATTTTGAATGCAATGCGACTTTAAAAAATATTTATACCATACTGCAAAGCCCTAATTTTTATTTTTATTATTATTTCCCTTTTAATTAATTAGACTTGTTTCATGTTTGTAAAAAGGGATGTTTGTAATTGATTTTTTTACTCTTCTTTTTATGCTAGAGTTTTCAAATTTTGTGTCTTCTCGATGACAATACACTATTTTAATATTTTAAAAATTTAATTACCACTTAATCAATTATTTAAATTAAATTTTGATTAGATACGAGTGGCGCCATCTTAATTAAAGAGTGAATTTTAAAAACAAATTGTTTACAAGATTCCATAATATTTATAACGACGAATTATAAATTAAAAAAATAAAATGTATAAATTATTAAAATAAAAAATTTTACTTTTTAGCACACTAATAAAAGTTTGTTTAAAAAATATTTTTAGAACGTTGGATTTAAATATCGGTAATAAATTCGATAATATGAACAAAGAATTGGTGAGAAATAAAATCAGAAAATTATTCAGCTGATTAATGCACTTTTAAAAAATCGTTACTTTTACTGTTAAGAGTAAACAAAGATTTTAAAAGGGTGGTGACATGCATGAGCTACTTGCAGAAATAGAAAGGATTATGCCATAAGGCTTCTTAAACTATGGGGTCACGACCCCTAGTAGAGTTGAGAAAATTCTCACAGAGCTTTCTTCTTTCAAATTTGTTTTTCAAAATTTGTAGGTCTTGACTTTAAAATTTTTTCAGTAAAGTTTCTTAAAATGTCGAGTCGTGATCCCAAGTAAGGAACGAAAACTCTCACAATCCCTTCTTTAAGGAGTTTTAGCATTTATAAGCAAACTAAAACATTTAGAAAATCATCTTAGCCATAAAATTTTTTGAATAACTATTTTTAATTGCATTTTCTTTTACATATCATTAATTAATGTTTCATATTCTTATTTACTTTCCATCTTTGGAGTCGCGGCAAAATTTTCTAATAGAAATGAGGCGAAAATGTTTTTATGCCGAAATTGGTGTCGCGAGTAGAAAAAGTTTATTAGATCTGCTTTACAACATAAATTCATTCCTTAAAAAAAATTACAAATCCTAGAATTTTAATTTTCTGGTAAAATAAACAATACATGTCTTGAACCTTCTTTCAAATAAAAAGAAATTGTACTTTTCACAACAAACTTAATCACATTTCATTACTTTCTATCAGATGTCACAACTACATTGTTTTATAATAAAGTCGAAAAACCCAATTATAAACTCAGAAACTTCATCATCGGAAATTCTAGATTTCAGAACAGTTGAATTCCACCTCCAGACCACTAATTTATTCCTACTTTCTTTTTAATCCAAAGAAATTGCATCCATTTCCTTACGGATTACATTGTTCCCCGTTTCCCCATTTCGACCAATCGCAATCCCCAGTCAATCTTCCCCTTTCCCCCTTCTCTCCGCTTCCAGGGCTTGAGATTGGCAAGCTTAATTCAGAACGTAGAACGCTTTATTGATCAAGAATTAATTATAGAATTTAAAGCTGGAGGAATTAAGTGTGCTGTATTTAAAAACAGACTCCATTTTTTAAACTCCAAGTTAGAAATATTCATATTTTGCGCAATTTTATTGTTCAGCAGTGGTTCGTTAAATGTCTCTTATTACCCAAGGGAATTACATGTTTTAAAATTTGAATGAATTAAGTGATTGCATTTGAGCGTGCATAAATGCGTTGCAGCTTTTAAATTCTAATACTAAAGAATTTTAAATTAACGGGCCTTTCGAATTTAAGGAGATTTCTTTTGTATCCAATAAAGTAAAATGGGGGAAATATTAGCTGCCTGAAGAAAGCAAAATTGCTGGGATTGGATGCTGCGTTCACATCTGTTTATTCAGATTTTTCATTAACTTAATATTTCAAACTCTACCATGCGGCGCGAAAAATCAGAAGCCCCAAGACCTAGTTTTATTTATTTTAGATAAATTCCTCTAACGTTATAAAGAAATAATAACTTAATATTTCAAAATTTTACTCATAAGCACGTGTAAATATTCCATTGATGTTCGTTTATTCAAACTTTTATATAATTGTTTGCCATTTTATTACCTTTATTACGTAGCCATCTGCCTTTTGTTTTCATATCCCAATAAAAAACGACGATTCAAGAGCTGATTATTATTAGCATTTTTTATCTTTTAAGTGTAATTTAGCTGTTTTGGAGTGCTACTAACCGCATTTTAATGCTCCAGAGTTTCTCTCTCTCAACGCTCTTTAAATATTTGAAGTTAAATAAAACACTTGCAAAAGATAAATACAGTAGAACCTCGGGAATCCGAACTAATTAGGGCTGACCTCTGTTCGGATTCCGGAAAATTCGGATTATCCGGTATATTCAGTAAAAGAATCTTTATATATCAAATGTAGTAGAGCAGAGGTTCCCAACTTGTGGTACGCGTACCCCTGGGGGTACGCGTACGAAACTAAAGCTGGTAATGGCAGAAGCAAGAAAACATAAGGGATTAAAAATGTTACAGAATTTTGTTTCCCCAAGTAAATACTTGCTATTTAGTAACTATACCACTTGGATAGTTGATAATAACAAAGTGTAACTTTTAGCTGTCCATATAAGTTAATGCCAAATTATTACAATACTTCTTTCAGCTATGGTAAAAATGGAATAAAATATAAAATCAAAAATAAGTCCTACAAATGTAATTATTTTGAGTCATTTGACCCAAACCATTAACGTTATTGATAAAATCTTCGTATAGACGGATGGTTGGGGGATGAGGGTTGGATACGACACTAGGGGGTACGCGAAAATAAAAATACTAATCAAGGGGTACGCGGGAGAAAAAAGGTTGGGAATCCCTGCAGTAGAGTATTGACTTTGGGTATTCTGTGAAAGAGTACCTACGGAAAGAGCTAGCTGCGATTCGCATCGTCAAGCAGGTTTAGTTCCTTACGTCAAAAGAAGATAACTGATTTCGTTTCTAGTCATTAAGGTGCTGTATTCACGCTCAAATATCAATTCAAATGTTTCTTTCAGAACAGGAATAAACATTTGCTTTGTTTCTGATTCATAATTGTTATTTTCTTTCATTTTTTAATAATAATTTTTCGGAAAATTAAAAAAAAAGAGTTCCTGAGGTTCGGATTCCCGAGGTTCTATTGTACTCTAAAGTGAAGTGAGATTGCGTTGTATCAGAATATTTTTTGCTTGCATGTACTGGCTTAAAGTGAAAGCCAGCAATTCTTCGGGTTACACCAATTAGCATCATGGTTATGAATTGATGGTTTCACCTTTTAACTAGCAGAATCCATTGCTAAGCAAAATCCATGTTGGCACAATCTAACCCATTCTGCGAAGTATCAGATAGTTAGAATTTGAAGTAATTATTTTTTCTCTATCGCGAAGTTCAGTCTTGGTATGAACAATATAGGGGAATGTTGCTGAATTTGGACTACCTGGATATTTTCTAATGTACAGTGACAAAGAAGTAATTTCAATCCATTATCTACCATTGTTCCTTTTTTGGGACGCTTGTCTTCTAATTATTTTCCCTAAACAGTGCAATTTTTAGCTTTAATTGTTTCGCCTGAATGTTGAGCCAGTTGCAATAAAAGGTACAAATCCAATAAAAATTATTTTTATAATTAAAAAGATAATTAATTCTAATTAAAATTTAATTAATCAGTTTAATTAAAAAATGTAGTAATAATGTTTTCTTTCATATTTCATTCATGTTCTCGTGTTAATGTAATTTTTTTTGAAAAAGTGAAATAATGGAATTTTGGCAGATAATGGGTTTATACAAAACAAGTAGTAGGTTTTTTTTGAAGTTTATTTATTTTCAGAGCATTGTGATTAACTTTTTATGTAACACAATTTAAGGTAGGAAAAAAACTTTAAAAAATTGCGTCATCGGACTAATTAAGGAAACTGGTTTTCTAGGTCGGATCGCCAATTTCTTTAAGCACATTTAAGGCAAGAATATTTTTTGAGTCTCCAATTCATACCAACACACAATGTAGAAACCCAAGAATGAGATTTTATGCACTGTATCAGTTTCCCTACTTCCTTTTTTTCCTCACACGTGATACAAAATCTTAGTTTTAGTTTTATAGTGTTTATATATACATAGTCTTAGTTTTTGTTCTTTTTGAGCCAAAATTTGATGTCTCTTTATTATGTTTTTTTCCCTTTGGCTTGTTCCACGTCCAGTTTATGAGACTACTAGTGATTATAACTGCTTTCTGTGATATTCCTCCAGTTCAAGAGAATAGTCCTATTGACTTAAACAGCTCAATTTAGGCAACTTTTGGACAACAACAAAAAGATTTCTCCTAACCTTATCTTTAAACTATTTTAATAAAATTATTATAGTAACTTGTAATCAAATGAATTTCCCATATGAGGATAAAATAGCATATATTCATATTTATTTGAAAACAGCGTAAGGGATTTTTGCCTTTTGTTAAAATAATTAATTGATGATACCTAAATCTACAAAGTTGTTATCTACCTGTAACCACGTAGCGCTTTCTCTTAAAACTGATTTCATACACCCCATTTACATCGTTGCAACATAATTTGCCTATTTTACAGCCCAAATATTTAATAGAATTTGAATTATGACACCAATCCAATCTCGGCGTCAGTTCAAATTCGGCAACTTTCCTATAATCCAAATTTTGAGAAGCTCCATGTCTTCAAATGTAAATTTTGTAAAATTTTCTATTTTTATTTAAAACTAAAAAACTGTAGCCAAAATCTAAAAAAAGTTATTGCACCATATATAGTTATAAGGTAAATAGTTTTCTAGGGTAATTTATTAATATTGTTGTGTATTTGTCTTTGAAAACATAAAATATCTATGATTGTGATGTTCCTCTAAAATAAATTTTCTGTTATGAAACCTATAGTGTGTTCCTATTACAGTGAATATTTTTGTATGAAAAATTATGTTGGATAACAAGGAAAGAATTATTTGATTCTGTAGACGGTTGTGACACACAGGATATCATTCAAATGCTGATAATATATTCAGGGCACTTTTTCAGTCATAAAAGCTTTCTGAAGATGTTCTTCGATTTCAAGTTCGTTAATGATGTCCTAATCCATCATTTTATGTGCCAACTGTGCATATTTATTTTGGAAGCAACTTTAAAAAAATAAACAATCACATACGCATGTCAATCAGTAATACGATCAAAATTATAGCGACTCAACATGTTTAAAAAAGCTACAGGTTTCTTGAAAACGATAGAAGCAACTTCTACTTTTGAAAACAACCGGATACAAATCAATTTTGATGAAAGTGATGATGATGTGAAGAAAATGATTGAGGTTGTCCTCTAAAACACACCTTTTAAATACATGCTATTGGTCTAAGAAACGCAATCTCATTAACAATTTTCAAAAGCACAATGTTTTTCAGACAGATCTATAATGTAAAGCCCAATGTTTTTCAGACATATTTACAATGTAAAAGCACAGCGTTTTTCTGACAAATTTATAATGTAAAAGCACGATGTTTTTCAGGCAGTCTTATATCTTGCAAAATCCGAAAGTCTTTCAGACAGTTTTATAAGTAATTCAAACACCTGCATAGGCTTCTAACACAGGATATAATTCTCAACTACACCAAGATACAGCAAAGAATGAATCCAATCCAATTCAATCAAGGCATATAAACGTACTATCACATAGACTTGTCAGAGTTGCATCATATAATGGTCACGTTATAACAGCAAAGAAAATATCGTCGCTTAACAAGCAACACCACCTATCTCAATTTTTTGAAATTTCAAAGAGAAAGATTCAACTGAATTTTTCACAACCAATAAGCAATATTTCTGAATTCTTTTAACATCGGATACGAACATGAGACCACGTGTGACAACTAGATGTGAAAAAAATATTTAGAAATGTTTGTTATTGGGGCGGAAAATTCAGGTGAATCTTGCTTTTTGAAATTTTAAAAAATTGAGATTGGTGGTGTTGCTTGTTAAGCGACGATATTATAGTCTGCTAGGTTTCAATTCGGTCAAAGAAATCAAATGAATTCCTAACTTCGTAATAATTTTGTTTCAGTGAATAATTTTAGGAATTCCTTGTAATATTAATAACGGTATTCGTATACGTCGAAGGCGAATCGAAAATTCCAGCTTATTGTCTAGGGCGCCGTGGGTTTGCAATACATCTGGCAAGTTGGAATACGGCTTATTGCAAAATGATGGCTTTTTCAATCAGCCTATGACATATACTTATAATAGCAAAACAAAGAGGAAAATAGTAAAAAATAGATCTTGACGACTTAATTATAAATTCGACGGGAAAATAAAAGAAAAAAGTGAGAGATTCCAACAAGCGCTTTGTTAATGTAAATGAAAGAAGAATTTAACAAATTTGCATTAGAACAATAAAAATTCAAATTTTCAGACGTTTGATTAGCTAATAAAAGTAATAATCTGAAACAAATTAGACTAAAACGAGTTTTTTAGATATGACAATCAAAAATTTTCGAAAAATGAGGATCCAAAAAGTATTTAAAGTGATTGCTTTAACTGTTAAAGAATTCATATCAAATCAGTTTTTCTCTTTTTGATATCCCTGAATTTCTCCCGATATCATAAGCTGCTTGCTCTGTCCCTAATGAAACGACTCAAATAGTCCTTTAGTCCACCTCACTGATGATAATGTTAAAGATTTGGAATAAACTTGACCTGAATAAATAATTTTATCAAAAAGTTCATAAATTGTTGTAAAATTAGGAACTAAAATTATTTTAAATGAATCTTTCAACTGTTAAAGAAATTAAACCGAATCAGTTTTCTCTATTTAATATCTCTTGTCTTGTTTTTCTATCTCTTCTCTATTTAATATGTCTTATTTTTCTTAACCCTCTGATTGCTTATAAGTATTTAGTAATTATAATTATAAGCTCTATTGCTTTGCTAGTAAGTCTATTTTCTGCTGCATCTGCGATTTTAGCAAGCTAATGGGTTTAATTAGTACTTTTAAAACGTTGATTCATATTCTACTAATAAAGCCTTGCATGTAAATAACAATTTGCATGGTTCAACGGTATTTGAACATGTTTTCAAACATTGCATCTAAATAATAATTTAAAAAATTTCGGCAGTCAGAGGGTTAATGAAACGTCCCAAATATTCATTAGGTACTACCTCATTGATGGTAACAGCAAAATTCGGAGCAAACTAAATCTAAATGAATAGTTTGTCTAAAAAGATTATAAATTATCGTAGAAGTAAGTACCTAAAAAGTATTTAAAATGAATGCTTCAACTGTTAAAGAATTCATAATAAATCAGTTTTTCCCTATTTAATATCCCTTAATTCCTCCCGAAATCGTGAGCTGCCTACCTTGTTCTTCTTAATGAAGCGTCTAAAAGTCGTCTCAAATATTCATTAGGTCCACCTCCCTTCCGTCTTCTATGAATAATCAAAGCGCTAATCACATTCGAACGAAAAAGATATCGTTGCTTTCCTGATGAAGATTTCGATTAGCAGCAATCGATTCTTTCAGGTGATGCAAAAAAGGATTCTGCGCAACTTTTTGAAACCGGAGTCAGTTTTTCCCTCCAGGATAATAATTCCCTCTGATTTTCTTCATTGATGAAAAGAATGAGTTTTTCAGTCCGAATCGGTTGAATGTTTTCTATCGTTTTTATTAATTTATTTTTATAAAGCAATTGATGCATATTTTAATGTTTTGTATAAAATGAATAAAAAACATGATATTTTTTTAATATTCCGGAGATTAGACATTTGAATTCAAAAAATGGAATTAATGGCAGACATATATCTTGTCTCTTTTTTACGATAATTTTTTCAACTTATGCGAAAAACGAAACGAAACGAAATATCTCGTTTTCTTCAAATGTTGAACTTAAATAAAATTTTATAAGTTTCATTTATTGTGCTGCTTTGTTAACTAAGATAAATATATTTAAAAGATAGAGCAACTAAAAAATATTTTGAAGAGCGTATTATTAGCATTAAATACAAGGATATTTTTATAATATTTCCATGATTCCCACTTTTAAAAAAATTCGGAAATTGAAAAATCTTTATCGCAAAATAATATCAATGAAATAATATGAAATGAGATAATATCAAGCATTATTTTATTAACTTTCATTTCTTTATTTGCCCATTTCAGCTTTTTAAAAGCCCATTATTCATTGCTTTCATTATAAAGTTATTAAATGCTTTATTAAAAATGATGCATTATTTGTTCTTGTAACATTCCAAGAGCTTTTTACACCCAGGGATTCGTTACTTGCATTCAGTTTTTTAACTAATCCCCAAGAATATCATATGCTAGATAAATATTTAATGATGTCTTTTTAATATAAATTAAAATATCCAGAACCTAAAATTAAAAAAAGTATAATGAGTTTTAAAGTGCATCAATTTTAAGGAATTAAATGAATAAAAGAAAAGAAATAATATAATATGCGTTAGAATTCCCGTTTGTGTCGCATGTAAGCAGCATGGGAATTAAGAAATTCACTTGCGACACAAAGTTAAATTTAAATCATGATATATCCATTCATTAAACTTTTTATTATTAGATCTTTTTAAATATATTTTTTTGTTTAGACACGTCTTGAACAATGACTGGCAATATATAAAAAGATATAGATGGTGAAGTACAATTAAAATACATAATGTTTTCCTAGATTATTGGGATCAAAATTTAAGAAAAAAGCCCGTTCAAAACAGAAGGGAGGGGGTGGAGTATTATCATAGACTGTTTCGTATTAACAGTAAAATTTCCATTCTTTACAGAAATTTCATGCGTCTAGAATACAACACACAACGTATGTCAATGAATGTACAAATGAAATCAATTGCTTAGTAACATTCTTCTATTGCACATTTTATGAACGAATTTGAAAAATATTATATTTCACACCAATAGGTTCTTCGATTTTTTTCTGAAATAAAACTAAACTCTTGATTTTTCGTATCTTTTCCTTAAGGGGGATGCGAATGGCGTACTAATAGTTTTTTCCTTTATGTATATGTTACTACAAATGCTGTACAATTAAGTCATTAAGATTTCATCTCTCTTATTAAATCAATCCTTCTCATATATTTCCTCAAATTACACAGTAGGGATATTTACTCCCTTCCTTTTGTATTACTGCATGTGGGATGGTAAGATTTAGTGCTAATGGATCAAGACAAAAATGAGTAACTCCACGGGTGGCCGAAAAAGAGGCAGTAGATCTTATCGTCCAATGAATTGAAAAATCGGAGAGTGCTTTCCTGATTCTTCTCCAGAATCACTGTTTTAAAAGGATATTTTGAGATGTCATCATTCCGCAATCTAAAAGTTAACTTCTTTTGTTTTTTCACAAGGTATGATTTGCAGACAAACACAAAAAATCCCTGAAATAACCCATTAACTTATTCTTCTATTTAATAACAAAAAAAAAGAAACTAAGCAATAATACAAAGAGCCACTGAATGTGATTTTAAACAAACGATAATTACAATTGAACTTAATATTAGAAAATTTGTTGTGATATCCAAATCGATGCCCTACTTTCTTTTCTCTATACAACACAAATGCTCAGCTATCAGTCGGACAACTTACTGCATTCAAACAGGCAGAGACTGAAAGCTGAAAGCAATAACTGGCAATAAGAATGGGGTGTGGTTAGCTATTGAGTTAAAACCGTCCCACCCGCAAGAAGTTCTTATAAAGAAATAAAAGTAGATTGTGGGTGTGTTGCATCTCAGATACTTGTGTTTTATTATAAATACAATTCTTAGTATATATAGAAGCTTTTAAGGGGTGATTCATAGTCATATGCCAAGGGATGTAAACAACTACGAATATAATTTTTTTTAAGAAATTGCTTTAATTTTTTAATTTTTTAACCTATTATCTGCCATTACCCCTTTTACGGGACGCTTATTTTCTTTTATTTTTTACCTAAACAGTGCCATTTTTATCTTAGTTGCATATGAATGTTGAACTGACCGCTATAAAAAGTACAAGTTCAATATAAAAAAAAATCAGTTTTCTAATTGCAAAGATAGTTAATTTCAATTAAGAGTTAATGAATCTATTTAATTAAAAAATTCTGGAATTGCGTTTTCTGTCATATTTCATTTATTTTATCATATTAATGTAATTCTTTTTGGAAAAGTGAAATAATGAAGTTTTGGCGTATAATAGGTTAACAAGCTGTTTCTTAATCAATAAAAAATACCAATCAATTGAAATCTACATGATTTATTTTGTTTCTTAAAATTATATAAAACTTATTAGTTTACTTCAGTCATAAAATATGGTAATTCTACATTTCGCAAGCTTAGTTTAAATAAAATTTTCATCTAGAAAACAGATTATTCGCTAATGTGGAAAATATTGTACAGTTAATTTATCGCAAAATTTATAAAATTTCGTGACAATTTTATGGAATTCGAATACTTGTATATCAATATTGTATTAGAAAACATTCATATAATAATAGTCGATATTTTATATTCATTTTTATGAAAAAATGCACAAAAAATTTAAAAGAAATCGAACTTTAGCCTCGGAATTATAACATTTATGATAGCTGAAAAATGCAAGGAATCTCAAACTGAGCAAAACATTTAAATGTTGGAAACAATAATACGTTATTATGACTTCGGCTTCAATAAATGTTTCTAACTTCGTTGTTAAAGGAGCTAGAGTAAAAGCTCAAAGATGTTTAGAAGCTAGAAAATTTGTTCCATTTAAAGAAGGAAAATTTTGGAAAAAATAATCCAAATTTAGAAGCTCAAATATTAAAATTGTATAATAGGAGAAGCTGAATTTTTAAAGGGACGAACAAACTATAATTCATTGCACGAAGTTTATATTATACAACAATTGAAAGGAAAGTTTAGGAAAATTTTGTTACTGAACAAAATTTAATTTTTTGAAAATCATCAGTTCCGCAATAATTAAGTCACTTACGCAATTAGGGAAAAGTTGTGTTTGCAGCTACATTTTAAATTTTCTTTTGTTTTTAATCTCATATTATGCTTCGCAGTGAACCTAAATGATGAAGCGAAAAACTGCAACTTAAATATTATTACATTTGTCTTCTAACTAGACAGGATCGTAAATCAAACGACGAAAGACAACACATTTTATTTGCACTCACAAGATACTAGTTAAGAAAGAAATATTTGTAAGCCCTTTTATTTACCTTGTTTCATGTTTTTAAAAATAGAATTTGGTAATCGATTTTTCACTCACTTCCTGATAGGTTAGAGTTTTGAAATTTTGTACACTTGTGTATTCTCGATGAGAATGCATTAATTTAATATTTTCAAAAATTAATTATCAGTTAAACGATTAATTTAACTAAACTTTATCTAGTATACGAGGCGCCAGCTGGTAGTATATTTTTTAAAATAATTTAAGATTCCATCGTATCTATAATAATGAATTATAAATAAAAAATTAGAATGTAGAAAATAATTAAAATAAAATTTCTACTTTTTAATACACCAACAAAAGTGCGTTTTTAAAATCTTTTTGACTGAACTCATTTTATCTTAATTTAAGGTCTATATTTTTAAAGTCTGTAAAGTATATTTTCGAGCATTTTCATATAGTAAACTTCATAACTAAAAGTATTAATGTCTAGACGCAGATGTTTATTGAGAATAATTTAATCTCATGATAAATTTTTACGCTATCTTTAGCGAGAGACCAAGGCTCTCGAGAGACTCAGACTGTTTTGTGAAATTGTTCTGCACGCACTATTGTACGACTGAAGTGTTTTTTCTGGAACGAGAACAGGGTGTTCTTAACTTAAATGGGAATTAGTTTAAAACACCGATTTCGTTTTGATGTTGCTATGATCTTTACAACAAATTATTTGTAAGGTACTCAGCGATAGTACAGGTATTTGTAAAATTTTATCTAGAGCTGAATCATTGAATATGAGCTAATGGAATCAATTAATCTTCATGTGATACACGTCAAATGCCACCGCGCCAGTTTAATTTTGGAATCCATTTTATATCTTACTGGAGGATAAAGAATGTGACGCAGGAGCGTAGTAATACCACTTGCAATTAAATTCCAGTTCACATGTGCAGTTTTGTTTGCCATGTTACTGTGAAGCGGGTTGACTTCACTGGAATAAATTTCAAACAAGGGCATCCTAAAACTACTTACTTCTTCAACCAAAGTTCTATATCTTTAAAACAGAACTCACCACGAAACCTACTGCTTAAAGCAAAGCTCTATATCTTTTAAAACAGTACTCACCACAAAACCTTCTGTATGAACCAAATTTCTGTATCTTTTAAAACAAAACTCATCACAAAACCTACTGCACCAACCAAATTTCTATATCTTTTAAAACAGATCTCACCACCAACACCATCTCTTCCTTGCTCGGTGATCAATCTTCTGTGTAAATTCAACGCTCCTTCAACCAAATACTTAATTTCTTCGCTATTTAAAATAGTACTATTTTCATGAAATTACAGCCCCAAATATTTTTCTCTACTTTTCTTTCTGTGATACAGTGACATGAATGAGTAGTTAATCTGCTGACGTTGAAGAATTTATATTTAAAAAATATTTACTACTGATTTAAAATATATGAATACCAACGGAGGGGATCATAAATCATTATATAACAAATATTTTTTAAATTTTTTCGACAATTTGCCTTTAAAACATTAAAGAATATCAATAAAAAGAAAACTGTATTCCTTTCCTTCTTTTTGAAAATTATAAAATTTTGAATCAATGACCAAAAAATGTTAACTTTATTTCAGACTCAAGTTATGAAGGAAATGTCCATTCTGCAAACTTTAATTTCGACACAAATGTTTATCCAGGAAATAGACTATTATTGTAATTTTTGTGCAGCCTGAATATTTTTGTACGACAGACAAAATTCAAAATTTATCAAATTACTTTAAAATTATGTGCTATACATTCCATATCTATACATTCAAATTTTCTTAGAAAATGTATCAGAATTATAACAGTATTCTATTTCTTTTATTAATTTTGTGAATACGTATATAAATTTTTTTAAGGATACAGAATTTAACTTTTGACTCAATCCTATTTATAATGGCTAAAACGAGCAGAATTATCAAACTAATAAAAATATATTTAAGAGTTAGAAGCAAGAAGGATTGCTTATAACTTTCTCTTAAATATATGCGTATAATTTCTGTCACAAAAAAAGTGAGGGAAAAAAGGTTCTGACAGATTAAAAGCTTAGGAAATAATAAAGCTTAGATTAAAAGCTTAGAAAATATTTTGAAAGAAATAGACTATATTTAGTTATTAGTATGCTTAAAAACAGAAATTCCTGCTAAGTGCTTTGGTGCATTTAACAGTGATTCCTTTATTTATAAGTGATTTATTTATAAGTATCTTAATAATGATTCCTTATTAGTCAGTTCTTAATTTCAAACTATACTATAAAAGTATCAGTATTTTAATAATAGCTCCTTATTATTCAGCCTTTTATTTTCAAAGTTAATTTTAAATAATCAATTCAAAATCATTTTTTGCAACACTTGATAACCAATATTTTTATCCTTTTACATATTTGATAAAACTCACTTAATTCTGATGGAAATTCAAGGCATTCATATTAAATTTTCTTCTGAAATGCTTCCCTTATTCGGTAAATAAAACTTGTTTAAAACGACCTTTAAATTAATGGGACTTTTTTTTACATTTTAAATTTCTGAACTAAAGTCTAACACCAGTCAAGATCATTTTATATAAAGGCTTCCTCAGTATTCTGGGATTTTTGTTAAATAAAAAGTATTGCATTAAAAAGCTGCTAAACTTTATGCATTCTTTTAATTTTTGCGTATATTCTAAAGATTTTTCAAAATTTCTAAAACGTGTCTATTTCTCAAAAATATTCTTAAACTTTAGATAAGATAAATGAAAAACTGTAGATATAGAATTGGGGAAACAAAAAAGGGTCATTAGTCTCGTACTTTTTTCAGTGATTTTTTTCCCTATTTGATAAACGAGTTATATCACACAAGTGAGCTATGTATATTTTTATAATACACTTTATTTTACATACTTCATTTAACTAATAATGTTAGATTTACTGAAGTTTCAAAATTTTCACAGAAGTTTAGAAATTTAAAACTGGAATTCTATGTACTTTGATCAGAGCCTCATAAGTTGAGAAATTGAAGTGATGAATTCAATGTAGCTGATAAAATAAGAGATAAGTGCTATAAATATCTGATGATATTTTTTTTCTTTTCTTTAATACAAATTTTATTAATACACGTTTGTAATAGCTGAAAGTATGATACATAAGCCACTGCTTACAAGATTTGCATTAATAATAAAATCTTTTGCATATTACTCAAGTTTCAATTTGTCTACTTTTTTAATTTTACAGTAGGTACTACTATATTTATGCCATACTTAGTGTAAAATAGTTCTTATTGTTCTTATTAAATAATAATTTAGCCTTTTTGATATCAGATTTAAGAAATTTTGAATAAGTTCCTTTTATGGGATATATTGTCCCAATCGTATTTAACAGCAGGACAATATATCCCATCAGTGATCTAATTACTACAAGATTATTGTTACGAAGCTGTAAAGTTGTTTCCCTGATATGTTAATCTTATGGCAGGAAAGAGAGTTTCACAGTTGTTTTACTGGAATAGTCCCAGTCGACTGACTATTCCAGTAAAACAACTGTCGACGATTGGGACATATTGTCCCAGGAGATTTTCAGGAAACGGGAAAAGTGAAAAACTTTAAAGTCATAGTATACTTCTTTTCGTATGTCAACATTAAATTAAACTACTTTCCAAAATTAAATTATAATCAAGCAAAAATCGGGTCAAAAGAGTTAAAAAAAAGTTTAAAATTTGACATGGGCAATAATGTCTAATTTAGTGCAAACAACTGACTCTTGGTAAGAAATGAAAATGAAAAGATTGACTGAATTTCCAGACCTCATTTTTAGATTTCTCCAGAATGTATGTGATAATTTTTTTTCTTGCTCCGCTTTTCGATGTTTAAATAAATCTGATTCAAGAACTTTCTATCTCAAATCAACCACATGGTTCGGCCAGTATCACAAACCCCTTTGAAATTCCGTACTTGCAAATTGTTCTCGGTATCACATTCCATTAAACGGGGATTTTCCCTTTTATTAGTCTCTGCCTTTCCTTTTTTTATGATTTACTTTTAATGGAGAGTGCACGTGTTTTCATGTTCTCTGTGTAGTAACGGTTATAAAGCGGATTTCAAAAGTCGTATCTTGAAACATGAATCTTGCATCTTAAAATTACTTAAGGTATCTTGAAATATTCTACTACTTCGAAGAGTATTTAACCAATATAATCTATTATGAGAATAAGACCGATATATTTTGATGCCAATCTGGACTTCTACTACGAATGTGAGATCACCCTAACATTATATGTATGTTTAACAAGGAGTTTTAACTTCTTTTGGAAATTAATTGGTTTCACAAAATACTTTCAATAAAAAAATTTTGTTGACACTCTTAATCGTTAAAATATAAATAAAACTATAGAATAACAAATAACACTTTCGGACGTTTATAATTAGAATTTATTCAACTGCCCTCACAATTAAGCACCGTATTGATTTTCTAGAACTGAAACGGAGCAAGTGAATTGAATTGACTTTTATCAAAATATTGAACATTAAATATAAATTATTGACGCCACTCCATAAAGTAAGGTGGGAGTATCGAGGAAGTAAAATGAGGTGATTATTTACTTTGCAATGTATCGATTCAAAATATGAATTTCAGCATCAAAATGAGCATTTTAAGTACTTTCTGTAAAATTGTAGATGCAAATGCTTTGCGTAACTCCTACATGCAACGTAGCATATTTTGTTTGATTTTTAACCCTACAATGTCGGGTTATTTTTTATCGCTATTTAGATACAATGCTTGCGAATAAATTCAAATACTTTTGCAAGGGAGTAAACTTCTATTTATATGCAACGCTTTCGAATTGGTTTAAATACTTTTAAAACGAAGCTATCTATGAGCAACCCTATAAAATTTAAGTATATTTTATACAAGTGAATCGATAAGGCACGATTTCTATGTTGTTCGAGGCGGAAGGTTAAGCACGAGAATGACTCGAACTTAAAAGAATGGAATCAGACATGACATTACAAGCAGAACAGATAAATCAACTCTTTAAGAATAAAATGAAACACAAGAAGTTATTAAAAATTAATGGTTATTTTGTAGCAACAAACATATTTATAATGGACAAAATAAATTTGGAACATACACTTTGGCGCCCACAAGCATTTCTGAATATCTTACATAACTTTAAAATTATTAAAAGATTCCGCATTATCAGAATAAGACGGCGCATTGAGTTTCTTTAATGAAATGAAACTCAGTTAATCAGTCAAACCCTTTTCATAGGAATAAATAGACCATCCGAGAAGCTACCAAAGACGAGGAATAAATTTCTTTTTCTGAAACTGAGAGATGCCGACAATCGAGCAGATACTGGAGCGAGGCCCAATTGATGAAAACATCTACGATCATTTTGAGTGAATTATTAAGGCAGGCTCAGCATCAAATGAACAGCGCACTCCACATGAAGACAACGTCGATCCTGTTTATTGATGCTTGTCAAAGGAGATGGGAGGTGGTAAGGATAAAACCTTTTCCTTTTCTTCGGAAGCATCTCAAGGGAATATTTCTCTTAGAAGATTGCGTTTATTGAGTCTTTAACGCGCCGAATTCTTCCATACAAATGATGCATGCGAAGTTTTCAGATGGGAAACTTTTCGCGTTCAGTTTTGCCTGCTGGAATCATTTTGAATTTAGTGTCGTTTAGCTAGATTTTTTTGTTAACCTCACATATTTTTTGCACATTAGAAAAAAATACTCACTATGTCCTTTTGTATAAATAAGAGTGAGGAGTGTTTAAACAATTACCTTTCACTCTTGAATGCATATATTTTTTTCAAAAATTAATATCGTATTCATTTATGGAACTAATGACTATTACCGATTCTTTAACGCGCCAAATTCTTCCATACAAATGATGCATGGTAAGTTTTCAGAAGGGAAACTTTTCGCTTTCACTTTTGCCTGCTGGTATCATTTTGAATTTAACGTCGTTCAGATAGATTTTTTTAACCTTACATATTTTTTGCACATTTTTTTAAATACCCACTATGTCTTTCTGTATAAATGAGTATAAGGAGTGTTTAAACAATTAATTACCTTTAAGCTTAAATGTGTTTTTTCAAAAATTAATATCCTATCCATTTATAAAACAAGTGACCTTTAAAAATACCAAATCAATGAGGCTAGTACCAGTTGCATTGATTCTGGATTTTTTCATATTTGTTAAATCGCTTCATCCATGAAAACAGTCAGTAAGGATCTGTAAAGTGTCAGGTGGAAAATGTTGCTGGAGCTCAGTTTTGCTTTCTGATGTTTTCGGGGCAGCGGTGACCTGGTAGTAAAGGTCTCGGCTTCATGACCGGGCGTTTCCAGGTTCAAAACCCAATTCCATCAAAGGTCCACCGTCTATTTGGGCATGGTATACGTTAAATAGGGCATCGAGGGTCGAACGCCCTCCCGCCAGTGTGGAGCGGAATCTTGGTGAGGAGGTTGCTGGCTCATGAGTCTTTCTCTTCATCTGAACAACGTTCTGAATTATGAGAACCACCCCAAGTACTCGTGTTTCTTCCAAACAGGAGGCTAATATAGCTAAACTGAACTAAACTTCTGATATTTTGTTTAGGTTATAATTGTTAACTGAGATTTGATTTTTAATTGGTTCTGATTTCATCTAATCTTTTGTTCCTTTCTTTCTTTTTTTTCATATTTGGGAAATATCCACTTCTATGCAATTACTACAAAGCGTGTTCGAAGATATTTTTATTTTCTTTCTTGTTTCCCAGAAGAGAAAGTTCTCATTTTTGTCTTCTGGTAGCACATTTGGATTGTTGTCATTCACCAATATTCGTTTTATTTTTTAAAAACGAATTCTCATTTCGTTTATTCTGATTTTCTTTTCTTTTCATTTTTGAGAAGTTGGAGATAATCTTCTTTTTTCACTAAGTTCGTCCCATTAGTGTTATTTCAAAAGAAAATACCCATTTCAAAAAAGCCTTGTTATTTTCAGATCTTAGAATTTATGATCTGAAAATAATAAGGCCTTTTGATTCATTATGAATAATGGAATTTTCTCCCTCTTGAGAGAGTGAGGAATAGGAGCATATTTCTGTTGTGGTTTCTTTTCTTTTTTTGGTTAATCAAATGTTCTTCTCAACATAGGGCATGTTTTTACTATTTACATATAATCGTTATCCTGTATACTTTTAATTATTTATGGATAAATGCGTAACTATATTTTTAAAATTGTGCATAGACATGATATATCACATTGACATAGTTTCAGGAAAACCATTCAAGTTTATAGAATAAATCCTTTAAATTCTCAAAAGTTCTGAAGCATAAAGATTTATTATACGTTTTTGTTAAAATTCTTAAGAACTGGATAAAAATTCAAAATATTTTCTGATTTCCATAATATGAAAGCAATGAAAACCATCTGGGATTCTAATATTTCCGTTTATTTCATACGTCTGTGCTTTCTTGTATTTTCAAAGCGAATTCCCAGGTTTTCACCCTGTAAAGCGACAAATAAAACGAAATTCACTGATTGCTTGGAAATAATGCATAATGCATAGAAGCTAACATTGATTTTTGGATATCTGTTATGACTGGGAAGTGAAATGATAAACTTTCCTTATTTAGATACTTAATAGATTGGAAAAAAATACGTTTTTAAGTAAAAAAATCGCTTTCATCTGTTAGAACGAACAATTAACTAAACTTTTGAAAAGTAGTTTAATTGACTGAATTTTCGACCAAAATATGCAGTCTCTATTCTGAAAATAAGTATAGTGGTTTATAGTTGTTATATATTTTTTCTAAGTACAGTATTTTATGTTTTCTCTATCCAATTCAATTTTCCACTTTTTATCAGCACTTCTGTTTAAGAAAAATATCAGCATGGATTCAAAATAAACCCTCGTGTAATTTTTAATTAGCAAGGTTTTGTATTTTCTCATCATTCGAAGTGACTTTGATTATGCTGAACAGGGAGGGCTTGTGGCATAGGCACTTTGGAACTGCAACCAACTTCTTCAGTGCATAAATGTAATCACTAATTTATTTAATTTTGCACTTAATAGCTTAATCCATCAACGATCTTACACAACTCCTTTTAGAGCTTTCAATCTTCAGGGGAAACGGTATGTCTCTAAGTTGAGGGAGAAAACTTCTAAAAACACGACCGTTTAACCCTTTCAAGTTTACTACATGTTTCGTTTTGAAAATTACTAAATTTATTTCAAAAATGAGTATTAGACATATAGCTGATGATAAATATGTAAAGGAAAAAACTTTAGTATTTTTTATTTTCATAAAAATTTGTGGCTTCGAACCTATGAACAGTAACGGGCTATTTTTCCTCCGAATAAGTTATAATCGAAATTTAAATTATGTATTTAATTAATAAGTATACGTGAGTATTCAGGATATTCAACCTTCATAAAATTCAATATTACTTTCGAAGATTCAATTTTAAAAATTATCAATTTGTGCAAGAACCCTCATCATTTTGTTTCTCTTAGAAATCAAAAGCAATTTAGCTATTGCAATGTCGATAGTTTTGTAAATACTACCGGTTTTGAACTGGAATATTTATATAAGTTCGCCTATATATCTGGCACTTAAGCTATGAAAGAAAAATTACGCTACGTTTCGCCCATGCACAGAAAAAAAAATTGCTCAATGTGTGGTTTCACTGCGAAACCAATGAACGTTAAAGGGTTAACTAAGTACCAATTTTTGCTGCTGCGCATGCGCAGTAGCAAAGCACATTGGTTCTACTGTACGATTTGTGAAGGAAAGAAGCTGCTATCGAAAATACAGCTCGAGATCTACGCTACAAGCGAAGTTTTAAACGTTTTCTCGCATAGGTAAAATTATAAATAAATTTTTAAAAAATGAAGGATAATTTATGATAAATAAAATTTAATTGAAATAATTTTATGCTATAATTTTTTTCGTAAACAAATACGACAGTAGCATCGCTATATTTTATTTTATGTAGGAAGTTTTGACCTTAAACTTTCAGGATTTTTTTAATGTTCAACCGCTGTTGGGTAGATTTTTAAAAATTAGAGTAAGAACTGCAGTAAATAGAATTAAAAAATTATTTTAAAGTTCAATTTTTAATTGAAAATTAGTCAATGCTGAGCTTCAATTTCTTTTTAATAACTTATTTACATAAATTTAAAAATATAATTATTATTTTTTATTAACTACTAATTAAATTATTCAAAATTAAATGGCTAAAATGTTATGATTAAAGTCATCATTGTGCAATTATAGTGCAAGTTACAGCACCAAAACGGATACATACACGAGCCGCCAGTGATGTTGAAAATAGTAAATATTGGCGGCGACCGCATATTTAAATGAAAACTTTCCTCTAATTTAAAAATATTAATTATGTCTCTTTCCGATTTCCACTCTCACTGCAATAAGATATAACTACGTTTTACTCGCGTAGACTGAGCTTTTTCTAATCATAGCATAGAGATCAGACTGTGAAATAAAAATGAAATCATGACTGATTTAAGAAGACATTTTATCCCTGCGTTTAGTTTAGCTTAGTCAGATTAACGTCCTGTTTTTAAGCTTTGCTAGGCAATGGTAGGAAGGACCTCGTTACTTTGACCCATGGTCAGATGACGAGGAAGACACATCAGTTGCCACTCTCTCTCCAAACCTCCACAAAAAAGTGGGAGGATGCGTAATACGACGGATTTATCGTGCACCAAACTCGCGCAGACGGTGGATTTTTGGGGCTGAAATCGGGTCTCGAACCAGCGACTCTCCGATCTCGAAGCTGAAGTTTCGCCCCGAGGCTATTAATGGCTCTTCATCAAGCGGGTGTACATGTTAAAAAATGAAGTAATGACTGATTGAAGGAGATATTTAACTGTTAAAATTGTATTAAAATTATTGAAATATTTTGCAATAAAGACTTTGAATAAAGTCCTGAAAGTTCTTTAATGCATCATGTAACATACCGTTACTAATGCAAGAGCAATAACTTTAATCTCCAGAAAAATTCAACTACAAAGCAGACAATTCAACCACAGAACAAAGTTAAAGCACTTTGTCATACAAAACTCCTTGAATTAGAAGCTCTTCATTCAGCTCTTTGATATATTTGTTTTCTAGTGTTAAAAGAAAAAGAAAAAGGAACCACACATTGAAGAACCTTCAATCCCTAGAGAGGCGTGGTTTGAAGAGGCTAGAGCTTAAGTAATTTAGTGTTTTGGAGAAATGAAGAGGGCAGGGTTGAACAAGAAAAAGATTGGCCATTTTGTTGATTGCTTTCTCTGATTGGTTGGATACCTTAGTCAATCCTATGCTTAAGCGATAATTCCTAAGAAAAGATGCCAATAGAAATGAAGCTTGCAATGAAATCACCAGTGAACTCCTTTTATTGTGTCTAATTTTCTTTTCAGAAGAAATTTTCTGATTAACCGAAATAAAATTCGATTTCAATCCAAATTGCAATAGCTGTTTTAAAGTGAATTGAAATCTCATGCTTAGATATGAATTTTGAACAACATACCAAAACGAATTAAATTTGTAAAGAAACATAGAAATGATATTTTTTTTCTTCGCAAGTTTCTTCAAAGTTAATTTTTTAATTAGTTTGAATAAAATATAGTCTATATATAAAATGAATAGTTTCATTCTGAATGGCAAAGGGTATAAATTTCATTGAAATATTATGGCTGGATATTAATTTTGAATATAAAAATAAAGTTTAAATTGAAATCTACAAGCCACTTCTTTCCTTTTAGTTTTCTCTTTTCAATACATTTTTTCTATTAATTTTCTGATTGATTTGAATAAAATTTCATTTCAATCCAAATGACAAACGGTATTACAAATTGTTTTGAAATCTCATGTTTAGGTGTTAGTTATGAGTAAAAATACCAACAAAACGTTTTTAGTGAAATCTAGAATGACATTTTTATTTTTAATTATCTCATTGCAACTTTTACTGTTTAGTAACTTTCAGATCGGTCTGAATATAAGGACATTTCAATAAACATAGCAAAAAAATGTTTAAATTTTTCAGAATTTTACTGACATATGATCCCAAAATATCGCTCGTGTTGCTTCGAAACCGGAGATTAATATAACTAAACTCACCTGCTGTCTGAAATAGTTTTATCTTGCATATTCTTAAATTATAAATATAATACTTCATTATCAACGCAAATAAAATTAACAGCTTTAAGTATTAAATTTTTACCTTTTAAAAATAATAAGACTCTTAAATGTTGATTCTTTTCCTGAATTTAGTGTATGTTACACAGAATTTAGGAGGTAAAATAGACGTTTCTGTAAACAAATCTGTAAATTTGTGTAAACATTACGAGTAATATTTTCTTTTCTATCTCTTATTTTCCAACACAGGCGAAGAAAAGAAGTATAAATATATTCAGTAAAATGTATTACTTTTCAAATGTTTAGAATTTAGCGTGGAAGATTTAATTTCAGTGTATTATTCGTCATGATATTGACTTTTCCAGGAAAAATAATAAATTTGATGGAAGAGTTTACATATTTTTTTCCGGTACTCATTTTTTTGTCGAAACTGTATTATTAACATAATTAACCAAACTATTCTTTCCTTGTATTTCCTAAACAATTTGTAAAATTGGTAAATGAATTCAGGAATGTATAATATTGTTACAAACATGGAAAGTCGCTTCCCAGCAATGCGAGTCTTATGGTTGGGAAGAGAGTTTTACAAGGTTAAGCATGGAGTGACCTCAGCGACAGTTATGGCACCCTGACCTTGGCGACCATTTTGGCGATTTGGCGACCTTGGCGACAAACAGATGATTCTCGAAAATGCAACCCTTTTCTCGATATTTCTACTAGGAAAGGGAATACACGAGAAAACACCATGTGACGTCACGGCCTGTCGGAGAGAATATTTAAGGACGGCACTTAGATCAGAGGAGCGTCTTGGTCGACGGGATCGCCTTGGAGCGCGAATGTCTTTGGAGTTCTACCCGCAGTGCGAGCTGGTGAGCTGAGCGCTATTGAAGTTGCAGTTATTGTCTACTAGTTATTAGTCATTTGCTGACTGTTGTGTTGTTAGGTAACAAAGTGCTGAACTGTTATTATCTGAGAATTGTTGTCTGTTTACATTGGTAATCTGTGCAAGAACTATTGTTTCCTGTACCTGTGCTACGTGTTTTCCGGCATATTTGTAAATAAATTTTCATTCCCCATTATCCTGCGTGTTGGACTGTTTACACCATACACCTACAGTAAGACATTTGGCAACAATATGAAAATGGCATAAAATATTCAGAATGCGCTTCCGTTTGATGATGAAAATGATAATGAAATTCCAGCTGGCCCATGTCTAATCAATTCGGAATGGTCATAACATTTCATTGTAGTTTCCATCTTAAAGGGATTATATAACTATGTGAGACAGTGGAAACAGTCCTATGTCTAACCAGTTAAAAATTGTCTCAATATTTCAATGCGACTACTAGATAGTTGTATTCAGTACAGCTTCTGCTTAAATTCCAGCTATCTAAACTGAACAAAGTTCAAAATATATTACATTTTGAGAAAAATTGGTCAATATGAGTGTAATGAAATGACATAGAAATTTTGAAGATCTTCTGACCTCTGTTCCAAAATTTTTAACACAAAATTTTTTACAGCTGTCACCTAATAAAGATATTGAATAAAGCAAAAAAAGAGAGATCTTAGGTTAAGACCTGCCAAATTTGAGAAAGATGATTAAACAGAAGTTGTTTTATCTAGTCATGCATTGGTTATTTACCTGTACAGAACAGATCTCACATAATCCAGCTTCTGCTTCGTTCCTTTGAAGGCCTTATTTGATAAAAAAGACATTATAAGGAAAGGCAGGCCTCGTGAAAATTGCAGATCTTTTTGCCACTGGAATTCATGAATTACCTAATTGATAGAGAAAAACTCATTGAATGTGGTAATTTACTATAAATCTGTTATTGGTTTTTTTAAAAAAAACTAAGTTTGTTCTCCAGTCGTGTAAGAATTTCCATACTTATGCTATTGTCAACAATATTTTAGTATGCTTTAATATTTGTTGTATTTTTCAGCACTTGCATATTGTTAAAACAATTCCGACCTTTTAAATTTTCCAAATAATTTTAAACATTTCTTCTTCCTACTATCTACTCATAGATATTTATAAAAAAGACTCTACTTCAGAATTTTCTACTTCCACTCACATTCATCCCTCCCTGATCAGGAGAGATCTATGCGCTAGGAAATGGGATGTGACGTGGTGTATTACGAGTATTGTGGTTTAATAACTGCAAGCATGATCAAGTATATTTTGATTCCGTATCTATTACTTTAACTGCTTGTTGTTATTTGTGGCTTTAAAAATATTATCGGAAGCATCGAGTCTCCTGTTTAAGTTTAATTGAACAGTTATTGAGGAGATAAATTGGAATCTGAGAGCCTTAATTGGCGTAGTTTCGCCAAAGTTTGCGCCATTAAACCTCACAAAATAAACCTGAGAACATTAATTGTCATTTAAACGATTACGCTGGTAGTTGGTTTCTATTTCTTTTGAATCTTTCATAATATTTTATTTTAATC